>CAUYUJ010015465.1:210565-257939 GCA_963575745.1 Prorocentrum cordatum
GCCGTCGGCGCCGCAGTCGGCGCGGCTGTCCGCGCCGCAGGCTGCGCCACTGTCCCTGCCGATGCCGTCGCAACTGCCGATGTCGTCGCGGCTGCCCGCTGTGCCGCGGTCAGCTCGGCCGTCAGCGCCGCAGGCATAGCCGTCGGCGTACCTGTCGGCAAGGTGGTCAGCGCAACCGTCGTCGCAGCTATCGGGGCCGCGGCCGGCGTAGCTGCAGTTGGTGCCGCTGCGTCCGTAGCTGCCAGCCCCGTCGCTCGGGCGCGTGCCATAGGCACCCCAGGCCTTGACCCGCTGCCTAACCTTCGTAACGTGAGCGACAAGGCCGCCCTCCACCGGCGCGTTCCCAACCGAGAGGCCGCAAGCCTTCGCGAAGTCGAACGCCGTGTCGCCGCTGCTGACCAGCTCGCACTCGGCGTCCGGCACGGGCTCGATCGCCAGTGGCCTCACGATCGTCTCGGCGCTGTCCACGACGGCTGCCCTGCCAATGCCGCGGGTGGCGGAGACGCCAGTGACGCTGTCGGCGCGGTTGTCGGTGCCGTAATCGGTGCTGCGATCGACGCCGCCGTCGGCGCCGCTATCGGCGCGGCGGCTGCCGGTGCCGCAGCAATCGCGGGCGTCGGTGCCGCCGTTGGCGGTGCTGGCGGTGCAGCCGTGGGCGCGGGCGTCGGTGCAGCTGTCGGCGATGCAGTCGGCGCAGCGGTCGGCGAGGCTGCAGGCGCTGCAGACTGCGCGGGCGTCGGTGCTGCAGTTGGCAGAGCCGCCGGCGGAGCTGTAGGTGCGGGCGTCGGTGCAGCTGTCGGCGATACCGCCAGCGCAGCTGTCGGCGATGCTGTCGGGGCAACGGTTGGCGCGGCTGTCCGCGCCGCAGCCGGCGGGGCTGCTGACGCCAGCGTCGGCGCAGTTGCTGGTGCGGCTGTCGACGAGGTGGTCGGTGAGGCCGTCGCACGTCGCCGCGGCCGTGACCATGGAGGCCGGTTGATCCCCTATCGGATCGTACATCGCAAACATGAAGGCCGAGTGCTCGCCCATCGGACTGTACCAGATGCCCGTCTTGTCGCAGACGGCGCCGCTGCCGGAGCCGATGTGGGCAAAGCTGTCGGTCCCGCGGTGGGCGTACCTGTCGTTGCAACCGTCGCCGTCAGTAACGCCGTCGGCGCCGCTGTACGCGCGGCAGTCGTCGCCACTGGCGGGTCTGATGCCGGTGCCGCAGTTGTCGGAGAGGCTGTCGGTGCCGTCGGCGCCGCTGTCGGTGATGCCGTCGGCGCCCCTGCAGGTGTAGCTGCAAGCGCCGCGGTCGGGGCGGCTGTCGGCGCCGCCGTCGGCGCAGCCGTCGGCGGGGCCGTCGGTGCAGCCGGCGGCAGCGCAGCTGTCGGCGAAGCCGTCGACGCCGCAGTCGGGGCAGCAACCGACGTCACTGGAGGCGCAGCCGCCGACGTGGCAGTCGCTACCCTCTACGGTCGCCGTCGGCCTCGCTGGGCAGTCGAGGCCGCGGTTGACGCAGAGCGCGGCGAAACTGGTGGTGCGGCCCTCAATGCGGCCGTCGGTGATGCTGTCGACGCTGCTGTGGGCGTGGCTGTCGGCGCCGTCGTCGACGCCGCCGCAGGCGCCGCTGTTGGCGCCACTATCGGCGAGGCTGTCGGCCGAAAGTCGCACCAAGCCGGGCAGGGTCGCCGCTGGCACTTCGCCCCTGAGGCTTGTCCCCACGCGGCTTGACCCAGCGGCGCCCTGGCCCTCAACTAGCAACCCCCCTCCCGCGTAAGGCTGGTCCCCCCGCGGACAGGCCCGGCCGGGCCAGGGCCCGCAGCAGACGGTGGGTTGTCGCGGATGACCCAATCAGAGAACGCCTCTTTCAAGCACGACCGCACGGGGAGTACCAGCACACGGCGGGGCACGCCCATCATGTCCAGGAACGCCAGGGCGCCGTGGGACACCGGTAAGCCCAGGAGCACCTGCATGCCGTCGAGCACCAGCATGATCTGCACCTCGGGCGAGCCGAGGAGTAGGAGCGCGCGTGTGGACGCGAGCGCGCCCCTGCGTCCCAGCGCGCCGGGGGGCACAGCCCCGCCACCAAGCGCGCGTGCACCGTTGAGCACCGGCGCGCCTGTGAGCCCCCGCCCGCAGTAGATCAGGGGTAGACCTGCAGCTGGGGTTCCGCTCCTCGAGCTGATCCCCTCGCAACTGGGCCAATTCGAGCTCTTTCCACCGCGATCCAAGCCAAAATCTCCAGAGCCGTCTCGGCCAGGTACGCACGCTAGCCCACGGCCGCCGAGGTTGGGCGTGCCAGGGGACGCGTGATCAGGTAGGTGTAGACGCGCTGCGACCGGCAGGCAGTCGAACAAGGAGGTCGAGATGATCGAAATGCCTGGCTTGGGCCTGCCGCCCGAGGTCGAGCTGAAGGAGAAGCCTGCTGGGCCTGGGCCGGGACACCCCCCGGCAAATCCAGGATTTTTCTGAAAATGAATGGACTTCCCCGCCAGTGGGTCGGTGGACACCGAGGTCGGCAGCGATTGCCCAGCAGGCGACTCAAGATGAAGTGGTCCATTGCGGTGGCTGCATCGTCGGCAACGTAAGCGGGGATTGCGGGAACTCGAACCAGCCCCTGCAGCTTGCCGAGAGGTTCCCACGCGGCCACTACACCTGGTTTGAAAGCCATCGAGCACGAGCATCGGGGCGCGCATGAACACCGGCGCGCTGTCAAGCGAGAGCGCCCGGGTGCAAAAGGGGGCCCGCATGTCGGGGAGCGCCCGGGCGCTCCAGGGTCCGTGCATGTCCCTGAGCGCGACCACACCCGGCACCGGCCTACCCAAGAAGAGCAAGGCCTTCGCGTCGACGTGCGTGCCAGAGCGGGTACCGGTGTCAGCGCCGCCGTCGATGTTGGCGATGATGCTGGCCGCTACGGCCTCGGGGACCACGCCGGGCACGCTTGGGGTCCTCACCAAGACATCGAAGGCAAGACCAGTGCCGCGGTCGATGCCGCCGTCGACGCCGCGGTTGGCGCCGCCGTTGTCGAGGCCGACGGGGGGGTGTCGCGCCGCGCTGGGCGGGACCGCCGCGGTGGGCTTCCCGCCCCGCGTCGGCGCGATGCTGGGCACCAGGGCGCACGCGTGCGCCACGTCCTCGGAAGCGTGGTCGGTGCCCTGGGTGATGTAACTGACGGCGTCACTGACGGTGAAGCCGTGGGCACGGGTGTCGGCGCAGCTGTCGGTGATGCAGTCGGCGCAGCTGTCGGCGAGGCTGACGGAGCCACAGACGGCGCGGGTGTCAGTGCTGCAGTTAGCGGGGCCGCCGGCGAAGCTGCAGGTGCGGGCGTTGGCGCAGCTGTCGTCGATGCTATCGTCGATGCTGTCGGCGCCGTCGGCGCTGCTGTCGGTGATGCCGCCGGCGCCCCTGCAGGTGTGGCCGCAAGCGCCGTCGGCGGGGCGGCTGTCGGCGCCGCCGTCGGCGCAGCCGTCGGCGGGGCCGTCGATGCGGCCGGCGGCAGCGCAGCTGTCGGCGAAGCCGTCGACGCCGCAGTCGGGGTGGCAGCCGACACAACTGCAGGCGCAGCCGCCAGCGTGGCTGTCGGGGCCGCAGCCGCCGGAACGGCAGTAGGTGCTGCCGTCGACGCCGCCAGGGTTAGTGGCGCAGCCGTCGGCCAGGCTGTCAGTGCCGCAGCCGTCGGGTCGGCAGTCGGCGCCGCCGCCGGCCCAGCCGCCAGCGGGGCCGTCGGGGCCGCCGTTGTCGGAGCGGCGGCGGGTGCTGCCGCCGACGCCGCCGACGACGCAGCTGTCGGAGCGTCTATTGGGGCCGTCGGCGCCGCTCTCGGTGAAACCGTCGGCGCCGCTGCCTGCGGCGCTGTCGGCGCCGCGGTCGGGGCGCCAATCGGTGCCGCCCTCAACGCCGCTGACGGCGCAACGGCCGGTGCGGCAATGGGCCCCGCAGCCGTCGGAGCGGCAGCCGGTGCCGCCTGAGTGGCGGTTGGGGCCGCAGCTGTCGGAGCGGCAGTCAGTGCCGCCGTCGACGCTGCCGAGGCTGTTGGGGCTGCTGTCGGCGAAGCTATCGGTGCCGCAGTTGTCGGAACGGCGAAGGGCGCCGCCGTCGGCGCTGCCGTGGGCGTGGCGGCTGTCGGGGCGCCGATCAGTGCCGCCCTCGACGCCGCTGGCGGCGCAACGGCTGGTGCGGCTGTTGGCTCCGGCGGCGCCGCAGTCGGTGATGTCCTCGGCGCGGCCGTCCCCACTGTCGGTGATGTTATCGGCGCAGCCGTCAGTGCCACGGTTGGCGCGACTGGCGCCGTCGCCGCCGCTGTAGGTGAAGCCGTCGATGCGGCCGGCGCCGCTGTCGGTGAAGCCGTCGACGCGCCCGTAGCCAGCGCGGCCGTCGGCGCCGCGGTAGGCGCCGCTGTAGGTGCCATTACAGCCGCTGCCCGCCCGCCGTCGCCTCCCGATGCCGAGTCTTGGCGCGCATCGGGTCGCTTTTGAGCCACCCCGGCACGCCTCCTCCTTCGGGTCCGCCGATGGTCCCGAAAAGGACGTGGTAGGGGGTGCCCCCCGGCCGATCCAATCACAACACAGTCCATGGGGTCTGCCGTTGAGCCTGGCCATGCCCTCGAACTTGGGCTGGGGCTCGCTCTCGAATACCGGCGTGCTGCAAAGCCCAGGCGCGCTTCGGAATGCGAGCGCGCTGATGGGCGTCAGCGTGCCTGTCGGCACCCGCGTGCTGCCGAGCACCTGCGTGCCCTTGACAGAGGGCCTGGCTCCACGCCTCGCCAGGGCGCGCGCGCAATCCTCCACGTGACCCGAGGGTATGCGAACGGTGAGGTCCTCCGCCACCGGTAACCCAGCCGCTGGAACGTCGCCCCTCAGGCTCGTACCCTCGCGGCTAAGCCCCGCCGGCATGACCGACGCCAGCTGGGCGGTACGGGCAGCCACGAAGCTGCACCGAGCGACGCCCGCCTCGTGGTGCGTGCCTCGGTGTGCGACTACGCCCACGGTCGCGCCGTCGGCGTCGGGGGCGCCGTCGCTGGCGCGGGGACAGGCGGTGGCGCTGGCGGAGGCGCGGGCGCCAGTGCCAGCGCGGGCGTTGTCGGCGGTGCGGGCGCCGTCAGTGTAGACGGTCGTGCCGACGTCGGCGTCGGTGCTGGTCTCTGCACTGGTCTTGGCGTCGGCGCAGGCGCCTGCGTCAGCGTCGGCGCTGGCGTCGCTGTCGGCATAGGCGGCGCCGTCGGCGTCGACGTCGGCGGTGGCGGAGGCGGGGTCGCCCTCGCGGCAATCCCCGCAACTGGGCAGGCGCGGAGCGGCATGCAGCGGTGGCGGCGAGGGCCGCTGCGACGCCCAGGCTGGGCCAGCCCCGCCGGCAACGTGCGGCGCGCGCCTGAGCTGGCCTCCCCGGCCTCGCTCAGGCAGGGGGCAAACGCGACCCAGCCGCGCGGCGCCGGCCCGCCGGCGCGAAGCCGCGCCAGCGAAGGGCGCCAATCTCGCGTCGCGCGCTAAGCGTGACCGAAAATGGAACTGGCAGCGCGTGCGCGCAAGAACGCCCGCACTCGCTGCGCGGCCAATGCCCGTGCTAAGATCTCTGTCGGCGCCGGCGTTAAACCCAGCCCCCGCGCTGGTATCGATGCTGACGCCGGCTCTCGCGGCGGCGTCGGCGCCGGCGCTGGCATCGGGGCTGGCGTTGATTTCGGCGTAGGCGGCGTCGCCGACAGCGCCTGCAGCGGCAGCGGAGGCGCCGGCTTCGGCGCGGGCGTCGGTGTTGGTGCTGATGTTGGCGCAGGCCGGGATGCTGGGGCCGACCTTAACGCTGGCGTCGGCACCGGTGCCGGATCCCACGACGGAAAAAACCGGTGCCAAGCCTGGACCAACCCATGGCCCAAACCTCGCTGGCCCAGACCTCGGCGTGGGCGATAGCGCCGGGGCTGGCGCCTGCGCTGGCAGCCGAGTAGGCGACGGCGCCCGTGCGAGCCCTGGACCCGAGTGCGTTGATGCCGACATCGGCGGTGACGCTGGGAGCGGCGGCGCGGGCGTCGGCGTCGGCGCTGGCGCCGTCGCCGGCGTTGATGTCGGTGTAGGCGGGGACGTTGGGGGCGTCGGCGCTGGCGTCGTAGGAGGCGCTGATGTTGGCGCAGGCGGTGACGACGGTGTCGACGACGGTGGCGGCGTCGGCGCTGGGAGCGGGGCCCCCGTCGGGGCCCGCGGCGCCGAGCCCGGCCCAGTCCATGTTCCAAACCTCGTCGGCCTCCACATCCGTCTCGGCCCTGTCCGTCCCCGCGGCCCTCCACGGGCCGTCGACGTCGGCGCTGGCGTCGGCGGTGGCGGAGGCGGAGTCGCCCTCGCGGCAGCCCTCGCAGCTCGGCAGGCGCGGAGCGGCCTGCAGCGGCGGCGGCGAGGGCAACTGCGACGCCCCGGCTGGGCAGGCCCTGCCGGCAGCGTGCGGCGCGCGCCTGAGCTGGCCTCCACGGCCTCGCTCAGGCGGGGGGCAAACGCGACCCCGCCGCGCGGCGCCGGCCCGCCGGCGCGAAGCCGCGCCCGCGATGGGTGCGAGACGCGCGCGCCACGCTTGCCGCGACGGAAAGCAAAACTGGCAGCGCGCGCACGCGAGAACGCCCGCGCGAGCTGCGCGGCGCCTGCGGGGCCAAGCCCGAGCGTGCGGGAGCGCGTAGCCGTTGGCGCAGTCGCCGACGTTGGGGTCAGCGTCGGCGCCAGCGACGGCGTGGGCGCCGGTGCCCGTGCCGACGTCCCTGTCGGCGTCGGCGTTGGTCCCAGCCCCTGCGCTGGTATCGGTGCTGACGCCGACTCTCGCGGCGGCGCCGGCGCTGGCGCTGGCGTCGGAGTCCGCAAGGTCGGCTTTCCGCGGCACGTCCTGCACGATGGAGTCGAGCTTGGCCGGAACAGCCGTCCCAGGTCCTACGGCCTGCTGGACAAGGGCGGCGTCGGCCTTCGGCTGCACGTCCTGGCCGATTTCGACGAGCCTAGAATGGGCACCCGTGATGGACACCCCGCCCGGCTGGACCCGGGCGGGGACGAACCTCCACTGCGCGCCAGCTAAGAAGCGGAACTGAGCAGCGTGCACCCCATGGTGCGTGCCCTGGTGCGCGACCACGCCCGCGACCGCGACGTCGGCGCCGGTGGCGCTGTCGCTGGCGCTGCGGCTGGTGGCGGCGCCGGCGTGGGCACGGGCACCAGTGCCAGCGCGGGCGCCGTCGGCAGCGCAGGCGCTGGTCCCAGTGTAGACGGTCACGTCGATGCCGGCGTCGGTGTCGGTCCGCGTCAGCGTCGGCGCTGCCGTCGCTATCGGAGCAGGCGGCGGCGTTGGCGTCGACGTCGGCGCTGGCGTCAGCAGTGGCGGAGGTGGAGTCGCCCGCGCGGCAGTCCTCGCGATTCGGCAGGCACGGAGCGGCCCACGGCGGTGGCGGCGAGGGCAGTTGCGGCACCCCGGCTGGGCAAGCCCCGCCGGCAGCGCGCGGCGCGCGCCCGAGCTGGCCCCCTCGGCCTCGCTTAGGCAGGGGACCAACGTGCCCCGATCGCGCGGCGCCGGCCCGCCGGCGCGAAGCCGCGAAGAGCCCGAGACGCGCGCGTCGCGCTAAGCGCGACAGAAAGCCGAACGGGCAGCGCGCGCGCGCGAGGAAGCCCGCGTGAGCGGCACGGAGCCTGCGGAGCCAAGCGCGCGCGTGCGGAAGCGTGGTGCTGGTGACGCGGTCGCTGACGTTGGGGCCAGCGTCGACGCCGGCGGCGGCGCGGGCGCCGGCGCCCGTGCAGACGTCCCTGTCGGCGTCGGCGTCGGCCCCGATCCCTGCGATGGCATCGCTGCTGACGCCGGCCGTCGCGGCGTCGTCGGGGCCGCCGCTGGGGTCGGCGGCGGCGTTGGTTTCGGCGTAGGCGGTGACGCCGCTGACGACGTCTGCGTTGACGCCGATGCCGGTAGCGGGGCCCGCGTCAGCGCCGAGCCGGAGCCACGTGGTGCTGGCAAAGGCGCCGGTGTCGGGGCTGGCGGTGGTGCAAGCGTCGGCGCCGGTCGCGGCGTTGGCGGTCGCGGCGGCGGCAACGCCCGCATCGGCATCGGAGGCGTCGGCGTTGGCGCGGACGTCGGTGCTGGCGCTGACGTTGGCGTAGGCCGTTATGCTGGAGCCGACCTCCACGCTGGCGTCGGTGCGGGTGCCGAGTCCCACGTCGGAGCTCCCGGCGCCAGGTCTGGACCAACGCGCGGCCCAGACCTCGCCGGCCTCCGAGCGGGCGAGGGCGATAGCGTCGATGCTGGCGCCTGCGCTCGCCGCCGGGTGGGCGGCGGCGCCCACGCGGGCCTCGCAACCGAGGGCGTTGACGCCGGCGTCGGCGGTGACGTTGGGAGCGTGGGCGCTGGCGCCTGCGCTGGCGGCCGCGGAAGCGGCAACGTCCTCATAGGCGTCGGAGCCGGGGGCGCGGTCGCCGGCGTCGGGCTCGGCGGCGGCCTCGGCGTAGGCGTCCGCGCTGGCGTCGTCGCTGGCGTTGTAGTCGGTGTAGGCGGAGACATTGGGGGCGTCGGCGCTAGCGTCGCAGGAGGCGGCCCCGGTGCCAGCCCGTGCATCGGCGTCGATGTCAGCGTCGGCGTTGGCGTCGGCGCTGACGATGGCGCAGGCGGTGACGACGGGGTCGACGACGGTGGTGGCGTCAATGCTGGGAACGGGGCCCTCTTCGGGGCCCGCGGCGCCGAGCCTGGCCCAGTCCAGGTCACAAACCTCGTCGGCCTCCACGACCGTCTCGGCCCCGTCCGACCCCGCGGCCCTCCTCGAGTCCTCGGCGACGCTCACGCCCGCGGCGCGGTGGTGGCGAGCCTCATCCAGCAGCGGCTGCCCCAGCTCCAGGGCCCCCGGGGCTTCTCGGGGGGGCTCCTCGCGATCCATCGGCGCGACCTCCCAGGTCTCGGGCACAACCGTCAACCAGTACTGTTTGGCCTCCGGTAGCGCCCGCCCCGCCGCCTCCGCAGTTGCCCGCTCAGAGCGGTGCCCCGTGAGCGCGCCTCCGGCCCCCTCGAGGGGCAGGGCGCGCCGGCGCAGTCGCGCTTCCAGCTCGGGGCCGGCGCCGCGCCAAAGGTCCGGAGCCGGCGGCGGAGGCGCCGCGTTGCGATATGCGCCAGCTCCGGCATCGGCGTCGCCGCTCGCGGCGGCGGCGGCGAAAGTGCCGGCGCCGGCGGAGGCGTCGAAGTCGTGGCCGCCGGCGTCAGCGGGCGCGTCGCAAATGGCGTCGGCGTCGGCGTGGGCGCGGGCGCAGGCGATGGGGCCAGCGCGGGCGACGGCGGAGGCGTAGGTGTCGGTGCGGTCGTCGGCGCCGGCGTCGTCCAGGTGCACAGCGCCGAGCTCCACGTCCGCGCCTGTCCACGACCCCACGCGCGCTCCCCCCCTGCGGTACTCCCTGGTGTCAGAGTCGGCGGGGGCACGGGCGCCGATGCTGGCGCCGGCGCGGGCCTCGGCGACGGCGCGGGCGTTGGCGCCAACGGAGCCCCAGCAACCCGCCGGCAACCGGGCGCCGTGGACGTCCTCGTGGGCGCGGACCAGTTTGACCTCTGACCCTCCCGGCACCCCCGCGTCGTCGTCGCCGTCGTCGCCCGCTCCCGGCGCCAGGCCCGAGGCAGCCGCGGAGTCGCCCAGGGCGCGATGCTCCCGGAGGCTGGTCTCCTCGGGCTCCTCGGGAATGAGCTCCCCCTGGATAGTGGTCCTCCTCATCCTCCCCCGCCTCCTCATCCTCGCTCTCGGAAAGGCCTCCTCCCTCGCCGCTCCTTCGCCTCCGCCGCCTACTCCTCTTCCTCTGCCGCTGGCCCCCTCGGTCGTAGCGACCCCGCCGGGCTCGCGCGAGGGCGGCGGGACCGCCCGCTCGGTCTCGACGTCCCCAGCGGCGCGTGGCTCCGTGACGAAGTCCGCGGTACCTACTCCTGCCTCGCCCCCCGTCTCTGCGGCAGCCTCGAGCTCGTCGACGCGGGCCCGCAGGTTCTCAGCGATCGTGGCCCCCAGCTCGAGGTTGGTCGTCAGGCGGTCGATCCATGCCAACAGGCCGTCGATCCACGCCCACGAGTTGTCCACGTCGACGTCCGCGCGGCTCCTCGCCAAGGCCTCCTCGGCACGGAATCTGCGCGCCCGCTCGTACTCGCACGCCTGGCTCCTCCCTTAGAGCCTCTCGGCCATCCTCTGTCGCCGTGCCGCCTCCTGCCGGCGAGTCGCCTCCGTCGCACACGCCTGGCGCCACGCTTCGGCTCCCTCGGCGGCGCGAGACCGCGCGGCCTCCAGAGCAGTGCACCGCGACCGGGCCTCGGCCAGCTTCTCCCCGGCGTCGAGCGCCTCGGTCGCCCAAACCTGCAGGTTGGTGCCTTTCTCGGCCAGCTCAGCCTCTATGCGGCGATGTCGGCACCCTGCTCCCAACGCGCAGCAGGCCAACCAGCCAGCAACCAGCCAGCTGAAGCGCCGCGGGTCGAAGCTCAGCGCTGCCTCGCCGGGCCCGTAGGTGCCCGGGGACCCCGTCGGCTGGCCTGATGCCTCGCCGGGTCTCCCAGGATGCGTGGGCGGGGTGCGTGGCTCTTCCCTACTGGGACCGCCCTTGGCACCCGACCCGCCCGCTGGCTCGGCCGCGGCTGGGCTACCCGAAGGTCCGCTCCCGCGCGCGCGGCCGACGCCAGTCGTAGTGGAAATGGGGCCTGCGGGCCAGGCCGCGGCTGGGCTAACTGCGGGTTCGCCCCCGCGCTCGCGGCCCGGGCCAGGCTGCGAGGGTGTCGTCGTAGTCGTCGGCGGCGTGGTCGTCGTCGTGGTTGCGGCAGTGGGGACCCCAGGAGGTTTGGCCGGCGGCCCTCGCCCCTTCCTTCCCGCAGGCGCAGGCTTGGCGGGCGGAGCTCGCCCCTTGCCATGCCCCCCGCCGCCCGCGGGCCGGAGTTTCGGCCCGGGCTGAGATGGCGGCGCCGGCGCTGGGGACATTGCGTCCCCCGCGCGGCCAAGAAGCCACCAACCCATCGCCCCTTGGGCCGAGAACGCCCCACCAACCGCCAAGATCACGGCATGCGCCCCGAGGAAGCCCACGGCCATGGCACCGCTGGCCCGCGCGCCCGCCACGAGGCTGGTGGCGCCGGCCACGTCCGCACACCCGCTCCCGGAGCTGGCGGTGCAGGACGCTGCGGTTTTGGCCGCCCCGCGGCCCCCCGGACCCCCGAGTCCTGGCTCGATCTCGAGCCAACGACTACGGACCCAAAATGGCTAAGGCAAAGCCCCCGCTTCCCTACGCTTAACCTGCAGTCTACCCACAAAACAGACTATACAAAACACCTTTCGGTGGGATTATGCCCGCCTTCCTCCGTCTTCTTCTCCTCCTCCTCCACTTCCTTCTCCTCCTCCTCCTCCTCCTCCTCCTCCTCCTCCTCCTCCTCCTCCTCCTCCTCCTCCTCCTCATCCACCCAGCGATTGCCCCGTAGTCTGAGGGCATGGCCAAGCTCTCTGGCGACCGTTCGGGTCTCGGCGAGGCGCAGCTGCTGGAGGAGCACCCTGGGCTTCGAAGGCTTCCGAAGAAAACCTCCCGACAGCTTCCCCGCAGACCCCGTCCCAGCCGCTTGCGTTGCCCCTGACGCGGGCGGGGCGGGCGCACGGCAGAGCCCGCCGCCCGCCTTTTTATGCGTCGACCTCTGGGATGAAGCTCTGGCTGGAGGCTGGACATCACGGAATCTGGTGGCCATACCACCATTCCCGAAGAAATCCCGTCGCACGGGGAGCTATGTCCCCGTAACTCGCACGGCGCGTGCGCACACCGCCCGCCGCCAGGGAGGACGACCACAGCTCCCTGCCTCCCTGCCCGCCTCCTCGCCCGCCTGCCGCTGCACCCGAGGACGACCCCGGCGCGGCCGACCTCCCCCGGCCCGCGGGGAGAGCAGGCCCTGGGAGGGGCGGAGCCCTGAGACCCGACGCTGCCCAAAAGTTGCAGCAGTGCAGACAAGAGACGACCGGGGCCCCAGACCCATCTCGGGCGTTGGCAGAACTGGGCACTGGGTGTAGTGGTACCTGGTTCAGTGATGTGCCGTCACCCGAAAAAACACCAGCTACAGCAGACCTGGTTTAGTGATTCTGGCCAACTTGGGGGCTCTGGGTCCCTATATAACCGGGTCCCCTTACCTGGGGTCCTGGCTGTACCCGACCGTCTGCCCGCGTCATGATTCGAGCCGCGTCGATCTGTGAGGGCCCCAGGGCCCGAAACCTGGCGAAAACGCCCGGTGTGGAAGAACTGCCACGCGCGGCTCTCAGATCGGGGATGACGTAAGACTCGGGTTCGGGGGACTCCGGCAGGCCTGACGGAGCCATGACGAAAATGACGAGGCCCAATCTGAACATCCCCACGCGAGCTCCCGCTGCAAACATCCCACGAAAGCTGGACCGTAAAACCAAGGACGCGCTCGTCCAAAAGACGTCGGCCAACCCCCGCTGCAAACATCACACGAAAACTGGGCCGTTCAAACCAAGGACGCGCTCGTCAAAATGCGTCGGCTGACCCGAGTTCTGGCGCATTCGAACATTACGTGCCCCCGATCAGAGAGGCGCCCGCCCAGGCGGGGGTGGGCCTTCTCAGAAGGCTCGGAAGTCCTCCGGCCTTCTGAGAAGTTTTCTAAGTCTTCCCTGAAGGCACAGGAAGCCTCTCGGAAGGCGCGAGGGATTCTGAGAAGCCCCGCCGCCTTCGGAGAAGGCCTTCTCCTTCTCACTTCCTCTTCTCGCTCGACGACGGATCTGCTCATGTCGTGTCTCAAGCCGCATCGATCTTTGAGATCCCCAGGGCCCGAAACGTGTGGAAAAACCTGCCACGCGCGGCTCTCAGAGAGATGAAGGGGCCCTGGAACACACAAACAAATAGACACACATAACAGGATTCCCCTATATTTTCTGGGTTTTTGTCCTCCACCCCACTTCCAATATTTTCCCATAGTATCTCTGGAATCGACGATGAATTGTGTCTGTGTGTTTTTCCCCTCCTGAAGAGGGGCGCCCGCCAGGGCGGGCGGCGCCAGGCAGAGCCCGCCGCCCGCCGCCAGGGAGGACGACCACGTGCTCGCCGCAAGGTGGCGCGCGAAGCGCGAGCGGCCGCGCCCGCCGGCCGCCAGCGCTGGCTGGCCCGCGGCGGCGACCGCGTTGGGCGACACCTGCGGGGGCCGCGGTCGGCGGGGCGGAGACGCCGACGACGACGACGCCGACGACGACGACGACGAAGACGACGACGACGAAGACGACGACTACGACGACGAAGACGGCGGCGGCGGCAGTCTGGGGACGTCAGGGGCCCAGGCATGACCGCGCTGCGAAGAAAAATCACGACGGGGAGTTTTGGGCAATTTTCCGCAGGAAGAAAAAGCGGAACGTTCGGCTGTCCGTGCAATTTTCTTGACTTTGCGCCGGGCCCCCTCCCTGTCGCGCGGAGCGCGCCACGGGCGGCGCCGGGGGCGCCGCCGGGGGGCCCAGCGCCTATCCAAGAAATCCGCTTGGGCTGGGCCGTCGACAATTCATGTTTATGTAATTATTTGTTCTTCGATAGTTTTTCTTCCTCTGGGGACCCTCGCGGGGCCCAAGAACTGTCGAAAAAACGACTCGCGATGAAGAGCTGGCCCTGAAGGGTAGGGACTTCTGGGGATCCGAGAGGGCGGGTTTCACGCCCCCCCCCCCCCGCCCCCCCGTAGGGGAGGGGGGGGCTTGAACCTCCCCCCCGCTACACCACCACCGCCACCACCACCACCACCACAACCACGAACCACCACACCACAACCACAACCACCACCACCACCACCATCACCACCGCCACTACAACCCACCACCACTACAAACACCACAAACCACCACACCACCACCATCACCGCCACCACTCACCACCACAACCACCACCACCACGGACCCCCGTCTCTTAAGCTCCCGACTTGATCCGCCTCTCTGATTCGCCTCCGGGCCGCGGCTGGGCCCGCCCTCTGCTCCTCGACGCGTGCGTGCCCCGCCGTGGCCACGGAGCGCCCGCTGGCACGAGAGGCCCTGGACTGGGCGGGAGCGAGGGCAGGAGCGGAGCGATGGTACAGTTCAGTCGGGCGTGTCCCCCTACAGGGGGATTTTGGGCGAAAAAAAAAAATACTCAAAAAATACCCCCCAAATGCTCAAAAGTAGTCAACAATCGTCCCCAGACTATTTACCTAACAGCTTTTGCTGATAGGTTTCTAATGGACTCAAAAGAGAGCAGCAGATGACTCCACAGGGGGGTCGGGGCGGCATCCGGGGAGCTGTGTCCGAACTCGTGTCCGAACTCGTTTTTCGCAAACAGTCACACACTTCGTGCTCTTCGACCTCCCAGAACTCCATTCCCGGGCCACATTCTGAATGCCCGGAGCCAACTGTAGGCCACTTCGTGCTCTTCGACTTCCCAGAACTCCATTCCCGGGCCACATTTTGAATGCCCCGGAGCCAACTGTAGGCCACTTCGTGCTCTTCGATTCCCAGAACTCCATTCCCGGGCCACATTTTGAATGCCCGGAGCCAACTGTAGGCCACTTCGTGCTCTTCGATTTCCCAGAACTCCATTCCCGGGCCACATTTTGAATGCCCGGAGCCAACTGTAGGCCACTTCGTGCTCTTCAAGTTCCCAGAACTCCATTCCTGGGCATGATTTTGAATGCCCGGAGCCAACTGTAGGCCACTTCGTGTTCTTCTAGTTCCCAGAACTCCACTCCTGGGCCACATTTTGAATGCTGAGGCAGGCTGATGCTGCGGCCGAGGCAGGCTGAGGCTGAGGCAGGCTGAGGCTGAGGCCGAGGCTGAAGGCAGACTGAGGCTGAGGCTGAAGCAGGCTGAGGCTGAGGCTGAGGCAGGCTGAGGCTGAGGCTGAGGCAGGCTGAGGCTGAGGCTGAGGCTGAGGCTGATGCAGGCTGAGGCTGAGGCAGGCTGAGGCTGAGGCCGAGGCTGAAGGCAGACTGAGGCTGAGGCTGAAGCAGGCTGAGGCTGAGGCTGAGGCAGGCTGAGGCTGAGGCAGGCTGAGGCTGAGGCTGAGGCAGGCTGAGGCTGAGGCTGTGACTGTGACTGCCGTTGCCACTGCGACTGTCATCGCGAATGCGACTACGACTGCGAGAACAGCAGAATTCTACAACTGGATTCTCATTTGAATCTTAAGGGGAATGCTTTCAGATATGCTTCTACACATCGCTGTTAGGTTGCTTTGCCGGGATAATGTTTTACTATTTTTGTCCATATTCCTCCTGTAGAGGGACACGCCCGACTTAATGGTACAGGCCCGCCCCCGTCGGGGATCTGCTGACCCGGGTGAATCAGACCCGGGTCAGCAGGAAACCAAAAGCTGGCATGCAGGGACAACAAAATGCAACGCAGGGCTTCGCAGACTCGGGTCAGCCAATATGCGCGGCAGCCTCGCGGGCACGAGCGGCTCGCTAAGCCGGGTCAGCCAGAGGGAGTCTTCGCAGGATCCCGCAGGATCCGGTGCCCTGGCTGACCCTCGTTTGCATTGACCCGCGTCTCTTAAGCTTTGACCCCTTCCCTCCTCCCTTCCCCCGGCTCCCCCCTGGGCCTCTTCGACCGCGAGCTGCTCTAGCAGCTGCTTTCCCCGAGCAGCTCCTCGGCGGACCCCTTCGGGATTGGGATTCGGCCGAGCCCGCTCTGCCGCAGACGATCTCGTCCATGAGCTCGCCCGCCACCCGTCCTTTCCTGATTGGTTCTCTCCTTTCTTGGGATGGGGTGCGGGCGAGGAGCGGGGCGGATCTGAAGAATTGTCCTCCTCAGAGCGGGGTGGGGGGTGAAGGACAGGTCGAGGGGGGGCTCCTGCGGGGGAGCGGGTCCCGGACTCGTTGGAGGGCGTAACGAGATTGGGCTAAACCGTCCGCGATCCTCGAGCCTCGACCGCTTGCCCGGGCGGCCGTAGGGCAATGTGGCGGAGCGCACACGGGGGTACGTACGCAGGGGGGAGGGACGGGAGGCTGCTTGGGAAGAGGCTGCTTCTTCAGAGGCGCCGGCCCTACATCTGCAAGGCCCGCGCCTTCTGAGAAGCAGGGGTGCTTCTGAGAAGCTTCCCCCCCTCCCCCCTTACCCCCCCTATCCCCCCTCTCCGCGATCCGGGGGACTCGGCCGGTAGCCTGGGCGGCCAAGGGGCCAAGGGCGCTGCGAGCGGGGGGCGCGGCTCCCATCCTCGATCCTCCTGGAGGATCTAGGAGGAGGAGGAGGAGGAGGAGGAGGAGGAGGAGGAGGAGGAGAAGGACCGAGGATGGTATATCGATCGCTAGCCCAGGCGGCCGGAAGGCAAAGGGCGCGGCGAGCGGGGGGGGGGCGCGTCGCGGCGCGGCGGCGCCCACTGGCGCCACAGCTTGTCGACGTGGGGCTGGGGTGGCACCCAGGGTGACGTCGAGGGCCCCCGCCAGGGCGAGCGGACGTCCGCCTGTCGGCCAAAGGCGGTCCTCCTCCTCCTCCTCCTCCTCCTCCTCCTCCTCCTCCTCTCCCTCCTCGTCCTCCTCCTCCTCCTTCTCGATCCTCAACGTTCTCCCCCTCCTTGATCACAGGGTGACTGGCCAAAACGGGTGTCCTACAACGTCAGCAGCCCTTAGAAAAGAAATTACGCAGCCCTCGTCGCCCGAAGTTCATGGCCCAACGGCCCGAAGGGGACTGGTGGGCCGATCCGTTCATTCGTGGCAGGCAGGATACCTCTCTTGAGCTTCCTGCTCTCCGAGCTCGGCTTCTTGCAGCACGGCGCCAGGAGTTTGCGTCCTGCCTTGCACATCGAGAAGGCACCACAAGACACACAGAAGACCACTGGCAGCCTACTGCTCTCGACCCATGCAACATTCAAAGCATGCAGAGTACGGGGGCACCTCAAAAACTCGACGAGCGAGGGGTTAAGGCCATCAGATTCGGCTCTTCGATCTCGCTTGCAGCACATGACATACAGCCCTAACGGTTGCCAAGGAGGCGGAAGCAAAGGTTACACCGCCGCCGACCCTGCTGCCAAACAGGGACGTGTGGGGTGAGGAGCTTGAGATTTGGCCCCGTGGGATCCACACGCATCCGACCCAGCTCCCACAGCTCCCGAAACGTAGGCTCTCCTCCTCCTCCTCCTCCTTCTCATCCTCCTCCTCCCCATCGTCCTCCTCCTCCTCCTCCTCCTCATCATCATCATCATCATCATCAATCCTTTTCAATCCTCCTCCTCTTCCTCCTCTTCCTTCTCTTCCTCCTCCTCCTGATGCGCCTTGATATTCGATACTCTATCCTCGATCCTGTTACTCCTCCGCCTCCTCCTCCTCCTCCTCCTCCTTCTCCTCCTCCTCCTCCTCATGCTCCTGCTCCTCCTCCTCCTCTTCCTCCTCCTCCTCCTCCTCTCCTCCTCTCCTCCTCCTCCTCCTCCTCCTCCTCCTCCTCCTCCTCCTCCTCCTCCTCCTCCTCCTCCTCCTCCTCTCCTCCTCCTCCTCATCATCCTCCTCCTCCTCCTCCTCCTCTTGGATCCTCGACTCGATCCCCGGTTGTCCATCCTCCTCCTCCTCCTCCTCCTCCTCTTCCTCCTCCTCTTCCTCCTCCTCTTCCTCCTCGATCCTCTCCTTGACAGTCCAGGAGGATCGAGGAAGGGGGGATCGGACGAGGCGGCGGCGACGCGGTGGCCTCGGCGGCCCCTCGGCGGCAGCGCAGGCAGAGCACAGAAGGGGGCCCCAGGGGGGAAGGCGGCGAGGGGGGTGGGATGAGGAGGAGGAGGAGGAGGAGGAGGAGGAGGAGGACGAGGAGGGGGAGGAGGAGGAGGAGGAGGAGGAGGAGGAAGAAGAGGAGGAGGGGAGGAGGAGGAGGAGGAAGTGGAGGAGGAGGAGGAGGAGGAGGAGGAGGAGGAGGAGGAGGCGGGCGCGAGGGGCGGAGTGGGGCGAGGGGCGAGACGGGCCGGGCGCGGGGCGGGCGCGGGGCGGAGTGGGGCGAGGGGCGGGATGGGCTGGGCGAGGGGCGGGAGGAGCGCGAGCGGGGTGACTCGGGTGCGAAGCGGGGATTTACCCATCTCCACTCGGGCCGGGCGAAAGGGGGAGATAGCAAAGGGGAGTTTGACGATCAGCTCACGTAGCTGATTTCCCCGGCGCGTCCCAGCGCCGGAGGCGGCCATGTATCGAGGAATGGCATGCAGCAGATTTCGTACACCCCCCTTTCCCAATCCCCCCCTTTCGTCCGGCCCGATCCACCGCTTGGGAACCGGCGTCCTGGTGCCCCGGCGGGCGGTGGGTATGGATATACGTAGCCCCCCGCAGATGCGGAAAAGAGCCAAGGGGCGATGGCGACGTCGGCAATTTGCGAGGCTCTGGAGAAGCCCGCCGCAGGCGCCGATTTTTTCGTTAAACCAATGTGAGTAGGTCGCGGGTGGGTCGCTGTTGGGTCGCGGGTGTAAAGGGCAGAAAATGCACCCCGTAATTATCACGCCGACGAGCGAAGCCGTTTAGTAAACGCACGCAAGGAAGGAGTCGAACAGGGCAGGCCTGTTTAGCCAACTCCCAGGGCCGTTTAGTAAACGTCAATTGTCGGGTCCGGGTGGTTCTTCCTCCCTTGAGAGTGGGTCGCGGGGTGGGTCGCTTTGGTCGCGGATGGATCGTGGAGGGTCGCGGGTGGGTCGCGGGTGGGTCGCGGGGTGGGTCGCGGGTGGATCGCGGGTGGGTCGCGGGTGGGTCGCGGGGTGGGTTCCGGGTGGGTCGCAAGGTGGGTCACGGAGTGGATCGCGGGGTGGGTCGCGGAGTGGGTCGCAGGGTGGGACCGGGGTGGGTCGCAGGGTGGGTCGCGGGTGGGACGACGACAACAATCATCAACGACAACAACAACAGCAACACCACCACCAACAATAACAACTACAAGAACACCACCACCAACAACAACACCAACAACAACAGTCATTATAAGACTGTTCGACCTTATCTGCTCGAGTGTCCAATAACGCGTATTTCCCAAACCCTCGATACCCGCCCTCTTCGTCCTCGATCGAAACCCTTTTGGGGGGTATGCCTTTCTTCCCTGCAGGCCGGGCCCCGGCAAGCGGCGGGGCGGCCGCGGACAGTCGGCCTGGCCACCGGCAGCGCCGATCGGCGGGGCGGCCGCGGACCGTCGACCCGACCCCGAGAGGGACGGACAGGGGACCGACCACGACGACGACGACGACGTCAACGACGACGGCGACGACGAGCGAAATCGAGAGCGAGAGAGAACGACAGCAGGGCCACGAAGGACACGAAGTAGGCCACGAAGGGCGACAGCGGGGACACGAAGGGAATGCGAATGGGGCCACGAAGGGCGCGAACGAGCGGGGGCCATGAAGGGCAGAGAATGCGGGGCCACAGAAGGCAACGATGGGGCCACTGAGGGTAGCAACGGGGCCAAGTAGGACCGCGACGGGGCCACAAACGGCGACACCGGGGCCACGAAGGGCATGCACATGGGGCCACAACGGGCGCGAACGAGCGGGGGCCACGAAGGGCATACGTATGTTGGGCCGCGGAGGGCAAAGACGGGGCCACTGAGGGCAGCAACGGGGCAGGACACGTAGGACAGTGAGGGGGCAGACGATGGGGCCACGTAGGACAACGAGGGGGCCACAAACGGCGACAACGGGGCCATGAAGGGCACGCACATGGGGCCACAACGGGCGCGACTCCTGGGTGCCTGGGTGTCGGGAGCGCGGCGCTTGAGCAAATTGCAAGGAATTCCAACGCAAGGGCGCTATTCGTCAGTAGATTGCAAGCAAGACTCCAGAGCGCCGGGGAAGCGATTCCTGAATAAATTGAAATGGGGTTGAAAGCGAGAGCGCGATTCCTGAATCAAATGCGAGGAATTCTCGGGCGGGAGCGGGGGTCCTGGCTTAATTGTGAAGAAGTCTTCGGCGGGAGCCGCTGTTGTAACCCAGGGGCCAGGGGCACAGTGTGAGCATCAAGACTAACCCTGTCAGAAAACAAGGCGCGAGCGTCGAAGGGCGCACTTGATTGAGAAAAACAGCATGCACCAGGATCAACCATATTTTTTCTTCAGAAGTGACAATTCAACAACAACAACAACAACAACAACAACAACAACAACAACAATCATTTTACCCGAACGCGTGGTGTTCTCCCCAGTGCCAGGGTTTTCATACGACACCAGACAATACCCCCACTTCGTGGGGGGGCATTACAAGCTCTACCAAATATCCAAACGACTCTTCGCGACCACCCAAACCCAGCTTCCCGCCCTATGACGTTGGGACACTTCACTTCGTGGCGTGCGGACGACCGTGGCTACTACACTGGCGTGGGGTACACACCCACAGAACATGATGGTGGTAAAATTCTTAAGAACCCAATGGTTTTTGGAGATTTCGGCGTGCGCGCGCGAAGAAAAAACGAATGTGTCCCGCATGGTATTATTTGACAGGGATGATGGCCCTGGCAGGTGCGCAACCGTTGTCGCAGAAGTTCGAAAAAGTTGCTCGCAAAAGCCCGTTTGACAGAAATGTTTAAAAAGTGTTGGGTTTCCTACGAATCCGCAAGAGCGCGCGGGATGAGATTTTGACATTTTTTTGTTGAAAAACCATTGGTTTTTTGATGTTTTTATGTTAAAATCGCTCCGAACACTAAGCTTTTGGAAGGATTTCGTCTTGCGCGCGCGAATGTCCACTTTACCTTATTTTTTGCAAAGGATTCTTGAAATTTGATTATATTAGAACAAGAAATGTCATTTTATAGTGTTTTTTGCAAGGGAAAGCGGGGGGGAACAAAACAACCGGATCTTGATCACATCGAATTACCTGAGGTTTCCTCACGAAAATGATGAAAATGTAGCTGCGGCCTAGGCGGCGCAGGGGGGCCGTGCACCAGGGGTCCCAACAATAATTATTCTTTAGAATGAATAATGTTCAACAACAACAACAACAACAACAACAACAACAACAACAACAACAACAACAACAATTTTTACTGACAGAGACTGACCGCAAGCGAACCAGCCTTCGTTTGAAAAACAGCTAGCCAGCGCAGGGGACGCATTCGACCCGACCCCACGCACCTTGGGATGGGTCGCCGTCGTCCTCCTCTACGCTGGCAATGGGAAAGCCAGAGAGGCCGTCCCACAAGGCCAGATCGGCCTGGAAAGCGGGCGGCGGAGAGCACACCTGCCCCGTCCACCCCACCCCCACCCCCCCACACCCAGTCCCGACAGGAGGAGAAAGAGCAGGCAGAGGCGGCAGTTCGGCCGACTCCAGCAGCCTTCGCTTCCGCAGCAAAATCGGAGGGCCCACAAAATCGCGGGCCCGTAAAGGATGGCAGCCTCGCATGAGGTTGCGCAGCCTGTAGTATCTCGAGTCTCTCACCAGGACACCCTGCCTACGATTCATCGGTAAGCAATCCTGCGAAAGACCCTGGCTCTTCTTTTCCGAAAATGCCCCGCACAGAGAGCAGAACAGGAAAGGCCCCGCGCGGTGAAGTGCGTGGGAGCTGGACCTGTCGTCACATCGAAGCTGGCGAAGCACCGAGCGTGTCCTCGCTGACCGAAGGCACACCATGCATCGGAACCTGTGCGCAACCACCGTCACTGCAGGGTCGAAACGCGAGTGCGGCTTCGGGGGACCAAGTCCCCCCTCAATCGTGCCTATGGCACGGCCGAGTATTTGCGCTTGGGCGTCACGTGGCGTGATGGTGCCGATCCGAGCGACCAGCCTGGTACAGAACTGGGCTACAAGGCGGATGGCGCTGCGCGACGCGCCATGCGCAGATCGCAGCTGGAGGGAATCACTATGCATGGCGGCACCCCATTTAGCCGACTGATCAGCCTGGGCATTGCCGACACGCTGCCATTCTGAAATCCGTCCCTCTGCTACGGCAGAGGCAGGAGTATGCGCTTTGACGTGAGAAACCTCCACCGACTCACCCCCACGGTCAGACACAAGCCTCCAAACCTCCCTCCAAAGTAAGGCAAGCGGGTCACTCGCAGCGGTGCCCGCTCCAACGCCTTGGCGCCAGACATCCACGAGCGGCTTGCAATCCGTATAAAACTTCATCTGAGCTCCCATATACCTCAGCGCCATCAAGAAACTGAAAAGCTCAGCCGCTGGCACAGATTGAATGAGACAGGGCAGAGGGCCATGCAGGCGAGCAACCACTCGCTTGCTGTCGTCAAGCGAACAGAGTCCCCATCCGCAGCGCCGTAAGCGAGAGAAACTTCCGTGCCTCCCCGACCCATCACCGAACACGTGCACGTCGAGCAGCAAGTCGGGAGACCGCACCGTCCACACGACTCGCTCCTCGAGGCAGGGGCTCGGGAAGAGCCAAGCAGGGTCAGGGACAAGAAAGCGCGTGAAAAGCAAGGTATCCACCGCAGCAGCTCGAGCCATGTCTAGCATTTGACCAGCCATGGCACTGCCAGCTCTGTAATCCCGACGGAACTCGGTATGCAGGGGGCAATCGTAGAATCGGTGCCAGGTAGATCCAGCACTCTGACAGGCAAGGCAGCTCGGGTTGACGGCTCCACCTGACTCGTACAGTCGCTCCTGCGACCAGAAACCTCCTGCAAACAGGCACCGCAGCAGTCCCTGATGCCTTGGGGTCCAGTCAGGGCCTCGGACAGAATGAGGCTGGAGGAGGGACCTCAGGGGCTCCACGAGAGGAGGATGAGGGCAGGGCGAGACCCACGAGGGATGCTTCGCGAGAACCTGGCGCCACACCCACCGCTCGGTGGCCTCATCAACTAACCTACCTCCATCCTTCGGGGAAATCTGTTCAATTGCAAGAGGACCTCGGTGGGTCTTCCAATGAAAAGGGTCAGATACAGACCAACCCAACCGCAAAATTGTCGCAACTAGCGCAGAAGCAGGTCCGCGAATGTCAGACCAAACTTGAGACACAGGAACTCTAGACAGGCGTGTCCATGCTCCACTCAGAAGTCGCGCCATATCTGCTCTGGGGGCCCATCCGTCCCACAGCGCCTGCAGCCAGAGGAAGATCGGGCTCCTGTTGCACTCGAAGGCGGGGTCGACCTGCGGCCCAGCCAGCATGAGGTCCAATGAGAGCGACCTGCCCGTGTGCCTGTAGACCATGCCCGCGCGCGCCAGTTGCCTGGCGCTCAGTAGGTGCGTGTTGCTGATGCCGTGAACTCCCACTGCCCAGAGCATCCCAGGCTTGAGGCCAGTCTGCACCAGCTTGATCGTCTTGCCCCCAGCTTTCGCGAGCCGCTTATACCGAGGGATCCGAGACGCCATCCTGCCCAGCCGCTGTGCACGAACCGAATGAGAAAGCCGATTTCCACCGCCAAAGTCCAGCCCCAGGTTCCGAACCGAGCGTGTGAGGAACCTCGACGAGGACGGGTTGACTTTCCTAAACACCTTCCGTATGCCTTGGCCGATGACCACCTGGTGCTTCTTGGGCAGGGAGAGAGTCAAGCCGATCTGCGTAAGCTCAGCCGCCAATAGGTCCTCGGCCCCCTTGAGTTCCCTGGCGACTTCCCATGCCTCGCCAATACGTTGCAACTGCAGATCATCTACCACGACCGCCACCTCGACATTCACGAAGCGAAGAGAGACGGCATCCACTGGCGACAAGAGCACCAGACGCAGTAGGGAAGTCGCGCAGCTGCAGCCCGCGACAATCGTGCGGTGCGTCACCACCACCTGCGTGGCGATGTTCTGGAAGAGCACCATTCTGTCGAGGCAATATGATGCGAGCAGGAAGCGAAGGGTCTTACCTCGGAACTTGTGCCGACGGGCTGCTGCAGCTAAAACATGGTGGGGCACGTGCTCATATGCTTTGACCAGGTCGAGCAGGGTTGTCCCTGCCGCTCTGCCCTGGTCTCTGGCCAACTCCGCCTTGAAACTCTGCTTCCAAACGCAAATGTCACATGAGGCCCCTGAGTCACCATACCAGAACCCGCGAGGGTTTGCCTTTTCCCAAGGGCCAGCAACTTTCCATCGGGCCCAGCGGGACCACAACCGAAGAGGCGTCGCGAAGATCCCAATAGGACGATCTCCCCCTTCAGGCGGCGGCTTCGGTAGAAGAGCAATAAGCAGCAGAGCCCAGCACCTCGGAATGTGAAC
This sequence comes from Prorocentrum cordatum, assembly GCA_963575745.1. Classification (NCBI taxonomy): domain Eukaryota; class Dinophyceae; order Prorocentrales; family Prorocentraceae; genus Prorocentrum; species Prorocentrum cordatum. Next base: position 234,568 of record CAUYUJ010015465.1, read on the forward strand.
CAGGCGCTGCATCTCGGCCCAGATCCGAAGGAAAACCGCGACAGCGCCGTCGTCGAGGAAGGACCAGTGACGGGGATGCAGGCCACAGACTCCGATGGCCGTGTGCGTGCTGTAGGTCCTGGTAAGGGCTAAGAGCTCCTCATGGGTGGGGGCCTCCAGCTCTGGCTCGTCATCGCACCAACCAAAATCAGGCTCTGGGAAAACTTGTCCGACACCCCAATGCTGATGCCACTTTTGAGCCCGAAGATCGGCTTCAGCAGCAATCCCCAGAGGCTCACCAGACGGCCCCGAGAAACAAGAGAGCCCAGATGCAGCCCACTTCGGAACCTCTTTGGTGAACCGGTGGCCCAGTCGAGCGCTCCCAGATAACGCATCTTGAACCCACTCACGCCAGGCTCGGGCCCGCTCCGAGGCCGCATGATGCTCGTGCTGAAGGGCCCACTTTCGGACCTGCCAGATCAACTCCTGGAGCTCCGAGACGTTGGCAGGGTTGACGGCCAGAACCCGAACGCGCCAAGAAGCCCAATGCTTGCAATCGGTGAAGGGGGACAGGTAGTTCACGAGCTTCCGCAAGAGGATCCCCGCTTGTTTGATCCCCCCCAAGGTGGGCGCTGGCCCATGCCAGAGATACACGATGTCCTGGAGTCGCCTTTCCAAGACACGCCACATACGGCCCTCCCCAATAGCCCTGGGGTGAGTGGAGGCAGGGGGGCCGAGCAGAGGGACTTGCACCACCTTGGGGGGGCCTCCTCGGCCTCGGTATCGTGGATCCCCATCGACATGAAATACGCGAGAAAGCGCCACCTCAGCCCTTTGAACCCACAGAGAAGTGACAGCATCCAAACGGTCCTTGGTACAATCCCCCTGGGAGAGCTGATCACGCAAGTCGTCCCACTCCAGGGGGCGAGGGTCGCATCCAACAGGGCGGTGGAGAGGGAACGCCGACGGCTTCTTGAGCCTGGGAACTGTCACCTGCCGCGGGTGGCCAGACATGCTCAACACCACAGGGCGGTGCGGTCTGGTACTGGTAGACCATGTCGCAACTGAGCAGCTCACCACAAACTGCTTGAGCGAGGAGGAGAGGACAAAGTAATCGATGGACGACCGAGACGTACCCAACTGACAGGTCCAATTCGAGACGTCAGAGACCACCTCAGCCTGAAGATCCCCAATCCAACCAGACTCGACCAGTTGCTCCGCTGAAAACTGAAAATCTCCACCCAGAATAAACGGCATGCCATACGCCCTCAGGACCTCCCCAATACTGTGCAGCAAGGAAAGATTTTGACCGCGGCAGCCGATTCCAGTGTGCAGGTAGACCGATCCGACTAAAACACCTCCAGTACATAACCCACTCCAGAGCCCCAGACGAAATCGACATCCAGGAGGAACCGCGATACCCTCAGGCAAATCATCGAGTCCTTTGAGGCCCCAGAGCTTCGAAGTCGCAATGCCCACTCCTCCAGTGGTGCCAGCCTCTGAACGACCTGAGGGGGCAGCAGGAGTGAGGAGTGAGACCATGCCAGCCTTGACCAGCGCCTGCTGAACGTCCACCAAACGTAGCTCCGTCTGGTGGTGCTCTTGGAAAACGTAGATGTCGGCATCCACAGAGTCGCAGAGCTCCAGGAAGGGCCTTCTCGTGACCTTACCCCTGTCCCCGCACTCGATGCCCCACGAGGTGATGTTGGCCGTACACAGCTTCCATACCTCAGGCCGACGGGCCGCAGGAGTCTCCTCCTGCACCGCAGGAGTCTCCTCCTGCACACTCTCGCCTCGAACTCGTCGATGGCCAGTAGCCCCAGCCCGCGCCGCCAGGGAGCGCCACCTGCCTCGGTGTGGGGCGGGCGCAGGCAGGCGGCGTCCAGCAGCTGCAGCGCCGACCCCGCTACCCCGACGGGGGTGGGGCCGGTTCAAGCTCTACCACATTTCCAAACGACTCTTCACCACCACCCACACCCAGCTTCCCGCCCTATGACGTTCGGACACTTCACTTCGTGGCCTGCGGACGACCGTGGCTACTACACTGGCGCATGGGTACAGTGACTTGTTGTGGTAACATCTTCTGGACGCTAGCTTAGTATACGACCTAGAAATTTTGAAAATTCGTACAGATGTTTTTCGAGGACCTACGGTGCGATTCGTATGAGTTTATGTTGCGCGGTGCTAAAATCCCTAAGAAACCCAATGGTTTTTGAAGATTTCGGCGTGCGCGCGCGAAGAAAAAACGAATGTGTCCCGCATGGTATTATTTGACAGGGATGATGGCCCTGGCAGGTGCGCAACCGTTGTTGGAAAAGTTCGAAGCACGTGAAAAAGTTGCTCGCAAAAGCCCGTTTGACAGAAATGTTTAAAAAGTGTTGGGTTTCCTACAAATCCGCAAGAGCGCGCGGGATGAAATTTTGACACTTTTTTTTTGAAAAACCATTGGTTTTTTTTTATGTTTTTATGTTAAAATCGCTACGAACACTAAGGTTTTGGAAGGATTTCGTCTTGCGCGCGCGAATGTCCACTTTACCTTTTTTTTTGCAAGGGATTCTTGAAGTTTGGTTATGTTAGAACAAGAAATGTCCACTTTGCCTTATTTTCTGCAAGGGAAAACCGCCCGTAACAAAACAACCGGATCCGGACCAACCCGTTTTGCCTGAGACTTCCTCACGAAAATGATGAAAACATGGCTGCGGCCTAGGCGCGGCGGGGGGGCCGTGCACCAGGGGTCCCAACAATAATTATTCTTTAGAAGTAATAATGTTCAACAACAACAACAACAACAACAACAACAACAATCATTTTACCCGAACGCTCAGTGTTCTCCCCAGTGCCAGGGTTTTCTTGCGACACCAGCCAATACCCCCACTTCGTGGGGGGGCCGTTCAAGCTCTACCAAATATCCAAACGACTCTTCGAGACCACCCACACCCAGCTTCCCGCCCTATGACGTTGGGACACTTCACTTCGTGGCGTGCGGACGACCCTGGCTACTACACTGGCGTGGGGTACACACCCACAGAGGTTGATCACATCTGTTACATATGATGTGGTACACGGTACACGTGAGATGGTACGCAGTGCCAAGATAGTTGGTCACATTTTTGGGGCAAATTCGTGGGGATGCGATTACAGAAGTACATGTGTTACACTGATGTTATACAGTCCCAAGGATGACGCATGCATTGCTCATAGACTCATGGCGCTATGATCCTAACTCTCAGTGCCCAACGCGCGCGTGCACAGCCAGACGGAGGGAGAGAAACACATGTATACAAGGTTCGTGACATACGCACGGTCCACCATGTTGTAAACGATCGCATGCACGGTAAGTTCTGAAATTATACGTATGTACAAGCAGACATGCGAGGGAGAAAGGGAGATGGCCATCGACAGTTCCAATACGGCTCCAAGGCGGAAGAGGGGGAGGAGGAGCAGGACAAGGAGGAAAGGAGAGAAGCGAGAAAGGAAGAACGCAGACGGCGCGGCTCTGGACACAAAGGGGTGCCATACTTTCTCCTGCTTTCGCAAACAGGTCCAGTCACACGTAGGGGTATACTCAACCGAATGGTCTTCGCATCCAGAAGCATACTAAAGGCGCGACGCATCGTCGTCTGCGATGGCGCGGAGCGGGCGCGTGGGTGCCCGGCTGCCTGGCTGATACACGTGCGGGCCTGGCTGATACCCGTGCGGTCCCAGATGCCCAATGAGATTGCCGATACGCCGTCAAAGCCATGATCCAAGAACACAGGCGATACCTTGATCCGAGATGGCTACGGATATGTGCGTCAGCAGTCGGGGGCCTTCCTGGGGCCGCTTGGGGTCCTCTTGGGGAAGGGGGGAAGCCTCCTGGCGCGGTTTGGGGTCCACTTGAGAGCCTTTGGGGGGCTCCTTGGAACCATCTTGGGGCCTCTTGGGGGCTTATTGGACCCTCACGGCGGACTCTTGGGGCCTCTAGAACGCCTCCTGGGGCCATCTTGGGGGTCTCTTGGAGCCACCTTGGAGCCTCTCTGGAACCTCTTGGGGGCCTCTTGGAGTCCTCTTGAAGCCTCTTGGGACCATCTTGGGCGCCTCTTTGGGCCTCATGGACGCCTCTTGGGGCCATCTTGCGCGCCTGTTGGGGCCATCTTGGGTTTTAAAGATTCATCAAGAGACCGCGAATGGATTTCGAGATTTTTCGGATGAGAAAGTAGTGCGTTTTCATATGTTTTCTGAACATCGCATCTTGAAATTATTGAAAACCCATTGTGTTTGGCAGGATTTCGACATGCGCGCGCGGCGGCCGCGCGCATGTGCACTTCGTCTCATTTTTTGCAAGGGATGGTGGCCCTCGCAGGCGCGCAACCGTTGTTGGAGAAGTTCAAAGCACCTGAAGAAGTAGCACGCAAAGACCCTTTTGACAGAAATGTTTAAAAAGTGGTGTGTTTCCTATGAATCCGCAAGAGCGCGCGGAAGGACATTTTGACAATTTTTTCTTAAAAAACCATTGGGTTTTTGATGTTTTTATGTTAAAATCGTTACGAAACCTAAGGTTTTGGAAGGATTTCGTCTTGCGAGCGCGAATGTCCACTTTACCTTATTTTTTGCAAGGGATTCTTGAAATTTGATCAACTAAGAACAAGAATTTTCATTTTCTATTGTTTTTTGCAAGGGAAAACGAGCGTCAACAAAAAACCGGATCCGGGGGTAATCCACTTTTCTGAAGCTTTCGCAGAAAAATGATGAAAATGTAGCTGCGGCCTAGGTTTTGGGCGGGGGGCGTGCACCAGGGGGTCCAACAATAATAATTCTTTAGAAGTAATAGTGTTCAACAACGATTATAAGATTGTTCGCCCTTATTTACTCGAGTGTCCAATAACGCGTATTTCCCAAACCCTCGATACCCGCCCTCTTCGTCTTCGATCGAAACCCTTTTGGGGGGTATGCCCTTCTTCCCTGCAGGCCGGGCCCCAGCAAGCGGCGGGGCGGCCGCGGACCGTCGGCCTGGCCAGCGGCAGCGCTGATCGGCGGGGCGGCCGCTGACCGTCGACCCGACCCCGAGAGGGACGGACAGGGGACCGACCACGACGACGACGACGACGACGAGGACGAGGACGAGGACGAGGACGAGGACGACGACGACGAGCGAAAGCGAGAGCGAGAGAGAACGACAGCAGGGCCACGAAGGACACGAAGTAGGCCACGAAGGGCGACAGCGGGCACACGAAGGGAATGCGTATGGGGCCATGAAGGGCGCGAACGAGCGGGGGCCACGAAGGGCAGAGAATGCGGGGCCACAGAAGGCAACGATGGGGCCACTGAGGGTAGCAACTGGGCCACGTAGGACAGCGAGGGGGCCACAAACGGCGACACCGGGGCCACGAAGGGCATGCACATGGGGCCACAACGGGCGCGAACGAGCGGGGGCCACGAAGTGCATACGTATGTTGGGCCGCGGAGGGCAAAGACGGGGCCACTGAGGGCAGCAACGGGGCCACGAAGGGCAGCGAGGGGGCAGCGAGAGGGCCACGTAGGACAGCGAAGGGGCCACGAAGGGCTGCAACGGGGCCACGAAGGGCTGCAACGGGGCCGCGAAACAAAGCGGGGGGGCCACGAGGGGCTGCAACGGGGCCGCGAAGGACAGCGAGGAGGCCACGAAGGGCTGCAACGGGGCCACGAAACAAAGCGAGGGGGCCACGAAAGGCTGCAACGGGGCCACGAAACAAAACGAGGGGGCCACGAAGGGCTGCAACGGGGCCACGAAAGGCAGCGAGATCCCGATTCCTAGGTAATCTGCGAGGGAATCCTAAGCGTGAACGCGACTCCTGGGTGCCTGGGTGTCGGGAGCGCGGCGTTCGAATAAATTGCAAGAAATTCCAACGCAAGGGCGCTATTTTTCAGTAGAATGTAAGCAAGTCTCCAGCGAGAGCGCGACTCCAGAGCGCCGGGAGAACGATTGCTGAATACATTGAACGGAAATCCAAAGCGAGAGCGCGACTCCTGAATAAAATGCGAGGAAGTCTCAGTCGGGAGCGGGGGTCCTGGCTGAATTGTGAGGAAGTCTTCGGCGGGAGTCGCTGGTGTTGTAAACCGGGGGCCGGGGCGCAGTTTGAGCACCAAGAGGCGCGATCGTCGAAAAAGGCGCGATCGTCGAGGGGCACACTTTGATTTAGACAAAACCAATATGCACTCGTGGAGGGGAACAACAATTATTACTCTTCAGAAATGACAGCTTAACAACAACAACAATCATTTTAGGACGATTCGCTCTTGTCTGCTCGCGCGTCATTCAATATGCATATCCCAAACCCAGGAGACCCGCCCTCTTCGTTTTCGATCGCACCCCCTTTTGGGGGATATATGCATTCCCTGCCGCGTGTGGTTGGTGAAACCGTTTCAAAACGAAAGGTAACAGAGAACATGTGAGAGCGACGACGAAGGCATCGGAGGAAGGGAGGGGAAGGGCAAGAAGGAGGGAGGACGATGATTTGCGCTGTGGGTGGCGATTCAACCTGCGCCATGGCTTGCGCCAGCCACTCCAACACAGGTTAACAATAAGTTTCGCCATGGGTCGCGCCATAAACAGCGCCACGTACCACCCCCTTGAAATAACATATCGTGGAGACCCCCGCGGGGTGACGTACAGTTGCGAACTGGTGTCAGAAACAAATTTCGTGGAACCCTGAAAAGAAGCGGGATATTGGGAGAGTGGGGCGGAAGAAAAATGATAACTGCAACCGTGTCGAAAGGAGCGCGGAAGCCCCAAGTGAGAGCGCGATTCTTCAATAAGTTGTGAGGATGTTTCAAGAGGGGGCCGCGATCCAGTGGTAACTTGCAAGGAAGTCCCAAGCGAGAGCGCGATTCTTCAATACATTGTGAGGAAGTATCCGGCGGGAGCCGTTGTTGTTGTAAAGCGAGGGCCAACGAAACAGTTTGACCGTCAAGACCTTCCTTCATAAAAACAAGGTGCGAGCCCCGGGAAGGGCACTTCACTCGAAAAAACGATGTGCAACAACAACAACGCAACAAGCAGAATTCTCACCACGAATTCCTTATCCAGCCACGCACACGGGGACAATGAATGACCGTTCGGCCCCTCACTCTGATTGTGCCCCCCGGGGGCTCGAACATGTCCATACCCACCGCCTGTGGAGGTCCGCGAAGATCGACCCCGCAGGCGGTGGTCATGGATAAACTTCCTCCTCGGAGAGGGATATCCCGGGCGAGTGGGGCGCGGCGAGGGGTGGGGTGGGGGAGGCCTGGGGCGGGGAGCAGGGGCGGGGGGAAAAGGGCTCACTGGGTGGACCCTTCGGATCAGGAGCGAGACCACAGGCACGGCCTCTTCAGGAGGACTGCCAGGCGGAAAGTGACGCCGAGAGGCCCTGGCCTTGCCCAACCAGGGCAGCCGCTGGACGATCGGGGAGGGGAGGAGGAGGGAGGATGGGAGGAGGAAGGAAAGGAGGAAGCGGAAGAGGAAAAGGAAGAGGAGGGGAAGGATTTGATTTGGACGTGGGTTAGCGTCAAGCCCGAACTCCGATGAATCAAGCAGTACAGTGGCGGTGTGCAGTCTGGGAGGGGGAGAAGGGGGGAGGGGAGGTAAGAAGAGTCGGGGATCATTGAAAACTTGCCTGGCCGAGATGCCTGCCACGCGAGTGCCGCCACACTACAAGAAGACATCCTGGTGGCATCGAGGTGAAGAGAAGACAATGTGGTTCGACAAGGACGTCTTACGCTATTCGGGTATTGAGTTGTGTGCACAGGCTGCTCAGGACTGTGTAAACAGACTACTGGGAATAAGCCAGAGACAAATCAAGCAACACATTCAAACACCTCGATACACCTCCTCCTACTCCCCCTACTCCTCCCTCCATATCCCCATCCTGCTTCTCTTGCCCCCCTCCCCCTATCCTCCTCCTTCCTCGATTCCCCATGTTTACACCTCCCCGCCCCCAGATCCTCATTCCGTTCCTCCTCCCCCTCCTTCCTTCCTCCTGGTCCATCCTCCTCCCCATGCTCCTCTCCTCGTTTTCATGTTTCGTTATCTGCACAGCTTACGGCCCGACAGAGCTGGCATACTTATCTGCTTCGATGTCTCTAGGCGGTGAGCGGGCGGATCTGGTGCCCGCTGCGCGGACGTGGGCCTCATGCAACCGAACAGCAAAGAGATGGATCATGGCCTTGCGCCGATCGATGGGCACATGCGGCTCTGTGCGGGCCAATTTTCGTCAGAATGTGACGGCTTCGTAGGTCGTGTTCGTCTCCGCCAAGGGCGTGCCCAACTCCTGATCAAGAGATGTGGACTTCCTTATCTTTCCTCTCCCAAGAGAAGGCCCACGCAGTGTGCGCACCTACCCGGCACTGTCCACACACAGGCTGAATACCTCAAAGCATCACTCTGATACGCGGGTCTCGGCGCCAAACGCCGAGACTAGGATGCCTAGAATTCTCCATCCCCTAACCTGCTCGTTATCCACTTCACCGTTCGGGTGGCCGTCCGCTCACATTCAGGGTGGCATTAACTCGGGCCTGTCCCTCTACAGGAGGAATATTCAAAAATAGTCAGAAAATAACCTGGGGGAGATTCCTTTAGCATTTCTCAACCAAACAAATGTTGGATCATTTTTGAACATTTGTGGGGTATTTTTATATTTCGTCCCAAATCCGCCTTAGTTGGACACGCCCGACCTAAGGGCGGCCGCCCCGCACACGCATGCAAAGAACACACAAACCGCCGCACAGCGCGCTGCTCAGGACTCGTGGCATCATCGTCGCTGTCGTTAGAGCTCTCCGTACCTGCGTTGCTCGAGTGTCCATTCTCCGCGTCGACGCCGACGCCCGGTTGGCAGCCCGGGTCGCCCATGCCAATCAGACAGTTCCTCGGAGCTCCGTGGAGCTGCATGTCGTCCACGGAACTGCCCTGGTCACCCGCGCCGAACAGCAGGCGACTGCTGAGAAATACCCTTACTCGTCCTTGCCCTTCTGATCTCTTTGCGAAACCTCATGGGGTGTCATGCGAACGGACAATCCCCTGTTCTGGGAAAACCAAAAAGTAGCGGTTACGCTACTCCCCATACCTCTCCTGGGGGGCGTTCGGACCAGAATTCCGAGGCGAAGCCAACGGTGGCAACGAGTGCCTCTAAGGAGGCCAAAAAAGGCGAAACAAGGGAAGGATAGCGGAATGGGTACCTTTTCCCCCTCTCATGTTCGCCCTGGACCGTCAGTTCTCCTTGTGGGGCCTCGTGAAGCCCAGTCGGATCCGAGTGCGGGGCACTGGCGGAGCTGCAGGCTGTATTCGAAGTCCCGACTGCGTCCGGAGTCCGACCGATTATGACCAGCATTTCTTAGCTGAAGTTTGCACATCATCTGCGCCACTCTAAGCTGCAACTTGAACTTTTCGTATCGCATATCCGATACTGTAGCCTCTCTGCGCCGAAAGGTGGCCAAACGACGCCCGTCCTGGAGCGGATGCGAAAAGACTGAGCCCACCCCTTGCACCTTGCACGCGTCTCGTCTCGACTCTCACGCCAGCCGGCGCACCCTCCCCATGGGCCCTCAGACTCAGGCGGCTCTTACCATGACCAAACCACCGTCGCAACCACGAACAAAATATTGAAACCAGCAAAACGGAATGCAAATGCCATGGCACCCTTGCGGCAGAAGACCCGAAACAACTTTACACAGTCCGCGGTGGGTGGCCACGATGGGGGGGGGGCCCGGGGGGCCACAATGGGGGCCACGATGGGGGTGGCATTCCCCGTCGGGCGTTCGAATATTCATGTTAGCCAGCGTGGGCCCAAAACACTCTGGTCCTAGCAATTAACGTGGTGATATCGAATTGGAGCAATTTTTGTGATGCAATCTATGTGGTACAATATCTACGGTGCAATCTATGTGGAGCACCCTGATCCCACCCACCCACCCGCGACTTGGTTTGCAAAACGTATGCGGCGGCGATTGCGAAGAGTGTTTGGTGTTCGCTGGTGCATCTCTGCGGCCGCGGTGGCCCGCGCATGCTCGCGCGCGCAACGGCCAGCTAGTTTGGCGCGACCGACGCGGCTGCGGTGGCGCTGACCTCTGAGCACTTCCCAGCACTTGTGCGAGTCGGCCACTTGGGCGGGCGCGGCAGCATGGCAACGTCGACGACGGTAAACACGACGATGATAAAAGCGACGCTGGTGACCATGATGACAACAGCGACAGCACGGCCAGTGACGGAGCCTAAGACGATCACGCCGACAACGATGACGGCGTCGTCGCGCTTGCGATGGAGGTTTCGGAAGGATTTCGGCATGCGCGCGCGGCCGACGCGCCAGAATGACCCGCGTAGTATTATTTGGCACGGATCGCGCCGCCCCCCCAGCACGCGCGCAAGGGCGTCCCAATGATGTCGAAATGCGACTCGAAAACACCTTTTTGGCCAAAATTGACGGAAATAGGAAGGAACCGATGTTCATAAGAACCCGCAAGGCCGCGAGCGCAGGTTCGGTTGAAAAGTGATGTTGCTAAACCATGTGTTTTGATATGTGTTCTGGACATTCAATTTTGAAATCCTCACGAAACCTACGGTCTTTGACAGATGTCGGCATGCACGCGTGACGACGCGCGCGCGCGAACTTCGCCCCATTTGTTGCAAAGGGATGCTTGCGACAGCACTCGCCATGCGCGCACGAGAGAGCCAGTTGGTAGCACTATATCTCGAATGTGGCTTCCGCAAGAATTCGCAAGAGCGCAAGCGCAAACTTGTTTTGAAAACTCGTGTCTAGAAAAACCTGTACTTGTTATGCGTTGCCGAAACACTCGCTCTTGAAATCCTTACGACACCTACGGATTTTGAGAGATTTTGGCGTGCGCGCGCAACAACGCGCGCGCGCACTTCGTCCATTATGTTGCCAGGGGTTTTTGAAAAAAAATGATTTGACGTAGACGAATGCGCACGCATAGAACTTTCTGCAGGGGATGAGTGGGGGAACCCGTACCGGTCTGCCTGGGATGGTGTGAGCTCATTTTCAAGATGGGCGATGGGGCAGAATCGAATGTAAATTGCAATGCGGTAAAAAAGGGGTGGTTAAATCCGAAAGGGCGCGGTTAATTCCGAAGGGGGGGAAGCCTACCACTCCTGTAGGAAGGATAATGTATGTGGTGCGATCTATACCGTGCGTCCAATATGGTGCAATATGCGTTTATGGAGCACTCTGTGTCGTGCGTTCTGCGTGATGCAATATCTGCGGGGCAATCAACGTGGTGCAATATATGTGGCGCGGTCTGCGTTGTGCTATGTACGTATTCCATATACGTGATACAATGTATGCGATGCTGTCCATGGCGTGCACTACACGTGGCGCAACCCATGGGGTGCAATAGCAATCTGCGAGGTGCAATAAATGTGGTGGGCTTGGTCTTCAACCATGAGTTGACGCATCCAACGCTCTGGCAAACATCCCACCCACCCACCCGCAACTTGGTTTGCAAAGCCTAGGCACCTCCCATCTCATCCATCCCATCCCACCCACCCACCGCGCCAACCCTGGCACGCGCGCGCAGTGGCCAGCTAGTTTGGCGCCACCGACGAGGCCGCGGCGGCGCTGACCGCTGGGCGCATCCCGCCGGGCACTTTTGAAGGATTTCGGCACGTGCGCGCGTGCACTCCGTTGTACTTTTGCAAAGGGCTCTCGCGACGGCACGCGCGCAAAAGGCATTCGAATGGTTTCGACATGCGCGCGCGAAGCCTGTTTGGCAGTATGTTTTGAAACTGTTGAAAAACCATGGTTTTCTCAGGAATTCGCAAGAACACGCGCTTTTTGTTGCTTGAAAACACGCGTTGCAAAGCCATGTGTTTCTATATGTTTGTTGGGCGCTCGATAAGGGTATCCTTCCGCAACCGAGAGTTTTGGCAGGATTTCGGCATGCGCGCGCGACGACGCGCGCGTGCACTTCGATCCATTCTGTTGCAGGGGTTTCTTTGCCAACTACTGGTTCTTGGAAAACGAATGTGCTCGGATAGTTACCATGTTTTCAACGGGATGACGGGGGGGAGCCATGCCGGCCTGCCTGCCACGGTATGCGCTCATATTTAGGATGGGCGATGGGGCAGAATCCTATGTAATTTGCAATACGGAAGAGTGGGTCGATAAAGCCGGGGGCGGCGGCGGCGGCGGTGGATCCGAATTCATTTTTACTTGCACCAGAGAATACACCAGAGAAAAGCCCCAATCAGTGGATAGTTTGAAAAATAATAGGGTGGATCTTGAGATCGATTGTGACCAGAGATCGATCGTGCAATCGGTAGCGAGGACGATTGCAAGGTCGATCGTGAGACCGATAATTAAGTCGATTTACTGGGATCAATAATGAGATCGATCGCGAGATCGCTCGTGCGATCTACAGTGAGATCGACTGTGAAATCGATCGTGATATCGATTGTGAGATCGATCGATGGTGAGATCGATAGAATGGTGGCCAAGGAGATCGATACGGTGAGACCGATCGACCGGCAGGTCGACGAGGGGCCTGGGAACCCGGGAGACCCCCGCCGCCCACCGAGATCGGCCCGGAACCAAGAAACGGGAGCCCGGGAACCTGGGACCACTTGGACGCCCGAGTTATCCGGGGCAACTCGGGTCCAGGGTAACTCGGGTTTGGGTTCCCGAAAAACGAACCCGAGTTAGCCCTGACCCGAGTTACCCCTGATGATTTTGGGGCTCTGGACGCCCGAGATATCTGGGGTAACTCGGGTCCGAGGTAACTCGGGTTCGGAATCCCGAAAAAGGAACCCGAGTTATCCCTGACCCGAGTTGCCCCTGATGATTCGGGGCTCTGAACCACGAACCTGGGAACCCGGCCTGCCACCAAAATCGGCGGGAAACTTTCGCCATATCTTTCACCTCCGCTAGGGCCCCTTCAGTGCAAGCACTGGTTGGGGGAAGGAGAGAATTGGCCGCGCTGCACCGCGTGTGACCACCGCCCGCGCTCGTGCAAACATCCCGCCCCCCACCCGCATCATGATCGGCTAAACTCATGAAGTCGCGACTGCGATCGCTGCATGGAGCTCGTCCGCAACTTTCATCGAGCTCACTGGCGCGCGGGCCCTTGCGGCGCGGGCAAAGTCCGTCTTGCGGGAGACAGCGCGGACGACGGCGTCGACAAACGACGATGAAAATGATCGGGGCCCTTCCGACGGCAATGATGACGATGGCGCGTGGCATTATTTGACAGGGGCCGCGCCTCTGGCAAGCGCGCGAAGGCAGCAGAAGGATTTCGACACGCGCGCGACAACCTCCTTGGACAGGAAAATTGAAAGAGCATGTGTTTCCCAGGAATCCGCGCGGGCGGCGCGGGGTGAACTTTGGAAAACTCTGCGTTGACGAACATGTTTTAAAACGCTGAGGTCGCAGCGGGAACGAAGGTTTTGAAATGATTTCGTCTCGCGCGCGCGCATGTCGCCCGCGTGGCCATATATCGTGAGGGTTCGTGCATTCAGCTCATCTTGGATCTTGGATCAACGCATGCGCTTCGCATGGTATTATTTGACAGACCGGGGTGAGGGGGGGGGCCCGATGCTGGGACTGGCTGGGATGGCATGAGATGCAATGGAACGTGAACAAGGAGGCAGATCCACACGCAAATTGCAACACCCCAAGGGGGAATGGAAATCGTGGGCGTGCGTGTGCGTGTGTGTGTGTGGGGGGGGGGGGCTAGAATCTAATTTGTTGCATGAATGATGGAGAATCTACGCGGTGCAGACGAGCTTTACAAATGAATTGCCAAATTCCACGCCCGCGGAAACATCCCACCCGCCCAACCGCGACTTCTGGTTTGCAAAACACACGCGGCGGCGATTGCGATGAGTGCTTCGCGTTGGCTGGCGCATCTCTGCGGCCGCGCTAGCCCGCGCGCGCGCTCGCGCGCGCAGCAGCCAGCTATTCTGGCGCACCGACGCGGCCGCGGTGGCGCTGACCGCTGAGCACTTCCCAGCAGCCACTTCAGTGCGAGTCGGTGGCTCAGGCAGGCGTGGCATCACGGAAAGGCCGGCAACGGCGGGCGCGATTCTGAGAATGGCGACGACGGTGGCGGCGGCGGCGGTGACGACGGCAAGGCAAACGACGGCGCCGATGTTGATCGCGCCCGACGAACTCGCATCGGCGATGAAAGTTTTTGAAAGAGTTCGGCGCGCGGGCGCGGCCGACGCGGGCGCGAGGCCCGCGCTGTATAATGCGTCGAGGATCGCGCCCCCCCCCCCCCAAAACACTCGCGCAAGGGCTCGCCCATGAGTTCGACTTGCGGCGTGAAATGCCCGTTCTGCTGAATGTGATGAACAGGTTGAGACGCCCATGGTTGTCTTCAGAATCCGCAATACCGCGAAAGCAATTTCTCAGTTGCGAACTCATGTTGCAAAACCGCAGGTTTTCACATGTGTCCGGGGAACTCGTCTGTGGAATTCATGCAAAACCAAAGCTGTTGAAGGATTTCGGCGCGCGCGCGTCGCCCCATTTGCTGCTAGGGCTTCTCACGACAGCGCGCTCGCAAGGTCGCTCGAACGACGTCGACGTGCGCGCGAGAGACACAGCCGGCAGCGCGTTATGAATATGATGAAATGCCCATGGCCTTTTCCAACCAAAAATTGCAAGAACACGCGCGCAAGATTACGTTGAAAACCCTTGCTGCGAAACCATATGTTTTTAATTGTTTCCGTGACTCTCGATTTTGGAACAAAAACCTAGCGGGACCTTTGCTTTTTTGAAAGATTCCAGCACGCGCGCGCGACGACGTGCGCGCGCGCCCATTTTGCCCCACTTCGTAGCCGCTTTCCCCCCCCAAACAGCTGATTGTTCATCGACGAGCGCGCGCGTACCACTGTTTTGCATGGGATGAGGGGGGGAACCGATTCAGGTCTGGCCGGGGTGGTGCGACTTCGAACATAGGGCGGGCGATGGGGCAAAATCATACGTAAACGGCGGTGCGAGATGGTGCGCCGTTAAGTCCAGGGGGGGGTAAATTTTGATTTGAACATACACTCGAGAATCAATGCGGTGCACTCTGCTCTGACGACTGAGTCGTCACATGCCATGCCCTCGCAGACATCCTGCCCGCCCGCCCGCAACTTGGTTTGAAACCAAAAAAACATGCGGCGGCGATTGCGGTGAGTGCTAAGCGGTGGCAAGGGCATCTCTGCGGCCGCGCAAGCCCGCGCACGCTCGCGCGCGCAGCGGCCAGCTGGTTCGGCGCCGCCGACGCGGCCGCGGTGGCGCTGACCGCTGGGCGCGTCCCAGCGAGCACTCCACTTCGAGTCGGTGATTCGGGCGGGCGCAGTATCATGGCGACGCCGACAACGGTAGACACGAGTTTGAAAGTAGCAATGATGGTGGCGATGGTGGCGATCACGACAGCAAGGCCAATGACGGCGCCGACGTTGATCACGCCAGTCGACAACGATGACGATGTCCTCGCGTCGGCAATGAAAGTTTTTCGAAGAAATTCGGCATGCACAATAGGCCGGCGCGCGCGTGGCCCGCGCTGTATAATTTAACGCGGGTCGCGCCGCACCCCCCCCTTCCCTACCCCCACCCCACCCCACCCCGCCCCCACAACACGCGCGCGCAAAGGCCCCCGACTGAGTTCGACATGCGGCGTAAGAGGACCGCTTGGCAGAATTGAAACAAATGCGGGAAGACTTATGATTGCCTCCAAAATCAGCAAAACCGCGTGAGCAACATTTTTCAAACTGATGTTGCAAAACCGTGTGTTTTGTTGCTTTGTCGGGACACTCATTCTTGAAACCGTCACATAACGTACGATTGTTGAAGGATGTCAGCATGCGCGCGACGACGCGCGCGCGTCTGGATTTTTGATGGACGGGTGCGCGCGCATAAAACTCTGTGGCAGAAGATGAAAAGGGGAACCGGTACCGGCCTGCCTGGGATGTTACGAATTCATATTTAAGATGGACGATGGGGCAGAATCATATATAAATTGCAATACGAAAGGGTGTACCGTTAACTCGCGGGAGGGGGTAGATCCTGGTTGGTTGCAAAAAGCGAAAATCTATACGAGGCGGCGACGGACGGCGACGAGGCGGCGACGGCGGCAACAAAACCGCTAGGGCGACAGACAGGCCTAGACGAAAGGCGGCGACGAGCTGGCGATTGGGCGGCGACGGCGGCCACATAACCGCCAAAGTAGCCGTCAAACCCACGCGACGGGGGTGCGACGAGGCGGAGACGGGGCGGCGACGGCGACCACACAGCCGCCAGACTGGCGCCAGGCGGCCTGACAGCCCAGACGACGGGCGGCGAAAAAGCGGAGACGGAGCGGCGACGGCGGCCACATAGACGCCAGACCGGCCGTTAGGCCAATCCTACAGAACAAATAAAAGCCCTTGAATGCAAGCACGTTCTCGGGTATATCTACAAGTGGCACGTGCGTGCCCAGGCTCATACAAACGCATGTGCACGATGTGTGCTTTTGTGTGAATGCGGAGTGTAAGGCGCGTGCGATGCGTGCGTGCGCGGGTGAAAGAGTGCGTTGCGCGTCCGAACTTGTGTTTGGGAGGATGTCCCAGGCGAGAGCGCCTTTCACTAACTAAGAATCGTGTTGGAAAGGGACTCGAACTGTGGAGGACTTCTGAGGCGAAACCGCCATGTTCGAAGAATCGGGGGACGAATCACTGAATTCCGTTAAATTATGTGCTTGGCGGTATTCTGATAAAATGCTAGAAGAAAGCTGTGTCTGTGGACCGTGACGTTGCGATCTGCGTGAGGACTGCGTCCGGTGTCCGGAATGTTGAAGATGTCCCGAACGAGAAAATTAGCCTCTGAGCTCTACTCCATGGGAGAGGTGCGCATGAGAGCTCGTCAGAGTGAGGGGGCCGAACGGTCCTTCATTGTCCATGGGTGCGTGGCTACAATGAGAATCCGTGGTGAGGATTATGCTCGTTGCGTTGAGTGTTAATTACTAGACAATTATTGCTGTTGGACCCCCCCAGACGTTTTGGCGCTCTCGCCTCGGCGCCGGCTACATTTTTTATTGCAAATGAGTCTCACGCTCGAGCGGTTTGGGGGGGGCGCCGAAAACTGGCCCCCCCAACAACAACAACAACGTTCCTGCTCGAGACTTCCTCCTTTTTTGCTCAGGGCTGGTGCTCTTGCTCGCCGCCGAAAGCCGCCGTCCCAACAAAACCAGCGCTGCCGCTCGAGACTTCCTCCCGTTTCACCTTGGAGTGGCGTCCTACTCTTTCTCTCATCGGCGCCGCCCCCAGCAACGACAACGCTCCCGCTCGAGGTTTCCTCCCTTTTTGACTCAAGGAGGTGCTCCTCCTCGCCGCCGAAAGCCGCCGTCTCGACAAAACCAGCGCTCTCGCCCGAGATTTCCTCTCGCTTTGCGCTGGACTGGCGCCCTACTCTATTTTGAGTTGGCGCCGCTCCCAGCAAGAACAACGCTCCCGCTCGAGGCTTCCTCCCTTTTTCCTCAGGACGGTGCTGTTCCTCGCAGCCGACAGCCTCCGTCCCGACAAAACCACGGCTCCCGTTCGAGACTTCCTGACCTTTTACTTGAGGCGGTGTTCCGTTCCTCCTCGCCGCCGAAAGCCGCCGCCCCAACAAATCCAGCGCTCCCGCTCGAGAATTCGTTGGGGCTTCACTGGCGGTCTCGCATCGGCGCAGCAAGGCGCGGGCATGCGTGTTCGAGGCGGGATGTGTTGAAATTCATCGGAGGTGTTTGCAAGAACTCATTGGGCGGCAAATCTGGGAATGGGAATAACGGACCCCGCTATAGAATAATAGTCCCCCCTGATGGGGATGGTTATCATGATGGTCACATGCTTCGTGTGGAAACATCGCGCGTGAGGGTAAACTGACTGTTGTTGTTGTTGTCGTTGTTGTCGTTGTGGTCCCACCTGCGACCCAACCCGCGACCCAACCCGCAACCCACCCGCGACCCCACCCGCGACCCACCCGCGACCCACCAACGACCCACCCCGCGACCCACCCGCGACCCACCCGCGACCCACCCGCGACCCACCCGCGACCCGCCGGCCAGCGACCCACCAACGACCCACCGTCGACCCACCTGCGACCCAACCCGTGACCCACCCTCAGTGTTTTAACAAAAATCGGCGCCTGCGGCTGGCTCGCTTTGTAGCTTGAAAAAGTTTGCGCCTGCGGCGAGCTTCTTCCGAGCCTCGCAGGCTGTCGATGTCCCTGGGTGCGTCGCCAAAGTGAGAATGCGTGGTGAGGATTCTGCTTGTTGCGGTGTTGTTGTTTATTGTCGTCGTCCTACCCGCGACCCACCCGCGACCCACCCCGCGACCCACCCGCGACCCATCCGCGACCACCCCGCGACACACCCGCGACCCACTATTCGTGGCGAGAATTCTGCTTGTTGCGTTGTTATTGTTGTTGTTGTTGTTGTCGTTGTTGTGGTTGCTTGTCGTCGTCACACCCGCGACCCACCCCGCGACCCACCCCGCGACCCACCCCGCGACCCACCCCGCGACCCACTCCGCGACCCACCCGCGACCCAACCCGCGACCCACCCCGCGACCCACCCCGCGACCCACCCACGACCCACCCGCGACCCACCAGCGACAAACCCCGCGACCCACACGAGACCCACTGCGCGGCCCATCCGCGACCCATACGCCACCCACCCGCGACCCACCCCGGGACTCTCCCGCAAACCACCCCGCGACCCACCCTCAAGGGAGGAAAAACCACCTGGACCCGACAAATGACTTTCACTAAAACGGCTCTGGGCGTTGACTAAACAACCAAACAACCCTGCTCTGTCGATTCATCCCTGTGTGCGTTTACTAAACGGCTTCGCTTGTCGGGGTGATTAATGTGGGAGTGGATTTTCTGGCCTCTACACCCGCGACCCACCCGCGACCCGCCCGCGACCCAACAGCGACCCACCCGCGACCCACCCGCGACCCACCCCGCGACCCACCCGCGACCCACCCCGCGACTAACCCACATTGGTTGAACGAAAAAATCGGCGCCTGCGGCAGGATCGGTGTACAAGTTGTGAAACTTTGGCGCCTGCGGCGGGCTTCTCCAGAGTCTCGCAAGCTGCCGACGTCACCACCGCCCCCTCACTCTTATCCGCATCTGCGGGGTGCTACGTGTATAGATATGTATACGTGTGGCCCTTTCAAACATGCTGCTTAAGACAAACACGTATGGTACTGGGCAGCCTCGTATGCCAAGCAATGGAAGCTTCCCTAATATTTTGGGAGGGGACCGAAGTTAGGGGGGCCAATGAACATGAGGGATTAGGGGGTATGTTTGATGATGTGTCAGACGAAACCGCCCATATGTTTGAGGATATCCCTAGGCATGGTTGTCCTAAAATAGGCCACGAATTCATTGTGTTATTAGGGTTCGGGGTTGCATTATGATTAATGGAAGTATCCCGCTCGCGGCTCGCGGCGGCGGTGGTCGACAGCGCCCGAGGCGAACGCGACGAGCCCAGCCCCAGCCGCGCTGCCCCGGCGCCTTCTGAGAAGCAGGGGTCCTTCTAAGAAGTCTTCCCCCCTCCCCTTGCCCCCCTCTTCGCGCGGCCGACGTCACCTCATGCGCCGCACCTTGGATCGGAAGTCCGCTGGTCACAGCGGCGATCGCGAAAGACATACATGGGAGGAGACAGGGAGCGGGGAGAGGGACAGAAGATGCGAGGGAGAAGGCCAATGGATGTGTCCTGCCCGTTCCCCGCGACCTCGCGTGGGCGATGCTTGTAGACCAGCTCGGGACGGTCGCGACGATGCCGAAGCGTCCCCCTCATCCGTCAATTCTTCCGACTCATCGTCAGTTCACTCATCCTGCTGTTTCCCTCCTCCGTCCTCTCCTTCCCCTCCTCGTCTCCCTCCGCCTTCCCGCTGACTCCATCTCTCCCGCCCGCGGGCCCTCCCCTAGCCACTCCGCGTGTGAACGACCCCTCCCGCGGGACCTCCACAGGCCAACCGCCAGGGAGCGCCACCCTGGGTGGCCCACCCACCCCGCCCAGCCTCTCCAGCCGTGCCGACAGCGTTCGGCACCCGCCTTGGCTACCCCTGCCCCGCCGAGCCACCAACCTGGCCGTGCTCAAAGCGGGGTGCTCCGCCAACCCCGCCTGGGTGATGGCGGGGCCGGGGAAGACCAACCCCTCCGGGACGATGGCCGCCCCCAAAGGTGGAGGACCCCCCCGTCGGCCAGCTGCCAATGAGCCCCCTTCTCGATCTTCGGCCAGCCGCCACTGGACCCTGAGATCCGAGGTTGCTCAAAAAAACGGCATCGCGAAACATCTTGCCCGGAGCCCTAGACTCCATATCTTCCTGCGTCATCCTTCGAACTGGGCCGATCTGTGAGGGTCCAGGGGCCCGAAACGAAACGAACACTCCCTGTGTGAAACAAATGCACCGCCCAGGCCTCAGTCAGGTGTTGCTAGACGTGTCCCTGGCCCAAGGTGCCTCAAGGAACTCCACGGAGGCCAAACGGCCTCCAGGGCACCCCTCGCGAGGCCCAGAGGGCCCCACGGGTTTCAAACTGGAGCGAAAAGCTGGGTGCGCCTGAGGCCAGGGGCACGTTTGGCAGCCCCCGTCTCAGGGGACGGCCCCCCCCCGCCCCACAGCTGGCCCCTTCGGCCCCGCTGGTTGGCACCCGCAGATCCATCGGCCCGCTGCCCGCCCGGGCGGGGTGGGGGCCTCCTGGCCCACCTCTCGCCGCAGCAGGGACCGGCACTGGTGGTCCTGGGGCCGGGCACCCCTGCCCCGAGGAGCGGGGGACGAGGATGGGGAGGAGAGAAGGGGGGGGGGGGCGGAAGGAACGGAGGAGGAGGGGGAGGAGGAGAGGGAGGAGGAGGGGGGAATGGAGAGGAAGAGGGGGAAGAGGAGGAGGAAGATGAGGAGGAGGAGGAGGAGGAGGAGGAGGACTGTAAGACGATACGCTTCCCTAAGGGGTGGAAGGAGAGGATCTGTGTTCCAGAAGCTCAAACCAAAACGAGTGACCTCAGCAGCAAGATGCGGAAGAGGTCAGAAGACACAGATTACACAACTGTGTGTTTGCGCATGGCCTTACAGTCGGTATGTCCTGGCAGGATATAGGTCGAGGCTGGAACGAAAAATGTGCAATGGACGAGACTGGGGTGGAAAGAATGCGGGGGATGAGGACGATTCTCTCGCTCCGCCCCGGCGAGCGGTC
This sequence comes from Prorocentrum cordatum, assembly GCA_963575745.1. Classification (NCBI taxonomy): domain Eukaryota; class Dinophyceae; order Prorocentrales; family Prorocentraceae; genus Prorocentrum; species Prorocentrum cordatum. The sequence continues at coordinate 255,699 of CAUYUJ010015465.1, forward strand.
TCCGCGTGCGCGCGCCGACGTTCCCGCGCGCGGCGGCGGAGCAGACCTGCCGCCGCGCGCGAGGGCGCAGACGCGCCACGCTCAGGAGGAGCTCTCCTGGCCGCCCAACGGGCGGTGCAGCCATGCAGGCTCGGGGGGACAGAACAACTCTGTTCCCCGCAGGCGCAGAAGGCAGCCGCGCAGCGCGTGCGCCTTCAGCCCCAGCGAGGCCGGAAGGGCGAGGAGGGGGGCCGAACCGCTGCAGAGACCGTGCACGCTGAAGACCCCGCGAGCAGGTAGGAGGCAAGCAAGCGACTGCTACCAGAGGCGAAGAACCTCACCTGAGCTCTGGCGGCCTCGGAAAGTGACGCAAGGACTGTCGAAGCAGCAGCGGCTCGAAGGCATCGCTCAGCACTCGACCACTCGACGCCCCGCGCCGCCTGCCCCGCCCAAAGACGCGAGAGAACGTCTTCTGTAGCGATGTAAAAAGCAGTAGCACCTGACCCTCGAAGACAGCCCGGAGTCAAGTTCAATCCAGTGGCGGCTTTCGCGAGCGGGACGCCCAAGGCCGTAAGCAAGTGGTTCCACCGAGTACGGCAGCCGTTGGCCCCGAAAAGGGCGAGCGGATCGGTGGGAGCGAGATGTCCAAAAACACGTTCGAACAGGTCCACCGACCGACGATCCGAACACCTCGCATGCTGAGCGGGGTAGGAGCGACGGGTCTCAGGCGCAGCGATGGCCAGAAAAGTGCCGCCTGTCGCCTCGAGACGGTCTGCCGCCAAGGAGAGGTCGCACCGCCTCGCTTTCGTGAGTTCCCCCGGGCGCAGGAACATAGCGACACCGAGCAGCAGCAGGGCGGCCATGCCTGGCCAGACCCAGACGAGGCAGAGGCCAACCATTGCGCGCAGAAGGGCGCGAGGCAACGGTGGACGAAGCTTGGGGGGCTCTGCAGTCTCCCGCTGCTTAGCGATGCCGCAAGCTTCGGTAAGGAACACCTTCCAATGGGGGCGCGCTGGCTGGACGCGCAGCAAAGCATGCGCAATAATGGGGGAAATCAGCGCCTCCAAGATGCCCCAAGAGACCTCCAGGAGCACTCCCAAGAGGGCCCCAAGAGGCAAACATCAATGCTTTTTCTTAGGTTTTGGACAGATTTGGGCGTTTCAACCTTTTCGGTCCCCCGACGCCCCTAAACGGCTCAAGAGGCCTCCAAGATCGCCCCAAGAGGGCCCAAGAGGCCCTCAAAAGGGCCCCAAGACGGCCCAAGACGGCTCTAAGACGGCCCCAGAGGCCTCCAAGACGGCCCAAGAGGGCCCCAAGAACTCCCCCAACACGGTCCAAGAGAGGTCCGAGTCGCCCGAAGATCGCTCCACGACGCCCAAGATGGCCTCCGGACGGCCCAAGACGTCTCCAAGATGGCCCAAGAAGCCTCCAAGATGCCCCAAGAGGCCTCCAAGAGAACTCCCAAGAGGGCCCCAAGAGGCAAAAACCTGTGGTTTTCCTTTGGTGTTGGACAGATTTGGGCGTTTTAACCTTTTCGGTTCCCCGACGCCCCTAAACGGCTCAAGAGGCCTCGAAGATCGCCCCAAGAGCGCCCAAGAGGCCCCCAAGAGGGCCCCAAGACGGCCCAAGACGGCTCCAAGACGGCCCCAGAGGCCTCCAGGACGGCCCAAGAGGGCCCCCAAAACGCCCCCAACACTACACAGCTCCCGACGCCGCAGCTCCACACTGCAAACGACCACTCGGACAGGCGACCACGGTGCGACATTATGGGCCGGCGGAATGAGCGAAGCGATTAAATAATGGGGGAAATCAGCGTCGTGCAGCTAGACTCCGAAGGTGGCTAATGCTCGCGCCAGGAGCGCGTCACTTCGGTAGAGCGTGGTCGGAGCCACCCTGGCGTGCTCGACGACCCGCAGCTCGAACGCGTCAACCGATCGCGATCTGCGATCGCGGTACTCGGGAGTAACATGGGAATCCCGAACGAAGGGCGCGCGAGAGGCGCGGGGCCGCACGGTGCTGAGCCCGCGGCCAGGCGGCGCGGTGCAGGCTGCTGGGGCAGAAGGACCCCCCGCGGCGACGTGTACGCACAGCCCGCAAACGCACCAGAGCAGCAAGGCGGGCGCGGGGCCTCTGCTGCTCTGCAGGGCCACGAGGCCCGTCGAGAGGGCAGCCCGCCGTTCGCGCGACGCGAAGTGCGGCGGCAGCCTCTCCTCGTCGACTCCTGAGCGGATCGCGGTCTCAACGCGCGCCTCTGCGAAGGAG
>CAUYUJ010015465.1:258039-330981 GCA_963575745.1 Prorocentrum cordatum
TGTGTGTGTGTGTGCGTGCGTGCGCGCGCGAATGTGTGTGTGTGTTTTTGCGCGATGCCACGCATGACTCTTCATGCAAAGGAGCAAATGTGCCTACCTGAGTAGCAGCTCTTCCACCGGCTAAAGAGGCCCCCAGGCCCCTCCCGAAGCCCGAACGCACCAGTTGTTCGAGCTGCGTCCAGCCGCAGCGACGAGGCGGGGCCCCGACTGCCAAAGAACTTCGAACATCGATCTTCGAGGATCGAACTTCGATCCGTTCGGCGTTCGGGCGGCATCAGGGCCAGGGAGAGAAGACAAATATAAGAAGAGGCAGAGATAAGCGAGGAGGAAAGAGGCAGGAAGGAATTTTCAGTTGAACGGGATTCCGCTCAGACGGCAATCGAGATGCACACAAGCAGCTAAACGCGGCAGCCCCCAGGCACAGAAACAACATCCAGGGGTGCTATCCCACGGGACCTGCACAACGCGCAACGACCGCAAAGCGAGTCGAACAACTTCCGGAAGGCCCTGCACGGCAAACGCAACACCGGAAGCGACCCTCGCATGACAGACGCGCGCATTGACGCACGCAACACATGTCTTTCGACTTCGACCACGCAAGGGAGAACGGGGCTGAACGCGTAAGCAACGCGTAAGCAACGCGTTGCACGATGCACTAGCTACAAAGGCAAACGAATTCAGGCAGCAAAGATAATACCTCGTTGTTTTGCTGATCTATACCTCGTAGATCTAGACTCCACTGCGCGGGCCGCTGGCCGAACCGGGCCGTCTCCCAGCATCGCACGGGGGCCAAGGGCACGCGCGGCCCCTTCTCTCCTAGTCGTCCCCCCTCGGTCAAAAAGAGCCCAGAATCGAATCGATAAGTCGGACCAACGATCGACATGAATCGGATCGGCGGGAATCGGCAGCAGAGTCGGGAAAAACTATTCGGCGGAAAACGGCAGGTTAGTTTGCCTCCAATGAGAAAGCGGAACGCACATCGGATTCTCAAGTCGAATCGGATAAAAAATTGGAAACCATCGAAATCGAACCGGATTGCACCGGAGGAATCGAAACGAGCCCTGTCGGTCTGAACCAAGGCCTGTAGCCCGCAGGCCGGAAAAGGGTTTAACTCCAGGTCGAGCACATCGGGTGCACGGAAACTTCGCGCCGCGACGGCTTGCGCGCTGGCTCCTCGCACCACGTGGATCGACCAACCTCGAGCAATAGCGGTTCTCCGCTGGCGCCGGACGCCGGCGTCGGCAGATTCCACGCCACTGGCGGCGCTCAACCTTGGACGCCCGCGCCCGGGGTCACAGCCGCGTCGGCGCGGCAAGAACCTACCGCATGCCCCTCCTTGGCCGTGCGAACCCTTCGAAAAATTGACCCCTTCGTGGCCCTCGGTGCGCACGCCCGAAATGGGTACGGAAAAAAAAAGCACAATGCCCAACAACGAATGTTGTTCCAAACCAACAGCGGCCGCTGTTGGGCAGGCGGCCTTCTGTCTCAAACGGACACAGCCCCGGCGGAGCGGACAGCGAGTCCTGTTCAAAATGAGCAAGAACTGCTGTTGGGCACTGTATTGTACACATTCTTTCTGTGCCAATTTCGTTCGTGCCGACTCGGGGGGCCTGCGACGACCTCGGACGTCGGAGGGCGCTGGTCGTCCTGATCGACCAGACGGGGGGGGCGAGGGGGCGATTCTTTCTTGTGCGAGGAGCCGACGCACCGTGAACTGCATCAGCTTAAGTCCCTCGCCGCGACGATAAATTTAAAACCTCCTCCACACCGCCGACGCCAACTCCCCTACCTCCACCGCTGAAAAAATCGAAAGTTTATTGCTGAATACATACGACGTCGAAAATCACGTCGGACTCAGAAAAACGCGCGACGCTTGTCGCGCAAGCAGCGCATGGCGCGGGCGGGAAGCTCAGCGCTGGATGAACTGCATGGAGCGGATGGACCCGAGGAAGAAAACGGCCTGCACCGCCACCATGCGCGCCGCAAGCCAGCGGAAGGTGAAAGTGGGATACAGCCGTGGTTCGAGTGAAGAAATCTTCAGGCTGAAGAAATTGGCTTTATGCCACAATTTTTTTGGACGGTAGTCCAGGCCCAGATATTCGAACACTCTACGAAGAGGCGAAGCCCCAAGAAAACGACCAGGGCCCAATCCAGATTCTTGCTTGTCGAAAGCGACATCCGGAGTCCATCCAAATTGATTTTCTTCAGAAAGGATGTGTGAAGGGTGTCTGGTGTCGCCGGCGGCAGCTGGTGCAAGTGGGATCGGTGGCGGTCCCATTGCAACAAGGCCCATGACAGCTCAACTCGATGCGGCGCTGGTGCCACAGGTACCCTGAACCTGATCTTGCGTGGCCGCCCACATAAGAGGCGCGTTGTAGGGCAGAGTGGAGCCGCCGGGGTGATGTCGCCTGGCGATCCCTCGTCCATGCGCCCGAAACGCCGCAGCTGGTCCTTCATGTGCGTCAGCTGCTGGGCGTTAGTTGGGTAGGCCATGTTGCGGTGCTGCAAGATCATTGCCAGTTGGATGTTCGACACGCCAACGGCGCGCACCACGTGATCATGCTGCTCCCAGTTGCGTAGGATGCCGAACCTCGTGAGGAGGTAGCCGATGCGCTGTTGCGGCACTCGGTTGAAACCCATTCGTGCCGATACTGCCGCAGCGCGCTCCTCCTCTCCCAATTGGCCCAACCGTTCGGCCAAGCTGTGCGCGCGGAAGGTCATCGGTGGCACTGGGTTGCCGTTGATGAATCATCCCTGGATCAGGATAGCGGGCGGACATTCGTCCACGCACTCGCGCGCCGTGCTGGTGAGGCACGAAGAGACGTAGACCACCTGCCGAGCTCGTTAAGGTCTGACATCGCCACTGAGCAGATCATAGTCTCACGGACTCACCCGCGGAAGGGCGCTCGAGCTTGCCGCTCGGGCCCCACAGTGCGGATGTGTCACATGTTGCCGCTGCCACCGCCTGCGCCCGCGCAGGCAACGCAGCTGTCGATGGTAATCATGCCCACTCCGACGGCCTTCCATCCAGGAAAAAGTTCCTTCAGCGTGTCGTGGAGGTGCTGGAGGCCGGAGATCCACCAGCAACGCCACTCGGGAAACGTGCCTCCGAGCCGCCGTGGATACTTGCCCCGAAAGTGTTCCTCCTCGCCTGCGCATTGCGGGAGGGATCGCTGAGAGCTCCAGCGCGCCACCAAATTCGTTGTCGTAGGCGGCGCGGCCGACGTCGTTGAGGTCTTGTCGACGTCCTTGTTGAAATAAGTGTGCGCCATCCCGGTCACCCGTCCTGGCGGATGGGCAACTGCCCCAACGGACCCTGAAGTAACGTCTCGTCCCACGGGGAAAGGGAGCAGGCGCACGAAGGCGATAAGTGAACAGCGGGATGCACAGCGGGGTGAGGAGCGTCGGGGTGGGGAAACCGTTGCTGTCGAAGCCTGGCGAAACAGAACGGCCGTGGGAACGGAGCGAATGCGACAATACCATCTGGGGAAATAGGTGTGAGAAGAGAAAGATGTTCTCCGTAAATGGAATGAACAGCATAATGTAAAACATCTACAGTAGCGATGAACACCAGACGCGGGGGGAAGTTTCCTGTAGACGGCGGCGGAAGCAAGGCAGCAGTGGCACAGGCAAGGAAGGGGTGCGATAGGCGGGACTTGTGATCGAGTGAAAAAAACGGCGGGGGGCAAAGGAGGAAGAGGAGGAAGAGCAAGAGCAGCAGCAGAAAAAGGGCGAGGGGTCGAGGATGAAAACGAGGAGGAAGACGATCAAAAAGCACAATCCCGTGCCGACAAGCGTCGCCATGGAGGCCCCCCAAAGGGCCAAGCGGAGGAACGATCGCAATTCCTCGCCCCCCCACCCCGGCCCACGATCCCCCACCTCACGCCTCCATCCTGGATCGTCCGCTTCGCCTCGATCCTCCGCCCTCCATCTCGATCCTCGATCCCCTCTATCCTCAACCTCGGCAAGGGTACCACAAATTCTGGATCCTGGATCCTCCCGCGCCCTCTGCCTTCCCCACGGCCGCTCCTGCGCGCGCGCGCCGTGGGACGCCGAGGACCCCGGGCGCCCCGCACGAGCGCGGTCGCGGACCAGGGGCGCTCCAGTTCCCTGGCGTTGCCCAGCGCGCCCGCGGGACCTGAAGGGGCCGGGAGGGCGGTGATCGCACGAGAGGGCGGCCGCGCGCGGGGCTGGGAGGGAGGCGCGGCGGTCAGAGGAGAAGAGGGCGCCGATGCCGCTGCCCGTCCCTCGTCGCCGCCGCTGGGTTCGCCTCGGGATCCACGGCGAGGTCCAAGGAGCACCAGTATCGGTATTTCGCTGATCCCCCACATGAAACGGAGCGGAATGGAATAGCGCCCAGGAGCAGGTCCGCAAGCACGCGGCGACAGCAGCTCTGGCAATGTTCGGTTGCAGGCTTCTCGAAACGTTGGCCAGCACGCGCCCCTGGATAGGGTCTGGGGATCGGCTTGAGGGGGATAGCCCTCTTGGGCTGGAAGACGCACAGACACGCCCGGCTTCCCTTACCTCTTGACATGTGGAGGCCCGCTTCGGGTACTGAGGGTGTCAGAAAACGACCCCCGCCCACCCACTGATCCTTGCTTCCGTCTAGTCGCGTGCGCAGACACGCCAAATGCATGCAAGAGCGTGGGAAAACTGACACGCCAAGCACATGCCAAAAAAATCACGAGACACATCAATGACGCTACCGAGGGACCCCACATACTTAATTTCAATATTATGTGTTTGCCGCCCCGCAACTGCCCAAGTTGACGATGCTAACCTCGACACCTGCGTCAGCTATGGAATTCTTGAGATTCAAACGCGGAGGCGGCAGTACGTCAATGGGACATCTGGGCGGCATGAGCGGTGCGGGCGGCAAGACATCACCTCCAGTTTGGACCACGACGTCTACAGTTCTGGCCGCCATGCATGCCACTGTCCGGCCCTGTCACGCACCGTGGCGGACCACCCTCCCCTGCGCAACCTTCTGGAGTCGAGAAACTGTTACGCTTGCAGCGGTTTCCGACTCTGGCACACATAGGGGCCGCGTTGAGGGACCACCCTCTGCGCATCCCCCCTGGTGGCGACAAAATGCCACGCCTGCCACACTTTCCGACCCTGGCACGCGTAGAGGCCGTGCTGAAGGACCACCCCCCGCGCACCCCCTCTGGCGTCGAGAAAGTGCAACGGCAGCCACGCTGTCCGACCTTGGCACGCATAGGGGCCACGCTGAGGGACTACCCCCTGCGCACCCCTCTGGTGTCGAGAAAGTGTTACGCTTGCCGCACTTTCAGACCCTGGCACGCATAGGGGCCGCGCTGAGGGACCACCCCCTGCGCACCCCCTCTGGTGTCGAGAAAATGCAACGGCTGCCACGCACTCCGACCCTGGCACGCATAGTGGCCGCGATGAGGGACCCCCCCCGTTCACCCCCTCCGGTGGCGACAAAAAGGCCACGCCTGCCACGCTTTCCGACCCTGGCACGCATAGGGGCCGCGCTGAGGGACCATTCTCTGCGCACTCCCTCTGGTGTGGGGAAGATGCCACACGTGCCACACTTTCCGACCCTGGCACGCATAGAGACTGCGCTGAGGGACTACCCTCCGCGCACCCCCTCTGGTGGCGACAAACTGCCACGCCTGCCACGCGCTCCGACCCTGGCACGCATAGGGGCAGCGCTGAGGGATCATTCTCTGCGCACTCCCTCTGGTGTGGGGAAGATGCCACACGTGCCACACTTTCCGACCCTGGCACGCATAGAGACTGCGCTGAGGGACTACCCTCCGCGCACCCCCTCTGGTGGCGACAAAATGCCACGCCTGCCACGCGTTCCGACCCTGGCACGCATAGGGGCCGCGCTGAGGGACCACTCTCTGCGCATCCCCTCCGGTGTGGAGAACATGCCACACGTGCCACGCTTTTCGACCCTGGCACGCATAGAGACTGCGCTGAGGGACTACCCTCCGCGCACCCCCTTCTGGCGCAGAGAATGCGACGTCTGCCACGCGTTCTGACCCTGGCGCGCATGGAGGACGCACTGAGGAAGGACCACTCTCTGCGCACCCCCTGTGGGGTCGGAAAAGTGCAACGGCTGCCACGCAGTCCGACCCTGGCGCGCACAGTGGCCGCGCTGAAGGACTACCCCCTGCGCCCCCCCCCTGGTTGCGACGAAGTGCAGAAGCCACGCTGAGGGACCACCCCCTGCGCCCTCCCTCTGTTGTCGAGAAAATGCTGCGCTTTTGATTGTCGCGCATGTCTTGCGTGGTGTATCATGTACGTGCCGTGCATGTGTTGCGCGCGGGTGAAAGGAGAAAGAAAAAGGAGGAGGGGAGGTGAGGGGAACGCGGGGCAGGGAAGAAAACCATAACCCCACGAAACATGTGGGAACAGAACAACCTGGGAGGGACAATGTGTTCCCATGGTGATGGGGTCGACGGGTCCGGGGAAGCCACTCCGCGAACAAACGGATGGCGTCGGATGTCTGGGGGGAGAACGAACAACAAGGACAACGTAAGTCAGAGGGAGGACAGGGGAGCAGGATATGATGCTGTGATGACACACAAGCAGCATTGCGAGTTGTTCCCTCCGCTTGGCATGTTTTGTATTTCCAAATCCAGGGTGGTTCATGTCTCGTGTTGTAACCTTACCACATTTGCAAGGCAGGTGGTCGAGGGCGCTCTGTCTTCCGTCAGCCCCTCTTCCTCTTCGGGATATGTGTTTCTCTTTCTTTCCTGTGATTAAACGCCCCCACGTCCTCACCTAGCCGGCCGATAGCAATCTCGCCGTCCAAACTGCCAATAAAAAGCATACTCACTGTTTACCGCCAACATGTCGTCGAGTTGCGAGAAGTGCAACAAGAATGTGACGGAATGAACATCGCGTGGGATACCCTAAGCGGGTGGTCGCCTCCTACCCATCAAAAATAACACACGCTCAACGTTTGTCTCGTCAACATGGACTTTCTTGTCGTCGACGCTGCGAAGAAAAGTGTAGCACAGGAGTGGGCCGCGGCGCACATCGCGCGCGGACGCCTGGGCAACCCTATGCGGGACCCCCCGTCCTACCTGCCAAAAAACACCGCAACGTCGACGTTGTGCTTGCCAACATGTATTTGTTCTTCGCCGGCGCTGCGAATCGCGTAGCGGGCATGGGACATGGCGCGCATCGCGCGGGGACGCCTGCTCGTCAACATGGACTTTCTTGTCGTCGACGCTGCGGCCCGTCGGTTTGAGGAGCTGGGCGGGAGGCAAGTCATAATGCTTCAAGCAAGTGCGGCCCAAGCAAGTGCCTCAGGAGACCCCAAAGAGGTAGAAAAAACGTCCAGGAGGTCCTGGGGGGACAACACAATTTTGTTGTTTTCCATTTGGTGTTTGAAAGATTGTGAGGCTAGCACCTACTTGTGTTGACAATGTTCCAACACGGAGGATTTATCCAAGAAGCCTTCAGGCGTATACCAGAAAGCTCCCAGGACGCCCCGCGAAGTCCCAAGAGTCATTCTCCTCTTCCTCCTCAGTTTCTCCCTCCCTCCCTCTCTCCCTCCCCTCCTCCTCCTCTTGCTCCTCCTCCCCCTCCTCCATGCGCGGCAGGAGCGACACGATTGGCGGTGCAACACGCGTGGCTGGAATGAGACGCGGCGCACTTCGCGCGCTGGACATGTTGTCGCCGACGATGCAACATGAGAGGCCGGAGCGGGGCGCGGCGTACATCGCGCGCGGTCTTGTTTCTCGTCGACGTCGCAGGAATAGGACGCAGCTCATTGCGCGCGCTGAACGTCTACCCGCCCACGATATCAGATGAGCGACAGACGTCGGACGCGACGCACTTGCTTCTTATGTTGTTGGAGGGCGGGTGGGAGTGGACGGAGCCCTCTGGCTCGTTCGAGTTGGCTAACTTGACCCCTCCCCATACCCCTTCCCCTGGACCTGGACGGGGCCGGTCGCGAAGTGTTGTATGTTTCGGAATGATGTTGGCTCCATTTGGCCTCTTGGGGGAGGGCAACCTTAATCAAAGCTCCCCTCTTGTTTGATCGACGTCCTACAAGATGGCCCCCAGAGCGCTCCCAAGGCTCCCGAGAGCGCTTTAAGAGCGCCCCAAGAGACGCCTATGAGGCCTCAGGAGGCCCCAAGAGAGGCCCCGAGAAGCTCCCCGAGGCATCCAAGACGCTCCAAGAGGCCTCCAGGACCGCCAAGAGGCCCCCAAGACGCTCCAAGAGGCCTCCACTGGGGGACCCTTTCTCTGCGTGCTGCCCACTTCCCTGATCGAGGCAACTCCTCTGGGCATCGTTTCTGAATGGGCGGGTGGGGTTGCGCGAAGCGTCGGGAATCCCCTGGACGCGCGCCGGTGCGCTAAAGCGCGGGTGCGCCGGCAACACCCTTGGAAGATGCGCTGCTGGAGGGCGAGACGCTTCCAGGCTTGAAAACAGTCGGGGGGCATTTCCCGGACCTGACCCTCAACATGCAAGTTCTGTTCAGGCGTGAGCTCATGCCCAACGACATTTGAGGACAGAGCGTCTGCGCAGCCAGCTGCCAGATAGCATCGAATTTGCTCATAAGCCATACGTTTCTTCTGCTTCTAGACGAATCTCCTAGTGGCCTGGTCAATGTCATCATCATCATCTGGATGGCCCCGGTAGGGTCCACGAGCAGGGTGCCTGCATCAAGCGTGGGATCCACACCAAAGAAAGGCTGGGCACTGAACGCTGGAGGTGGCAGGCGGCCGAGTCGAAAGGCTCATCGAATGGCATCGGCATCACCTCACCGTGGATTGAAGGAATCTATTGGAAAGTGGCTCCTTGAGTGTGCCCTTCCTGAAGAATGGCCCCTGGCATTCTGACTTCTACACACCAACAAAAACCCCACACGTCCATGTCAATTCCAAGTCAAGGGGCGCGGAAAAGTGGAGGTTCCTGAAACCTCCTGGGGGCTACAGTGCTACAGTGCGACCGGATCATAAGGTTAGGTCGGGCAACTTCCCCCCACAGGCGGATTTTGAACAGGAGAACAGAAATAGTCAGAACAAATATTCAAAAATAATTAAGACTGGTCAGCAATCCCCCTGTAGAGGGACATGCCCGACGTAATCATCAGGATGCGCAAAGGTACGTGACTCGTGGGCATGAAGCCGACATTGAAAGTGCATGGCCAATAACTGGGAACGGATGGCTGGGATGGGTCGAGACGCAAGGATGCGAGGGCACCCCTGGAAAACTGCTCGTGTGGAGATTGCTGGACCCTCCCTGCGCCGGGGGGTGCCAGAGATCTTCGACTGTCACCAGGGATCGAGCCGCTCCTCGAGGCCTCGCCCTGGAACTCTCAGGAAACTCGGGCGGTGCTTCCGGACTGTCTAAAGGCACCTTTGCGCTCCGATCTGACGAGCCCCTTGCGCAAGAAGCGGCGCAGCGCAACGTTGCTATCATATCCTTGCAATTTCTCTTTGCCCTGGCGCTCATCTGATTAGCAAGCCCTCGGGACGTGGCCAAGCCGAAGGCTGTCGTTGCCAGCATACCCACACCAGCACCTGAGCCGAAGTGGAAGGAAGTACAAGTATGAGGGCCATGAGCCCAAGCGCGGGAAGATGAACACTCTCATTACCACATCATGCAGGCGTGCTGTTGCCAAGCCACATTCTCGGCATGGGCATTGCTTGTACAATGTGTAGCTCCGCTATGTGGAGGTCCTAGGTAGCTTAACATCGTCACTGGGCAAACTCAGAAAACTGTGACACCGGGCACGCTGGCTTTCTGCGGCATTATCGTCTCTATGCTGTTGGACCCTGAAGATGTTTACGTGCGCAGTGGAAGATAGCAAGCTGGGAAAGCGGGCGCCGCGCCCCAAACACGAATGCACAAGTGGCGCGCGTCTGAATGTATGCCGTAGTGCCTGCGCGCGAGCTGAATTGCGGGGCGCGCCTGGCAAGACACACGACAACGTCTCAAGCCAGTTCACTGCGCCACATCCTACGACTCAACTCTGGCAACGTGGACAGGAGGGAAAAGGGCTGAGGAAGAGGGCGATGGCCGACGACGAGAAGGAACATGAGAATCAGAGGCGCGTCGGGCTTGGAGGATGCGGCCCATGGCAAGCCCGTCTTGGGCACAAGATTTGTCTGGCCAGGATCGGTGTGCACCCACGGCGGTCAGGAAGAAAGCTATTGTTTCGTTCTGGCCCCGTCCGTTTTTTGAAGCAGGGACCGATCGCCCGGGCCTTCATTCATATAGGCCTACAAAGACGTGCTCCTAGAACCAAAGAGCGTTCTGTTCTGAGAGTAAGAACAGTGTTAGTGTAACACACCACCGATGTGTTGAAACAAGACCGTCTCCGCTAGAAATCCTCTAAGAACATGCCTTGCAAACCACACAAGGGTCTTATACTATTCTTCGGTGGACCTATAGGCAAACCAGCAATGTTCGCAACTGCTCGAGTTGTCTGATGACACGGCCTGGTTAGACATGACCCTGAAAACTGTCTTTTTCTTTCGATCCGCAGATCATTTGTAACATGTCTTACCTCGTTGCGCTCGTATTAGTTTCTGTGGGTGCAGGCGCGCAGTGGGTACGCACGCCAAGAAACTGTGCTACAAGAATTCTAGGGGCACATTGTTCGGTTGATGTCGGCCTTCGCGGGAAGACGATCCACTCCAACTTCTGCCCGGGGTCGCCAGGGAATCAGAAATCCCAGAGGGGCACTAGCTGGCAGTCTGCTTTCTTACCTATGTGATGTGCCTGCTGCATTATTGGACCCCGCCGCCAGAGAATAACGGCTGGCGGGCGCCGAGAATTTGCAAAAGCCACCAGAGAACGACGGGCCAGCTCGGCTGACCCCAGCCCAGCGGAGCCTTGCTCGCCCCCTCTTCCTAGATGCGGAGAGAGGTGGGGAGGAGGCACAATTCAGACGCCCCCCCCTCGTCCTCCTCCTCCTCAGCAGACATGATCGCGTCGCAGACCATCACGGCGGGAGATGTCTGGCCGTCTTCGGCCTCTGGGTGCCCTCGCTGGGCCCTGGGGCCATCGAAGAAAGACTCGGGATGCAGCACTGGCCCTGGGAAATGAGCTGGGACTTCTGGAGACCCCTTATTGAAAAATCAGCGCATCGGATGTAAGCCCTCCTCATCCTCCTTCTCTTCCCGCTCCCCCCTCGCGGTCGTCCCTTCTGCACCACCGCTGTCTCGCACCCTTCAGCCACTGCTGTTCCTTTCCAGGGACCTATTGCCACCGTCAGGGTCAGTCAGCATCGAATCGGGACATCGGGGCGGATCTGAATGTGCGTCGGATCGCCGATGTTGCCCTACCCAGAGGTGCGTCCTCCACGGACAGCAGTGGACTTGTTGCTTCCTTTCGCTGTACAGTGAAACGGTCGGGAACTTTTGAATAGCGTGTCGCCACGGCGGCCTCTGCGACACGCTATGCTTAGGTCGAGCATGTCCCCCTACAAGGGGTCCTTCGACGGAAATTATCCCAGTGCGACCCTACCCAGGAGTTGGAGCCTCTAGGAAAGCAACATCTACATCTACACCGACAGCTACATCTACATCTACACCTGCATATACATCTACATCAACATCAACAGCGATACTAACATCTACATATACATCTACATCTACATCTACACCTACATCTACATCTACATCTATACCTACATCCACAACTACGCCTACACCTACACCTACACCTACATCTACATCTACACTTTCGCATTGGTGTTGAGTTTGATGTGCATTGCCTTTGCTGTTGCTCTTGCCCTTGCTTTCGCCGTTGCGTTTGCGTTTGCGTTTGCTGTTGCTGTTGCTGTTGTGTTTGCGTTGCTTTTGCGTTTGCTGTGCTTTTGTGTGTGCTCAATACGTCGGGTGTCATGTCTCCAGGCCAGTGCTATGTGCGAAACGTTCGTGAATCGTAAGGGCTCAAGCTGCCCCACTAAGGGCTCAAGATGGCCCACAGACGGACAACATGCATGGAACATACGTGCGCACACACATATAAGTACATATGTGTATATATACACAGCAGCAGCAATAGTGGATGCTGTGGTGCACTATGCTATGCTATGCTATGCTATGCTATGTTGTGCTATGCTCTGCTATGGTATGCTGTGCTATGATGTGCTATGCTATGCTGTGGAATGTTATGCTGGGCTAGGCTAGGCTATGCTATGCTATGCTGCGCTATTATATGCTGCGCTATGCTATGCTATGCTATGCTATGCTATGCTATGCTATGCGATGTTGTTGTTTTGCCTTCGCCTTTGCCTTCACTTTTGCCTTTGCTTTTGCTTTTGCTTTTGCTTGGCACCCATGAAGCGCAACTGGGGGAACCGCCCAGGGCGGGTAGCACTGCCCGGCCCCTTTCAGCAAACCGAGTAAGAACCCTTCTAGGCAGAGCCCAGGTAGGGAAACAAATACAACCAAAATACGCCAAAAATGGTATAAAAAAATCAAAACATCGTCCCCAGACTATGTTTTGACTATTTTGGCACACTCCTCCTGCAAAGGGACAGGCCCGACTTACCGCTATGCAGGGCACGCGGATTGCGTGTCGCTCCGCTTCGCGGGGCGGGAGGCCCGGGGAAGCTCGGGGCGTCGACGCCCCAGGGCCCGTGAGGAGGACAGCGTGTCGCTCCAGAGCGCGGTTGGCCAGAACTGGCGGAGCGACACGCCATCCTCCCCCCCCCTCCCCCTCCTCCTCCTCCTCCCCCTCCTCCCCCTCCTCCTCCTCCTCCTCCTCCTCCTCCTCCTCCTCCTCCTCCTCCTCCTCCTCCTCCCCCTCCTCCTCCTCCTGCTCCTCCTCCTCCTGCTCCTCCTCCTCCGCCTCCTCCTCTGGCCCCTCCCCAAGCGCGAGGCCCATTGCAGCGCCCAGGGCAGCCCGCGGCCGCGCGCTGCGACCGAATCAGCGATGGAGGTGGAGACAACGGGGACCATGACCAAGACTGAGCGCGGAGACGTCGTGTCGATCTTGATCACCGTCGATGTTGGTCAGCGTCAATGTTAAAATGTTTCTTAAAGGGACGCCAGCGAAAGGGACTTCTGAGACCGCGGCGTTGCGTCTGGGACTTCGAGAAGAGCGAGCGACAGCGTCATGCAGCGACCCTGTGGGCGAAGCCGAGCGGACTTGAGCAGTCGGCGTCGCCCGTCTCAAAAGTCCCTTTCCCTGGGGCCCCTTTTGGGACCGTATGACATGCGCTGATCCTCCTCGCGGATCGGCGACGGCCGGCATGGACCATGACCAAGATCTGGCCATCGCTCGGACGTCCACTCCCGGTGTTTTTTTCGGTTTCGTGCGTGGTTTTTTCGCCAAATGATCAAGGATGCTCCTCGATGGTCCTCGCCGAAGGAAAAATGCACAAGTCCGAGCGATGCCAAGAGATCGGCATCGACAAGACCCCGCGACGTCGTGGTCATGGCCCCCGCGACTCTTCCCTCGAAGTGCGGGTGCCAGCACCACCGAGGGGCGACGAGGCGGGGCCCCCTCGCTGCTCCGGGGGCGCCCGCGGCCGCGCGCCGCGCCCGAAGCAGCGAGCGAAGAGAGCAGCGCCCAGGGCAGCACCCCGTCAGAGCAGGCAACTATGACGAGACATCTTCGCCGCGCCGCCCGCCTGTCCCTCGTCGTCGTCGTCGTCGTCGTCGTCGTCGTCGTCGTCGTCGTCGTCGTCGTCGTCGTCGTCGTCGTCATCGTCGTCGTCGTCGTCGTCGTCGTCGTCGTCGCTGTCGTCGTCGTGCAGCCGTGAGGCCTTCACAGTCGTGGCCGCGCCGCCCGCACCTGTCCCTCCTCGAATGCGCTGGATCGTGAAGCACGGGCCCGCTCCAGGCTCGCCCACCCACCGCTGCCTCTCTCGAGGACGACCCCGCCGAGGCCAGCGATCCCTCCGCCCCCTCCGGGGAGGAGGCCGTGAGGAGGGGTGGAGGCGGCCGTGGTGAGGGTCAACGTAGGGGGGGCCAGCTAAGGGGAACAGATTGGCCTCTGGAGTCGGCGATGCATCGTCGCTAGATCGGCCCCCCGGGAAAGCAAACACAGCAAGAGAAGTTCTGATCCCCTTCCCCTCTCGCGACCTCTGGGGGTTAAGCGAAGGCACGCGCGCACTAAACGGAGAAGGAGGAAGAGGAGGAGGAAGGAGGACGAGGACGGGAGAAGGACAATGATGAAATCTTTCAATGGCAAAGCGGCCACGCGCACCACCCTGATGGCGCGGGTCCGGCGGGGCGCCGCGCCGCCCGCGCACGCGCACAGTGGCGCGCGCGCGTTCTGGCACGCCCTGCTGCCGCACGGCGCGAGAGCCGAGCGGAGCTGGGTACACAGGGAGCAAAGCGGGGTGGGTGGGCCCCCGAGTCCTGGCTCGATCTCGAGCCAACGACTACGGACCCAAAATGGCTAAGGCAAAGCCCCCGCTTCCCTACGCTTAACCTGCAGTCTACCCACAAAACAGACTATACAAGTTAAGCGAAGGCACGCGCGCACTAAACGGAGAAGGAGGAAGAGGAGGAGGAAGGAGGACGAGGACGGGAGAAGGACAATGATGAAATCTTTCAATGGCAAAGCGGCCACGCGCACCACCCTGATGGCGCGGGTCCGGCGGGGCGCCGCGCCGCCCGCGCACGCGCACAGTGGCGCGCGCGCGTTCTGGCACGCCCTGCTGCCGCACGGCCAAAACCAAAAGAACGCAGCCGCGCGCGGGCGAAAGGAGCCCGGCGCGCGCGACCACTGGCCTGCAAGCCCGAGGCCTTCCTGGAGCGGGCGCCAGGCCGCCCCGGCTGGGCAGCGCCCCGCCGGCGGCGTGCAACGCGCGCCCGAGCTGGCCCCCACGGCCTCGCCCAGGCGGGGGGGGCTAAACGCTCCCCAGGGCCGCGCGTCGCCGGCCCGCCAGCGCGGAATCGCGCGCGCGAAAAGCGCTAGCCGCGCGCGTCGCGCAGGACGCGACTCAGTACACGCAAAGAACGGGCGCGCGCATGCGAAGGCGCACGCGCGAGCTGGAGGTGCAAGCTGGCTGCAGCCCAGTGGACGCCACGTGGCCCGAGCAGCCCGTCGCTCCCCCCCGGTCCTCCTCCTTCTAATCCTCGTCGTCGGGCGGCTCCTCTGTGGCGGACAGCGCGCGGCCCTCGATGCCAGTGCTGCCGGCGAACATGCCAACGTAGGTCGATCCGCTCGCCCCCGTCGTCGCGCCCTTCGTCGGCGCGCCAGTCGCCGCCGCTGTCAGCACCGTGGTCGCCGTGGCGGCCAGAGCCGCTGTCGACGCCGATGTCGGCGCGACCGTTGGCGCCGCTGTCGGGGTAGCCGTCGGTGTCGTGACCAGTTCAGCCATCGGCGAACCGAACCGTGCATCTGCAGGTGCAGCGGCTAGAGCAACCGTCGTCGACGCTGTCCAGGCGGTTGTCTGTGCCGCGGCCAGGGCAACAGACAGACGACCCATCGGCGCTGCCGTTGGTGCAGCAATCGGCGAAGCCGTAGGCGACGAAGCCGGCGCAGCCGTCGCCGCCGCTGTAGACGGGGCGGCCCGAGCCGCAGCCGGAGCAGCGGTCGGTGCCGTAGACGGCGCGGCCGGCGGCACAGCGGTCAGCGCCGCGGTCGGCACAGCGGCCAGAGCTGCCGTCGGCGACGCTATCGGCGCGGCCGTCGGCGCCGCCGCCAGCGCGGCTGTCGGAGTGGCTGTCGGCGCCGCGGTCGGTGCACTGGTCGGCGCTGCTGTCGGCGACGTCGTCGGCGCGGCCACCGTAGCCGCAGTCGGTGAGGCGGTCGGGGCCACCGTCGGCTCAGCTGTCAGTACCGCAACCGCTGCCGCCGTCGGTGCTGCAATTGGCGCCGTTGTCGGTGCCGCAATTGGCGCGGCTGTCGATACTGCAGCCGGCATGGCGGTCGGCGTAGCTGGCGGCGCCGCAGTCGGAGCCGGAGTCGGGAAACCCGTCGGAGAGCTAGTCGATGTCCCCGTTGTCGCCGAGGTCGCCGTGGCTGTCAGTGCCACATCCCCCGGGGCCGCGGTAGCCACCGCCACTGGCGCGAGACGCCCGTCCCACATGGGCGGGACCGTTGCTGACCCGGAGACTGGTGCGCGCCGGGCGCCCCTGGCGGGCGAGGACGGGCGGGCATCCCTCGGGGCCGCGGCCGCAGCCGCCGCTGGCGCGCGCCGTCCGTCGCACATGGGTGGGCCAACACCCGCCCCTGAGGCGCCCCCGGCCGGTGCGAGTACGGCGGCGCCCCCCGGGGCCGCGGTGGCAGCCGCCTCCGGCGCGCGCCGCCCGTGAGGTCTGGGCTGCCTGGAGGCCGCCAGCGCAGACGCCAGCGCCGCTGTCGGCGCCGCCGTTGGCGCCTCGGCTGGTACAGTTGTCGGCGCATCCGTCATTGCAGCTGTCGGTGCCGTGGTCGGCGCAGCTGTCAGCGAGGCCGTCGATGCAGCCGTCGGCGTACCAGCCGTCTTATGACCCGCCAGGTCCAGAACATGCCAGTCATCCGAGGAGCCCTCCACGAGCGCGCCCTTCAAGTTCGCCGCGCCAGCGCCGCTGTCGGCGCCGCGGGCGGTACCGAAATCAGCGCTGCAGTAGGGGCCGCTGTCGGCGCCCCCGTCGAGGATGCTGTCGGCGTGCCTGCTGGTGCCGTAGTCTGCGCGGCGGTCGGTGCCGCAGCCAGCACAGCGGTAAACGCCGCTGGCGGGGTGGCCGTCAGTGCCACCATAAGTGCCGCGGTCGGCGCGGCCGCGCCCGCCGCCGGAGACGCCCCCCACGGGCACGCCCTTGCGGGTTGCCTCGTAGGCGCCGCCGTCGGCGCCGCGGTCAGCGCCGAGGTCGGTGCAGCGGTCGGTGCCATTGTCGGCGTAACTGACGAGGCTGTCGTCGGCGTGGCTGTCGAGGTAGCCGTCGGCGCGGCCGCCGGTGCCGCAGACACCGTGACCGCAGCCATTGGCGCCGCGGTCGGTGCCGCAGCCGGTGAGCCTGTCGGCGGGCCATTCGATCAGCCCGCTGGTGCCCTCGTAGGGCTCGCGGTCGGCGCGGCAGTCGGCGCCGTGGTTGGCGCAGCCGTCGGCGCCGCAGTCGGCGCGGCTGTCCGCGCCGCAGGCTGCGCCACTGTCCCTGCCGATGCCGTCGCAACTGCCGATGTCGTCGCGGCTGCCCGCTGTGCCGCGGTCAGCTCGGCCGTCAGCGCCGCAGGCATAGCCGTCGGCGTACCTGTCGGCAAGGTGGTCAGCGCAACCGTCGTCGCAGCTATCGGGGCCGCGGCCGGCGTAGCTGCAGTTGGTGCCGCTGCGTCCGTAGCTGCCAGCCCCGTCGCTCGGGCGCGTGCCATAGGCACCCCAGGCCTTGACCCGCTGCCTAACCTTCGTAACGTGAGCGACAAGGCCGCCCTCCACCGGCGCGTTCCCAACCGAGAGGCCGCAAGCCTTCGCGAAGTCGAACGCCGTGTCGCCGCTGCTGACCAGCTCGCACTCGGCGTCCGGCACGGGCTCGATCGCCAGTGGCCTCACGATCGTCTCGGCGCTGTCCACGACGGCTGCCCTGCCAATGCCGCGGGTGGCGGAGACGCCAGTGACGCTGTCGGCGCGGTTGTCGGTGCCGTAATCGGTGCTGCGATCGACGCCGCCGTCGGCGCCGCTATCGGCGCGGCGGCTGCCGGTGCCGCAGCAGTCGCGGGCGTCGGCGCCGCCGTTGGCGGTGCTGGCGGTGCAGCCGTGGGCGCGGGTGTCGGTGCAGCTGTCGGCGATGCAGTCGGCGCAGCGGTCGGCGAGGCTGCAGGCGCTGCAGACTGCGCGGGTGTCGGTGCTGCAGTTGGCAGAGCCGCCGGCGGAGCTGTAGGTGCGGGCGTCGGTGCAGCTGTCGGCGATACCGCCAGCGCAGCTGTCGGCGATGCTGTCGGGGCAACGGTTGGCGCGGCTGTCCGCGCCGCAGCCGGCGGGGCTGCTGACGCCAGCGTCGGCGCAGTTGCTGGTGCGGCTGTCGACGAGGTGGTCGGTGAGGCCGTCGCACGTCGCCGCGGCCGTGACCATGGAGGCCGGTTGATCCCCTATCGGATCGTACATCGCAAACATGAAGGCCGAGTGCTCGCCCATCGGACTGTACCAGATGCCCGTCTTGTCGCAGACGGCGCCGCTGCCGGAGCTGATGTGGGCAAAGCTGTCGGTCCCGCGGTGGGCGTACCTGTCGTTGCAACCGTCGCCGTCAGTAACGCCGTCGGCGCCGCTGTACGCGCGGCAGTCGTCGCCACTGGCGGGTCTGATGCCGGTGCCGCAGTTGTCGGAGAGGCTGTCGGTGCCGTCGGCGCCGCTGTCGGTGATGCCGTCGGCGCCCCTGCAGGTGTAGCTGCAAGCGCCGCGGTCGGGGCGGCTGTCGGCGCCGCCGTCGGCGCAGCCGTCGGCGGGGCCGTCGGTGCAGCCGGCGGCAGCGCAGCTGTCGGCGAAGCCGTCGACGCCGCAGTCGGGGCAGCAACCGACGTCACTGGAGGCGCAGCCGCCGACGTGGCAGTCGCTACCCTCTACGGTCGCCGTCGGCCTCGCTGGGCAGTCGAGGCCGCGGTTGACGCAGAGCGCGGCGAAACTGGTGGTGCGGCCCTCAATGCGGCCGTCGGTGATGCTGTCGACGCTGCTGTGGGCGTGGCTGTCGGCGCCGTCGTCGACGCCGCCGCAGGCGCCGCTGTTGGCGCCACTATCGGCGAGGCTGTCGGCCGAAAGTCGCACCAAGCCGGGCAGGGTCGCCGCTGGCACTTCGCCCCTGAGGCTTGTCCCCACGCGGCTTGACCCAGCGGCGCCCTGGCCCTCAACTAGCAACCCCCCTCCCGCGTAAGGCTGGTCCCCCCGCGGACAGGCCCGGCCGGGCCAGGGCCCGCAGCAGACGGTGGGTTGTCGCGGATGACCCAATCAGAGAACGCCTCTTTCAAGCACGACCGCACGGGGAGTACCAGCACACGGCGGGGCACGCCCATCATGTCCAGGAACGCCAGGGCGCCGTGGGACACCGGTAAGCCCAGGAGCACCTGCATGCCGTCGAGCACCAGCATGATCTGCACCTCGGGCGAGCCGAGGAGTAGGAGCGCGCGTGTGGACGCGAGCGCGCCCCTGCGTCCCAGCGCGCCGGGGGGCACAGCCCCGCCACCAAGCGCGCGTGCACCGTTGAGCACCGGCGCGCCTGTGAGCCCCCGCCCGCAGTAGATCAGGGGTAGACCTGCAGCTGGGGTTCCGCTCCTCGAGCTGATCCCCTCGCAACTGGGCCAATTCGAGCTCTTTCCACCGCGATCCAAGCCAAAATCTCCAGAGCCGTCTCGGCCAGGTACGCACGCTAGCCCACGGCCGCCGAGGTTGGGCGTGCCAGGGGACGCGTGATCAGGTAGGTGTAGACGCGCTGCGACCGGCAGGCAGTCGAACAAGGAGGTCGAGATGATCGAAGTGCCTAGCTTGGGCCTGCCGCCCGAGGTCGAGCTGAAGGAGAAGCCTGCTGGGCCTGGGCCGGGACACCCCCCGGCAAGTCCAGGATTTTTCTAAAAATGAATGGACTTCCCCGCCAGTGGGTCGGTGGACGCAGAGGTCGGCAGCGATTGCCCAGCAGGCGACTCAAGATGAAGTGGTCCATTGCGGTGGCTGCATCGTCGGCAACGTAAGCGGGGATTGCGGGAACTCGAACCAGCCCCTGCAGCTTGCCGAGAGGTTCCCACGCGGCCACTACGCCTGGTTTGAAAGCCATCGAGCACGAGCATCGGGGCGCGCATGAACACCGGCGCGCTGTCAAGCGAGAGCGCCCGGGTGCAAAAGGGGGCCCGCATGTCGGGGAGCGCCCGGGCGCTCCAGGGTCCGTGCATGTCCCTGAGCGCGACCACACCCGGCACCGGCCTGCCCAAGAAGAGCAAGGCCTTCGCGTCGACGTGCGTGCCAGAGCGGGTACCGGTGTCAGCGCCGCCGTCGATGTTGGCGATGATGCTGGCCGCTACGGCCTCGGGGACCACGCCGGGCACGCTTGGGGTCCTCACCAAGACATCGAAGGCAAGACCAGTGCCGCGGTCGATGCCGCCGTCGACGCCGCGGTTGGCGCCGCCGTTGTCGAGGCCGACGGGGGGGTGTCGCGCCGCGCTGGGCGGGACCGCCGCGGTGGGCTTCCCGCCCCGCGTCGGCGCGATGCTGGGCACCAGGGCGCACGCGTGCGCCACGTCCTCGGAAGCGTGGTCGGTGCCCTGGGTGATGTAACTGACGGCGTCACTGACGGTGAAGCCGTGGGCACGGGTGTCGGCGCAGCTGTCGGTGATGCAGTCGGCGCAGCTGTCGGCGAGGCTGACGGTGCCACAGACGGCGCGGGTGTCAGTGCTGCAGTTAGCGGGGCCGCCGGCGAAGCTGCAGGTGCGGGCGTTGGCGCAGCTGTCGTCGATGCTATCGTCGATGCTGTCGGCGCCGTCGGCGCTGCTGTCGGTGATGCCGCCGGCGCCCCTGCAGGTGTGGCCGCAAGCGCCGTCGGCGGGGCGGCTGTCGGCGCCGCCGTCGGCGCAGCCGTCGGCGGGGCCGTCGATGCGGCCGGCGGCAGCGCAGCTGTCGGCGAAGCCGTCGACGCCGCAGTCGGGGTGGCAGCCGACACAACTGCAGGCGCAGCCGCCAGCGTGGCTGTCGGGGCCGCAGCCGCCGGAACGGCAGTAGGTGCTGCCGTCGACGCCGCCAGGGTTAGTGGCGCAGCCGTCGGCCAGGCTGTCAGTGCCGCAGCCGTCGGGTCGGCAGTCGGCGCCGCCGCCGGCCCAGCCGCCAGCGGGGCCGTCGGGGCCGCCGTTGTCGGAGCGGCGGCGGGTGCTGCCGCCGACGCCGCCGACGACGCAGCTGTCGGAGCGTCTATTGGGGCCGTCGGCGCCGCTCTCGGTGAAACCGTCGGCGCCGCTGCCTGCGGCGCTGTCGGCGCCGCGGTCGGGGCGCCAATCGGTGCCGCCCTCAACGCCGCTGACGGCGCAACGGCCGGTGCGGCAATGGGCCCCGCAGCCGTCGGAGCGGCAGCCGGTGCCGCCTGAGTGGCTGTTGGGGCCGCAGCTGTCGGAGCGGCAGTCAGTGCCGCCGTCGACGCTGCCGAGGCTGTTGGGGCTGCTGTCGGCGAAGCTATCGGTGCCGCAGTTGTCGGAACGGCAAAGGGCGCCGCCGTCGGCGCTGCCGTGGGCGTGGCTGTCGGGGCGCCGATCAGTGCCGCCCTCGACGCCGCTGGCGGCGCAACGGCTGGTGCGGCTGTTGGCTCCGGCGGCGCCGCAGTCGGTGATGTCCTCGGCGCGGCCGTCCCCACTGTCGGTGATGTTATCGGCGCAGCCGTCAGTGCCACGGTTGGCGCGACTGGCGCCGTCGCCGCCGCTGTAGGTGAAGCCGTCGATGCGGCCGGCGCCGCTGTCGGTGAAGCCGTCGACGCGCCCGTAGCCAGCGCGGCCGTCGGCGCCGCGGTAGGCGCCGCTGTAGGTGCCATTACAGCCGCTGCCCGCCCGCCGTCGCCTCCCGATGCCGAGTCTTGGCGCGCATCGGGTCGCTTTTGAGCCACCCCGGCACGCCTCCTCCTTCGGGTCCGCCGATGGTCCCGAAAAGGACGTGGTAGGGGGTGCCCCCCGGCCGATCCAATCGCAACACAGTCCATGGGGTCTGCCGTTGAGCCTGGCCATGCCCTCGAACTTGGGCTGGGGCTCGCTCTCGAATACCGGCGTGCTGCAAAGCCCAGGCGCGCTTCGGAATGCGAGCGCGCTGATGGGCGTCAGCGTGCCTGTCGGCACCCGCGTGCTGCCGAGCACCTGCGTGCCCTTGACAGAGGGCCTGGCTCCACGCCTCGCCAGGGCGCGCGCGCAATCCTCCACGTGACCCGAGGGTATGCGAACGGTGAGGTCCTCCGCCACCGGTAACCCAGCCGCTGGAACGTCGCCCCTCAGGCTCGTACCCTCGCGGCTAAGCCCCGCCGGCATGACCAACGCCAGCTGGGCGGTACGGGCAGCCACGAAGCTGCACCGAGCGACGCCCGCCTCGTGGTGCGTGCCTCGGTGTGCGACTACGCCCACGGTCGCGCCGTCGGCGTCGGGGGCGCCGTCGCTGGCGCGGGGACAGGCGGTGGCGCTGGCGGAGGCGCGGGCGCCAGTGCCAGCGCGGGCGTTGTCGGCGGTGCGGGCGCCGTCAGTGTAGACGGTCGTGCCGACGTCGGCGTCGGTGCTGGTCTCTGCACTGGTCTTGGCGTCGGCGCAGGCGCCTGCGTCAGCGTCGGCGCTGGCGTCGCTGTCGGCATAGGCGGCGCCGTCGGCGTCGACGTCGGCGGTGGCGGAGGCGGGGTCGCCCTCGCGGCAATCCCCGCAACTGGGCAGGCGCGGAGCGGCATGCAGCGGTGGCGGCGAGGGCCGCTGCGACGCCCAGGCTGGGCCAGCCCCGCCGGCAACGTGCGGCGCGCGCCTGAGCTGGCCTCCCCGGCCTCGCTCAGGCAGGGGGCAAACGCGACCCAGCCGCGCGGCGCCGGCCCGCCGGCGCGAAGCCGCGCCAGCGAAGGGCGCCAATCTCGCGTCGCGCGCTAAGCGTGACCGAAAATGGAACTGGCAGCGCGTGCGCGCAAGAACGCCCGCACTTGCTGCGCGGCCAATGCCCGTGCTAAGATCTTTGTCGGCGCCGGCGTTAAACCCAGCCCCCGCGCTGGTATCGATGCTGACGCCGGCTCTCGCGGCGGCGTCGGCGCCGGCGCTGGCATCGGGGCTGGCGTTGATTTCGGCGTAGGCGGCGTCGCCGACAGCGCCTGCAGCGGCAGCGGAGGCGCCGGCTTCGGCGCGGGCGTCGGTGTTGGTGCTGATGTTGGCGCAGGCCGGGATGCTGGGGCCGACCTTAACGCTGGCGTCGGCACCGGTGCCGGATCCCACGACGGAAAAACCGGTGCCAAGCCTGGACCAACCCATGGCCCAAACCTCGCTGGCCCAGACCTCGGCGTGGGCGATAGCGCCGGGGCTGGCGCCTGCGCTGGCAGCCGAGTAGGCGACGGCGCCCGTGCGAGCCCTGGACCCGAGTGCGTTGATGCCGACATCGGCGGTGACGCTGGGAGCGGCGGCGCGGGCGTCGGCGTCGGCGCTGGCGCCGTCGCCGGCGTTGATGTCGGTGTAGGCGGGGACGTTGGGGGCGTCGGCGCTGGCGTCGTAGGAGGCGCTGATGTTGGCGCAGGCGGTGACGACGGTGTCGACGACGGTGGCGGCGTCGGCGCTGGGAGCGGGGCCCCCGTCGGGGCCCGCGGCGCCGAGCCCGGCCCAGTCCATGTTCCAAACCTCGTCGGCCTCCACATCCGTCTCGGCCCTGTCCGTCCCCGCGGCCCTCCACGGGCCGTCGACGTCGGCGCTGGCGTCGGCGGTGGCGGAGGCGGAGTCGCCCTCGCGGCAGCCCTCGCAGCTCGGCAGGCGCGGAGCGGCCTGCAGCGGCGGCGGCGAGGGCAACTGCGACGCCCCGGCTGGGCAGGCCCTGCCGGCAGCGTGCGGCGCGCGCCTGAGCTGGCCTCCACGGCCTCGCTCAGGCGGGGGGCAAACGCGACCCCGCCGCGCGGCGCCGGCCCGCCGGCGCGAAGCCGCGCCCGCGATGGGTGCGAGACGCGCGCGCCACGCTTGCCGCGACGGAAAGCAAAACTGGCAGCGCGCGCACGCGAGAACGCCCGCGCGAGCTGCGCGGCGCCTGCGGGGCCAAGCCCGAGCGTGCGGGAGCGCGTAGCCGTTGGCGCAGTCGCCGACGTTGGGGTCAGCGTCGGCGCCAGCGACGGCGTGGGCGCCGGTGCCCGTGCCGACGTCCCTGTCGGCGTCGGCGTTGGTCCCAGCCCCTGCGCTGGTATCGGTGCTGACGCCGACTCTCGCGGCGGCGCCGGCGCTGGCGCTGGCGTCGGAGTCCGCAAGGTCGGCTTTCCGCGGCACGTCCTGCACGATGGAGTCGAGCTTGGCCGGAACAGCCGTCCCAGGTCCTACGGCCTGCTGGACAAGGGCGGCGTCGGCCTTCGGCTGCACGTCCTGGCCGATTTCGACGAGCCTAGAATGGGCACCCGTGATGGACACCCCGCCCGGCTGGACCCGGGCGGGGACGAACCTCCACTGCGCGCCAGCTAAGAAGCGGAACTGAGCAGCGTGCACCCCATGGTGCGTGCCCTGGTGCGCGACCACGCCCGCGACCGCGACGTCGGCGCCGGTGGCGCTGTCGCTGGCGCTGCGGCTGGTGGCGGCGCCGGCGTGGGCACGGGCACCAGTGCCAGCGCGGGCGCCGTCGGCAGCGCAGGCGCTGGTCCCAGTGTAGACGGTCACGTCGATGCCGGCGTCGGTGTCGGTCCGCGTCAGCGTCGGCGCTGCCGTCGCTATCGGAGCAGGCGGCGGCGTTGGCGTCGACGTCGGCGCTGGCGTCAGCAGTGGCGGAGGTGGAGTCGCCCGCGCGGCAGTCCTCGCGATTCGGCAGGCACGGAGCGGCCCACGGCGGTGGCGGCGAGGGCAGTTGCGGCACCCCGGCTGGGCAAGCCCCGCCGGCAGCGCGCGGCGCGCGCCCGAGCTGGCCCCCTCGGCCTCGCTTAGGCAGGGGACCAACGTGCCCCGATCGCGCGGCGCCGGCCCGCCGGCGCGAAGCCGCGAAGAGCCCGAGACGCGCGCGTCGCGCTAAGCGCGACAGAAAGCCGAACGGGCAGCGCGCGCGCGCGAGGAAGCCCGCGTGAGCGGCACGGAGCCTGCGGAGCCAAGCGCGCGCGTGCGGAAGCGTGGTGCTGGTGACGCGGTCGCTGACGTTGGGGCCAGCGTCGACGCCGGCGGCGGCGCGGGCGCCGGCGCCCGTGCAGACGTCCCTGTCGGCGTCGGCGTCGGCCCCGATCCCTGCGATGGCATCGCTGCTGACGCCGGCCGTCGCGGCGTCGTCGGGGCCGCCGCTGGGGTCGGCGGCGGCGTTGGTTTCGGCGTAGGCGGTGACGCCGCTGACGACGTCTGCGTTGACGCCGATGCCGGTAGCGGGGCCCGCGTCAGCGCCGAGCCGGAGCCACGTGGTGCTGGCAAAGGCGCCGGTGTCGGGGCTGGCGGTGGTGCAAGCGTCGGCGCCGGTCGCGGCGTTGGCGGTCGCGGCGGCGGCAACGCCCGCATCGGCATCGGAGGCGTCGGCGTTGGCGCGGACGTCGGTGCTGGCGCTGACGTTGGCGTAGGCCGTTATGCTGGAGCCGACCTCCACGCTGGCGTCGGTGCGGGTGCCGAGTCCCACGTCGGAGCTCCCGGCGCCAGGTCTGGACCAACGCGCGGCCCAGACCTCGCCGGCCTCCGAGCGGGCGAGGGCGATAGCGTCGATGCTGGCGCCTGCGCTCGCCGCCGGGTGGGCGGCGGCGCCCACGCGGGCCTCGCAACCGAGGGCGTTGACGCCGGCGTCGGCGGTGACGTTGGGAGCGTGGGCGCTGGCGCCTGCGCTGGCGGCCGCGGAAGCGGCAACGTCCTCATAGGCGTCGGAGCCGGGGGCGCGGTCGCCGGCGTCGGGCTCGGCGGCGGCCTCGGCGTAGGCGTCCGCGCTGGCGTCGTCGCTGGCGTTGTAGTCGGTGTAGGCGGAGACATTGGGGGCGTCGGCGCTAGCGTCGCAGGAGGCGGCCCCGGTGCCAGCCCGTGCATCGGCGTCGATGTCAGCGTCGGCGTTGGCGTCGGCGCTGACGATGGCGCAGGCGGTGACGACGGGGTCGACGACGGTGGTGGCGTCAATGCTGGGAACGGGGCCCTCTTCGGGGCCCGCGGCGCCGAGCCTGGCCCAGTCCAGGTCACAAACCTCGTCGGCCTCCACGACCGTCTCGGCCCCGTCCGACCCCGCGGCCCTCCTCGAGTCCTCGGCGACGCTCACGCCCGCGGCGCGGTGGTGGCGAGCCTCATCCAGCAGCGGCTGCCCCAGCTCCAGGGCCCCCGGGGCTTCTCGGGGGGGCTCCAGGGCCCCCGGGGCTTCTCGGCGCGACCTCGCGATCCATCGGCGCGACCTCCCAGGTCTCGGGCGCAACCGTCAACCAGTACTGTTTGGCCTCCGGTAGCGCCCGCCCCGCCGCCTCCGCAGTTGCCCGCTCAGAGCGGTGCCCCGTGAGCGCGCCTCCGGCCCCCTCGAGGGGCAGGGCGCGCCGGCGCAGTCGCGCTTCCAGCTCGGGGCCGGCGCCGCGCCAAAGGTCCGGAGCCGGCGGCGGAGGCGCCGCGTTGCGATATGCGCCAGCTCCGGCATCGGCGTCGCCGCTCGCGGCGGCGGCGGCGAAAGTGCCGGCGCCGGCGGAGGCGTCGAAGTCGTGGCCGCCGGCGTCAGCGGGCGCGTCGCAAATGGCGTCGGCGTCGGCGTGGGCGCGGGCGCAGGCGATGGGGCCAGCGCGGGCGACGGCGGAGGCGTAGGTGTCGGTGCGGTCGTCGGCGCCGGCGTCGTCCAGGTGCACAGCGCCGAGCTCCACGTCCGCGCCTGTCCACGACCCCACGCGCGCTCCCCCCCTGCGGTACTCCCTGGTGTCAGAGTCGGCGGGGGCACGGGCGCCGATGCTGGCGCCGGCGCGGGCCTCGGCGACGGCGCGGGCGTTGGCGCCAACGGAGCCCCAGCAACCCGCCGGCAACCGGGCGCCGTGGACGTCCTCGTGGGCGCGGACCAGTTTGACCTCTGACCCTCCCGGCACCCCCGCGTCGTCGTCGCCGTCGTCGCCCGCTCCCGGCGCCAGGCCCGAGGCAGCCGCGGAGTCGCCCAGGGCGCGATGCTCCCGGAGGCTGGTCTCCTCGGGCTCCTCGGGAATGAGCTCCCCCTGGATAGTGGTCCTCCTCATCCTCCCCCGCCTCCTCATCCTCGCTCTCGGAAAGGCCTCCTCCCTCGCCGCTCCTTCGCCTCCGCCGCCTACTCCTCTTCCTCTGCCGCTGGCCCCCTCGGTCGTAGCGACCCCGCCGGGCTCGCGCGAGGGCGGCGGGACCGCCCGCTCGGTCTCGACGTCCCCAGCGGCGCGTGGCTCCGTGACGAAGTCCGCGGTACCTACTCCTGCCTCGCCCCCCGTCTCTGCGGCAGCCTCGAGCTCGTCGACGCGGGCCCGCAGGTTCTCAGCGATCGTGGCCCCCAGCTCGAGGTTGGTCGTCAGGCGGTCGATCCATGCCAACAGGCCGTCGATCCACGCCCACGAGTTGTCCACGTCGACGTCCGCGCGGCTCCTCGCCAAGGCCTCCTCGGCACGGAATCTGCGCGCCCGCTCGTACTCGCACGCCTGGCTCCTCCCTTAGAGCCTCTCGGCCATCCTCTGTCGCCGTGCCGCCTCCTGCCGGCGAGTCGCCTCCGTCGCACACGCCTGGCGCCACGCTTCGGCTCCCTCGGCGGCGCGAGACCGCGCGGCCTCCAGAGCAGTGCACCGCGACCGGGCCTCGGCCAGCTTCTCCCCGGCGTCGAGCGCCTCGGTCGCCCAAACCTGCAGGTTGGTGCCTTTCTCGGCCAGCTCAGCCTCTATGCGGCGATGTCGGCACCCTGCTCCCAACGCGCAGCAGGCCAACCAGCCAGCAACCAGCCAGCTGAAGCGCCGCGGGTCGAAGCTCAGCGCTGCCTCGCCGGGCCCGTAGGTGCCCGGGGACCCCGTCGGCTGGCCTGATGCCTCGCCGGGTCTCCCAGGATGCGTGGGCGGGGTGCGTGGCTCTTCCCTACTGGGACCGCCCTTGGCACCCGACCCGCCCGCTGGCTCGGCCGCGGCTGGGCTACCCGAAGGTCCGCTCCCGCGCGCGCGGCCGACGCCAGTCGTAGTGGAAATGGGGCCTGCGGGCCAGGCCGCGGCTGGGCTAACTGCGGGTTCGCCCCCGCGCTCGCGGCCCGGGCCAGGCTGCGAGGGTGTCGTCGTAGTCGTCGGCGGCGTGGTCGTCGTCGTGGTTGCGGTAGTGGGGACCCCAGGAGGTTTGGCCGGCGGCCCTCGCCCCTTCCTTCCCGCAGGCGCAGGCTTGGCGGGCGGAGCTCGCCCCTTGCCATGCCCCCCGCCGCCCGCGGGCCGGAGTTTCGGCCCGGGCTGAGATGGCGGCGCCGGCGCTGGGGACATTGCGTCCCCCGCGCGGCCAAGAAGCCACCAACCCATCGCCCCTTGGGCCGAGAACGCCCCACTAACCGCCAAGATCACGGCATGCGCCCCGAGGAAGCCCACGGCCATGGCACCGCTGGCCCGCGCGCCCGCCACGAGGCTGGTGGCGCCGGCCACGTCCGCACACCCGCTCCCGGAGCTGGCGGTGCAGGACGCTGCGGTTTTGGCCGCCCCGCGGCCCCCCGGACCCCCGAGTCCTGGCTCGATCTCGAGCCAACGACTACGGACCCAAAATGGCTAAGGCAAAGCCCCCGCTTCCCTACGCTTAACCTGCAGTCTACCCACAAAACAGACTATACAAAACACCTTTCGGTGGGATTATGCCCGCCTTCCTCCGTCTTCTTCTCCTCCTCCTCCACTTCCTTCTCCTCCTCCTCCTCCTCCTCCTCCTCCTCCTCCTCCTCCTCCTCCTCCTCCTCCTCCTCCTCATCCACCCAGCGATTGCCCCGTAGTCTGAGGGCATGGCCAAGCTCTCTGGCGACCGTTCGGGTCTCGGCGAGGCGCAGCTGCTGGAGGAGCACCCTGGGCTTCGAAGGCTTCCGAAGAAAACCTCCCGACAGCTTCCCCGCAGACCCCGTCCCAGCCGCTTGCGTTGCCCCTGACGCGGGCGGGGCGGGCGCACGGCAGAGCCCGCCGCCCGCCTTTTTATGCGTCGACCTCTGGGATGAAGCTCTGGCTGGAGGCTGGACATCACGGAATCTGGTGGCCATACCACCATTCCCGAAGAAATCCCGTCGCACGGGGAGCTATGTCCCCGTAACTCGCACGGCGCGTGCGCACACCGCCCGCCGCCAGGGAGGACGACCACAGCTCCCTGCCTCCCTGCCCGCCTCCTCGCCCGCCTGCCGCTGCACCCGAGGACGACCCCGGCGCGGCCGACCTCCCCCGGCCCGCGGGGAGAGCAGGCCCTGGGAGGGGCGGAGCCCTGAGACCCGACGCTGCCCAAAAGTTGCAGCAGTGCAGACAAGAGACGACCGGGGCCCCAGACCCATCTCGGGCGTTGGCAGAACTGGGCACTGGGTGTAGTGGTACCTGGTTCAGTGATGTGCCGTCACCCGAAAAAACACCAGCTACAGCAGACCTGGTTTAGTGATTCTGGCCAACTTGGGGGCTCTGGGTCCCTATATAACCGGGTCCCCTTACCTGGGGTCCTGGCTGTACCCGACCGTCTGCCCGCGTCATGATTCGAGCCGCGTCGATCTGTGAGGGCCCCAGGGCCCGAAACCTGGCGAAAACGCCCGGTGTGGAAGAACTGCCACGCGCGGCTCTCAGATCGGGGATGACGTAAGACTCGGGTTCGGGGGACTCCGGCAGGCCTGACGGAGCCATGACGAAAATGACGAGGCCCAATCTGAACATCCCCACGCGAGCTCCCGCTGCAAACATCCCACGAAAGCTGGACCGTAAAACCAAGGACGCGCTCGTCCAAAAGACGTCGGCCAACCCCCGCTGCAAACATCACACGAAAACTGGGCCGTTCAAACCAAGGACGCGCTCGTCAAAATGCGTCGGCTGACCCGAGTTCTGGCGCATTCGAACATTACGTGCCCCCGATCAGAGAGGCGCCCGCCCAGGCGGGGGTGGGCCTTCTCAGAAGGCTCGGAAGTCCTCCGGCCTTCTGAGAAGTTTTCTAAGTCTTCCCTGAAGGCACAGGAAGCCTCTCGGAAGGCGCGAGGGATTCTGAGAAGCCCCGCCGCCTTCGGAGAAGGCCTTCTCCTTCTCACTTCCTCTTCTCGCTCGACGACGGATCTGCTCATGTCGTGTCTCAAGCCGCATCGATCTTTGAGATCCCCAGGGCCCGAAACGTGTGGAAAAACCTGCCACGCGCGGCTCTCAGAGAGATGAAGGGGCCCTGGAACACACAAACAAATAGACACACATAACAGGATTCCCCTATATTTTCTGGGTTTTTGTCCTCCACCCCACTTCCAATATTTTCCCATAGTATCTCTGGAATCGACGATGAATTGTGTCTGTGTGTTTTTCCCCTCCTGAAGAGGGGCGCCCGCCAGGGCGGGCGGCGCCAGGCAGAGCCCGCCGCCCGCCGCCAGGGAGGACGACCACGTGCTCGCCGCAAGGTGGCGCGCGAAGCGCGAGCGGCCGCGCCCGCCGGCCGCCAGCGCTGGCTGGCCCGCGGCGGCGACCGCGTTGGGCGACACCTGCGGGGGCCGCGGTCGGCGGGGCGGAGACGCCGACGACGACGACGCCGACGACGACGACGACGAAGACGACGACGACGAAGACGACGACTACGACGACGAAGACGGCGGCGGCGGCAGTCTGGGGACGTCAGGGGCCCAGGCATGACCGCGCTGCGAAGAAAAATCACGACGGGGAGTTTTGGGCAATTTTCCGCAGGAAGAAAAAGCGGAACGTTCGGCTGTCCGTGCAATTTTCTTGACTTTGCGCCGGGCCCCCTCCCTGTCGCGCGGAGCGCGCCACGGGCGGCGCCGGGGGCGCCGCCGGGGGGCCCAGCGCCTATCCAAGAAATCCGCTTGGGCTGGGCCGTCGACAATTCATGTTTATGTAATTATTTGTTCTTCGATAGTTTTTCTTCCTCTGGGGACCCTCGCGGGGCCCAAGAACTGTCGAAAAAACGACTCGCGATGAAGAGCTGGCCCTGAAGGGTAGGGACTTCTGGGGATCCGAGAGGGCGGGTTTCACGCCCCCCCCCCCCCGCCCCCCCGTAGGGGAGGGGGGGGCTTGAACCTCCCCCCCGCTACACCACCACCGCCACCACCACCACCACCACAACCACGAACCACCACACCACAACCACAACCACCACCACCACCACCATCACCACCGCCACTACAACCCACCACCACTACAAACACCACAAACCACCACACCACCACCATCACCGCCACCACTCACCACCACAACCACCACCACCACGGACCCCCGTCTCTTAAGCTCCCGACTTGATCCGCCTCTCTGATTCGCCTCCGGGCCGCGGCTGGGCCCGCCCTCTGCTCCTCGACGCGTGCGTGCCCCGCCGTGGCCACGGAGCGCCCGCTGGCACGAGAGGCCCTGGACTGGGCGGGAGCGAGGGCAGGAGCGGAGCGATGGTACAGTTCAGTCGGGCGTGTCCCCCTACAGGGGGATTTTGGGCGAAAAAAAAAAATACTCAAAAAATACCCCCCAAATGCTCAAAAGTAGTCAACAATCGTCCCCAGACTATTTACCTAACAGCTTTTGCTGATAGGTTTCTAATGGACTCAAAAGAGAGCAGCAGATGACTCCACAGGGGGGTCGGGGCGGCATCCGGGGAGCTGTGTCCGAACTCGTGTCCGAACTCGTTTTTCGCAAACAGTCACACACTTCGTGCTCTTCGACCTCCCAGAACTCCATTCCCGGGCCACATTCTGAATGCCCGGAGCCAACTGTAGGCCACTTCGTGCTCTTCGACTTCCCAGAACTCCATTCCCGGGCCACATTTTGGATGCCCGGAGCCAACTGTAGGCCACTTCGTGCTCTTCGATTTCCCAGAACTCCATTCCCGGGCCACATTTTGAATGCCCGGAGCCAACTGTAGGCCACTTCGTGCTCTTCGAGTTCCCAGAACTCCATTCCCGGGCCACATTTTGGATGCCCGGAGCCAACTGTAGGCCACTTCGTGCTCTTCAAGTTCCCAGAACTCCATTCCTGGGCATGATTTTGAATGCCCGGAGCCAACTGTAGGCCACTTCGTGTTCTTCTAGTTCCCAGAACTCCATTCCTGGGCCACATTTTGAATGCTGAGGCAGGCTGATGCGGGCTGAGGCAGGCTGAGGCTGAGGCGAGGCGAGTCTGAGGCTGAGGCTGAAGAGGCTGAGGCTGAAGCTGGCTGGCTGAGGCTGAGAGCAGGCTGATGCTGAGGCAGGCTGAGGCTGAGGCGAGCTGATGCAGGGCTGAGGCAGGCTGAGGCTGAGGCTGAGGCTGAAGGCAGACTGAGGCTGAGGCTGAAGCAGGCTGAGGCTGAGGCAGAGCAGGCTGAGGCTGAGTTTGAGCAGCTGAGGCTGAGGCTGTGACTGCGACTGCCGTTGCCACTGCGACTGTCATCGCGAATGCGACTACGACTGCGAGAACAGCAGAATTCTACAACTGGATTCTCATTTGAATCTTAAGGGGAATGCTTTCAGATATGCTTCTACACATCGCTGTTAGGTTGCTTTGCCGGGATAATGTTTTACTATTTTTGTCCATATTCCTCCTGTAGAGGGACACGCCCGACTTAATGGTACAGGCCCGCCCCCGTCGGGGATCTGCTGACCCGGGTGAATCAGACCCGGGTCAGCAGGAAACCAAAAGCTGGCATGCAGGGACAACAAAATGCAACGCAGGGCTTCGCAGACTCGGGTCAGCCAATATGCGCGGCAGCCTCGCGGGCACGAGCGGCTCGCTAAGCCGGGTCAGCCAGAGGGAGTCTTCGCAGGATCCCGCAGGATCCGGTGCCCTGGCTGACCCTCGTTTGCATTGACCCGCGTCTCTTAAGCTTTGACCCCTTCCCTCCTCCCTTCCCCCGGCTCCCCCCTGGGCCTCTTCGACCGCGAGCTGCTCTAGCAGCTGCTTTCCCCGAGCAGCTCCTCGGCGGACCCCTTCGGGATTGGGATTCGGCCGAGCCCGCTCTGCCGCAGACGATCTCGTCCATGAGCTCGCCCGCCACCCGTCCTTTCCTGATTGGTTCTCTCCTTTCTTGGGATGGGGTGCGGGCGAGGAGCGGGGCGGATCTGAAGAATTGTCCTCCTCAGAGCGGGGTGGGGGGTGAAGGACAGGTCGAGGGGGGGCTCCTGCGGGGGAGCGGGTCCCGGACTCGTTGGAGGGCGTAACGAGATTGGGCTAAACCGTCCGCGATCCTCGAGCCTCGACCGCTTGCCCGGGCGGCCGTAGGGCAATGTGGCGGAGCGCACACGGGGGTACGTACGCAGGGGGGAGGGACGGGAGGCTGCTTGGGAAGAGGCTGCTTCTTCAGAGGCGCCGGCCCTACATCTGCAAGGCCCGCGCCTTCTGAGAAGCAGGGGTGCTTCTGAGAAGAAAAAAAAAACAAAAACTAAAAGAAAAAAAAAAAGACCCCAAATACCCAGCTTCCCCCCCCCCCCTTACCCCCCTATCCCCCCTCTCCGCGATCCGGGGACTCGGCCGGTAGCCTGGGCGGCCAAGGGGCCAAGGGCGCTGCGAGCGGGGGCGCGGCTCCCATCCTCGATCCTCCTGGAGGATCTAGGAGGAGGAGGAGGAAGGAGGAGGAGGAGGAGGAGGAGGAGGAGAAGGACCGAGGATGGTATATCGATCGCTAGCCCAGGCGGCCGGAAGGCAAAGGGCGCGGCGAGCGGGGGGGGGGCGCGTCGCGGCGCGGCGGCGCCCACTGGCGCCACAGCTTGTCGACGTGGGGCTGGGGTGGCACCCAGGGTGACGTCGAGGGCCCCCGCCAGGGCGAGCGGACGTCCGCCTGTCGGCCAAAGGCGGTCCTCCTCCTCCTCCTCCTCCTCCTCCTCCTCCTCCTCCTCTCCCTCCTCGTCCTCCTCCTCCTCCTTCTCGATCCTCAACGTTCTCCCCCTCCTTGATCACAGGGTGACTGGCCAAAACGGGTGTCCTACAACGTCAGCAGCCCTTAGAAAAGAAATTACGCAGCCCTCGTCGCCCGAAGTTCATGGCCCAACGGCCCGAAGGGGACTGGTGGGCCGATCCGTTCATTCGTGGCAGGCAGGATACCTCTCTTGAGCTTCCTGCTCTCCGAGCTCGGCTTCTTGCAGCACGGCGCCAGGAGTTTGCGTCCTGCCTTGCACATCGAGAAGGCACCACAAGACACACAGAAGACCACTGGCAGCCTACTGCTCTCGACCCATGCAACATTCAAAGCATGCAGAGTACGGGGGCACCTCAAAAACTCGACGAGCGAGGGGTTAAGGCCATCAGATTCGGCTCTTCGATCTCGCTTGCAGCACATGACATACAGCCCTAACGGTTGCCAAGGAGGCGGAAGCAAAGGTTACACCGCCGCCGACCCTGCTGCCAAACAGGGACGTGTGGGGTGAGGAGCTTGAGATTTGGCCCCGTGGGATCCACACGCATCCGACCCAGCTCCCACAGCTCCCGAAACGTAGGCTCTCCTCCTCCTCCTCCTCCTTCTCATCCTCCTCCTCCCCATCGTCCTCCTCCTCCTCCTCCTCCTCATCATCATCATCATCATCATCAATCCTTTTCAATCCTCCTCCTCTTCCTCCTCTTCCTTCTCTTCCTCCTCCTCCTGATGCGCCTTGATATTCGATACTCTATCCTCGATCCTGTTACTCCTCCGCCTCCTCCTCCTCCTCCTCCTCCTTCTCCTCCTCCTCCTCCTCATGCTCCTGCTCCTCCTCCTCCTCCTCCTCCTCCTCCTCCTCCTCCTCCTCCTCCTCCTCCCCTCCTCCTCCCTCCTCTCCTCCTCCTCCTCCTCCTCCCCTCCTCCTCCGCCTCCTCTCTCCTCCTCCTCTCCTCCTCCTCCTCCTCCTCATCATCCTCCTCCTCCTCCTCCTCCTCTTGGATCCTCGACTCGATCCCCGGTTGTCCATCCTCCTCCTCCTCCTCCTCCTCCTCTTCCTCCTCCTCTTCCTCCTCCTCTTCCTCCTCGATCCTCTCCTTGACAGTCCAGGAGGATCGAGGAAGGGGGGATCGGACGAGGCGGCGGCGACGCGGTGGCCTCGGCGGCCCCTCGGCGGCAGCGCAGGCAGAGCACAGAAGGGGGCCCCAGGGGGGAAGGCGGCGAGGGGGGTGGGATGAGGAGGAGGAGGAGGAGGAGGAGGAGGAGGAGGACGAGGAGGGGGAGGAGGAGGAGGAGGAGGAGGAGGAGGAAGAAGAGGAGGAGGGGAGGAGGAGAGGAATGGAGGAGGAGGAGGAGGAGGAGGAGGAGGAGGAGGAGGCGGGCGCGAGGGGCGGAGTGGGGCGAGGGGCGAGACGGGCCGGGCGCGGGGCGGGCGCGGGGCGGAGTGGGGCGAGGTGCGGGATGGGCTGGGCGAGGGGCGGGAGGAGCGCGAGCGGGGTGACTCGGGTGCGAAGCGGGGATTTACCCATCTCCACTCGGGCCGGGCGAAAGGGGGAGATAGCAAAGGGGAGTTTGACGATCAGCTCACGTAGCTGATTTCCCCGGCGCGTCCCAGCGCCGGAGGCGGCCATGTATCGAGGAATGGCATGCAGCAGATTTCGTACACCCCCCTTTCCCAATCCCCCCCTTTCGTCCGGCCCGATCCACCGCTTGGGAACCGGCGTCCTGGTGCCCCGGCGGGCGGTGGGTATGGATATACGTAGCCCCCCGCAGATGCGGAAAAGAGCCAAGGGGCGATGGCGACGTCGGCAATTTGCGAGGCTCTGGAGAAGCCCGCCGCAGGCGCCGATTTTTTCGTTAAACCAATGTGAGTAGGTCGCGGGTGGGTCGCTGTTGGGTCGCGGGTGTAAAGGGCAGAAAATGCACCCCGTAATTATCACGCCGACGAGCGAAGCCGTTTAGTAAACGCACGCAAGGAAGGAGTCGAACAGGGCAGGCCTGTTTAGCCAACTCCCAGGGCCGTTTAGTAAACGTCAATTGTCGGGTCCGGGTGGTTCTTCCTCCCTTGAGAGTGGGTCGCGGGGTGGGTCGCTTTGGTCGCGGATGGATCGTGGAGGGTCGCGGGTGGGTCGCGGGTGGGTCGCGGGGTGGGTCGCGGGTGGATCGCGGGTGGGTCGCGGGTGGGTCGCGGGGTGGGTTCCGGGTGGGTCGCAAGGTGGGTCACGGAGTGGATCGCGGGGTGGGTCGCGGAGTGGGTCGCAGGGTGGGACCGGGGTGGGTCGCAGGGTGGGTCGCGGGTGGGACGACGACAACAATCATCAACGACAACAACAACAGCAACACCACCACCAACAATAACAACTACAAGAACACCACCACCAACAACAACACCAACAACAACAGTCATTATAAGACTGTTCGACCTTATCTGCTCGAGTGTCCAATAACGCGTATTTCCCAAACCCTCGATACCCGCCCTCTTCGTCCTCGATCGAAACCCTTTTGGGGGGTATGCCTTTCTTCCCTGCAGGCCGGGCCCCGGCAAGCGGCGGGGCGGCCGCGGACAGTCGGCCTGGCCACCGGCAGCGCCGATCGGCGGGGCGGCCGCGGACCGTCGACCCGACCCCGAGAGGGACGGACAGGGGACCGACCACGACGACGACGACGACGTCAACGACGACGGCGACGACGAGCGAAATCGAGAGCGAGAGAGAACGACAGCAGGGCCACGAAGGACACGAAGTAGGCCACGAAGGGCGACAGCGGGGACACGAAGGGAATGCGAATGGGGCCACGAAGGGCGCGAACGAGCGGGGGCCATGAAGGGCAGAGAATGCGGGGCCACAGAAGGCAACGATGGGGCCACTGAGGGTAGCAACGGGGCCAAGTAGGACCGCGACGGGGCCACAAACGGCGACACCGGGGCCACGAAGGGCATGCACATGGGGCCACAACGGGCGCGAACGAGCGGGGGCCACGAAGGGCATACGTATGTTGGGCCGCGGAGGGCAAAGACGGGGCCACTGAGGGCAGCAACGGGGCAGGACACGTAGGACAGTGAGGGGGCAGACGATGGGGCCACGTAGGACAACGAGGGGGCCACAAACGGCGACAACGGGGCCATGAAGGGCACGCACATGGGGCCACAACGGGCGCGACTCCTGGGTGCCTGGGTGTCGGGAGCGCGGCGCTTGAGCAAATTGCAAGGAATTCCAACGCAAGGGCGCTATTCGTCAGTAGATTGCAAGCAAGACTCCAGAGCGCCGGGGAAGCGATTCCTGAATAAATTGAAATGGGGTTGAAAGCGAGAGCGCGATTCCTGAATCAAATGCGAGGAATTCTCGGGCGGGAGCGGGGGTCCTGGCTTAATTGTGAAGAAGTCTTCGGCGGGAGCCGCTGTTGTAACCCAGGGGCCAGGGGCACAGTGTGAGCATCAAGACTAACCCTGTCAGAAAACAAGGCGCGAGCGTCGAAGGGCGCACTTGATTGAGAAAAACAGCATGCACCAGGATCAACCATATTTTTTCTTCAGAAGTGACAATTCAACAACAACAACAACAACAACAACAACAACAACAACAACAATCATTTTACCCGAACGCGTGGTGTTCTCCCCAGTGCCAGGGTTTTCATACGACACCAGACAATACCCCCACTTCGTGGGGGGGCATTACAAGCTCTACCAAATATCCAAACGACTCTTCGCGACCACCCAAACCCAGCTTCCCGAAAGCGAGAGCGCGATTCCTGAATCAAATGCGAGGAATTCTCGGGCGGGAGCGGGGGTCCTGGCTTAATTGTGAAGAAGTCTTCGGCGGGAGCCGCTGTTGTAACCCAGGGGCCAGGGGCACAGTGTGAGCATCAAGACTAACCCTGTCAGAAAACAAGGCGCGAGCGTCGAAGGGCGCACTTGATTGAGAAAAACAGCATGCACCAGGATCAACCATATTTTTTCTTCAGAAGTGACAATTCAACAACAACAACAACAACAACAACAACAACAACAACAACAATCATTTTACCCGAACGCGTGGTGTTCTCCCCAGTGCCAGGGTTTTCATACGACACCAGACAATACCCCCACTTCGTGGGGGGGCATTACAAGCTCTACCAAATATCCAAACGACTCTTCGCGACCACCCAAACCCAGCTTCCCGCCCTATGACGTTTGGACACTTCACTTCGTGGCGTGCGGACGACCGTGGCTACTACACTGGCGTGGGGTACACACCCACAGAACCCAATGGTTTTTGGAGATTTCGGCGTGCGCGCGCGAAGAAAAAACGAATGTGTCCCGCATGGTGTTATTTGACAGGGATGATGGCCCTGGCAGGTGCGCAACCGTTGTCGCAGAAGTTCGAAAAAGTTGCTTGCAAAAGCCCGTTTGACAGAAATGTTTAAAAAGTGTTGGGTTTCCTACGAATCCGCAAGAGCGCGCGGGATGAGATTTTGACATTTTTTTTTGTTGAAAAACCATTAGTTTTTTGATGTTTTTATGTTGAAATCGTTCCGAACACTAAGCTTTTGGAAGGATTTCGTCTTGCGCGCGCGAATGTCCACTTTACCTTATTTTTTGCAAGGGATTCTTGAAATTTGATTATATTAGAACAAGAAATGTCATTTTATAGTGTTTTTTGCAAGGGAAAGCGGGGGGGAACAAAACAACCGGATCTTGATCACATCGAATTACCTGAGGTTTCCTCACGAAAATGATGAAAATGTAGCTGCGGCCTAGGCGGCGCAGGGGGGCCGTGCACCAGGGGTCCCAACAATAATTATTCTTTAGAATGAATAATGTTCAACAACAACAACAACAACAACAACAACAACAACAACAACAACAACAACAACAATTTTTACTGACAGAGACTGACCGCAAGCGAACCAGCCTTCGTTTGAAAAACAGCTAGCCAGCGCAGGGGACGCATTCGACCCGACCCCACGCACCTTGGGATGGGTCGCCGTCGTCCTCCTCTACGCTGGCAATGGGAAAGCCAGAGAGGCCGTCCCACAAGGCCAGATCGGCCTGGAAAGCGGGCGGCGGAGAGCACACCTGCCCCGTCCACCCCACCCCCACCCCCCCACACCCAGTCCCGACAGGAGGAGAAAGAGCAGGCAGAGGCGGCAGTTCGGCCGACTCCAGCAGCCTTCGCTTCCGCAGCAAAATCGGAGGGCCCACAAAATCGCGGGCCCGTAAAGGATGGCAGCCTCGCATGAGGTTGCGCAGCCTGTAGTATCTCGAGTCTCTCACCTGGACACCCTGCCTACGATTCATCGGTAAGCAATCCTGCGAAAGACCCTGGCTCTTCTTTTCCGAAAATGCCCCGCACAGAGAGCAGAACAGGAAAGGCCCCGCGCGGTGAAGTGCGTGGGAGCTGGACCTGTCGTCACATCGAAGCTGGCGAAGCACCGAGCGTGTCCTCGCTGATCGAAGGCACACCATGCATCGGAACCTGTGCGCAACCACCGTCACTGCAGGGTCGAAACGCGAGTGCGGCTTCGGGGGACCAAGTCCCCCCTCAATCGTGCCTATGGCACGGCCGAGTATTTGCGCTTGGGCGTCACGTGGCGTGATGGTGCCGATCCGAGCGACCAGCCTGGCACAGAACTGGGCTACAAGGCGGATGGCGCTGCGCGACGCGCCATGCGCAGATCGCAGCTGGAGGGAATCACTATGCATGGCGGCACCCCATTTAGCCGACT
The DNA here is from genome assembly GCA_963575745.1 of Prorocentrum cordatum. Taxonomy (NCBI): domain Eukaryota; class Dinophyceae; order Prorocentrales; family Prorocentraceae; genus Prorocentrum; species Prorocentrum cordatum. Next base: position 297,200 of record CAUYUJ010015465.1, read on the forward strand.
GATCAGCCTGGGCTTTGCCGACACGCTGCCATTCTGAAATCCGTCCCTCTGCTACGGCAGAGGCAGGAGTATGCGCTTTGACGTGAGAAACCTCCACCGACTCACCCCCACGGTCAGACACAAGCCTCCAACCCTCCCTCCAAAGTAAGGCAAGCGGGTCACTCGCAGCGGTGCCCGCTCCAACGCCTTGGCGCCAGACATCCACGAGCGGCTTGCAATCCGTATAAAACTTCATCTGAGCTCCCATATACCTCAGCGCCATCAAGAAACTGAAAAGCTCAGCCGCTGGCACAGATTGAATGAGACAGGGCAGAGGGCCATGCAGGCGAGCAACCACTCGCTTGCTGTCGTCAAGCGAACAGAGTCCCCATCCACAGCGCCGTAAGCGAGAGAAACTTCCGTGCCTCCCCGACCCATCACCGAACACGTGCACGTCGAGCAGCAAGTCGGGAGACCGCACCGTCCACACGACTCGCTCCTCGAGGCAGGGGCTCGGGAAGAGCCAAGCAGGGTCAGGGACAAGAAAGCGCGTGAAAAGCAAGGTATCCACCGCAGCAGCTCGAGCCATGTCTAGCATTTGACCAGCCATGGCACTGCCAGCTCTGTAATCCCGACGAAACTCAGTATGCAGTGGGCAATCGTAGAAACGGTGCCAGGTAGATCCAGCACTCTGACAGGCAAGGCAGCTCGGGTTGACGGCTCCACCTGACTCGTACAAACGCTCCTGCGACCAGAAACCTCCAGCAAACAGGCACCGCAAAAGTCCCTGATGCCTGGGGGTCCAGTCAGGGCCTCGGATAGAATGAGGCTGGAGGAGGGACCTCAGGGGCTCCACGAGAGGAGGATGAGGGCAGGGCGAGACCCACGAGGGATGCTTCGCGAGAACCTGGCGCCACACCCACCGCTCGGTGGCCTCATCAACTAACCTACCTCCATCCTTCGGGGAAATCTGTTCAATTGCAAGAGGACCTCGGTGGGTCTTCCAATGAAAAGGGTCAGATACAGACCAACCCAACCGCAAAATTGTCGCAACTAGCGCAGAAGCAGGTCCGCGAATGTCAGACCAAACTTGAGACACAGGAACTCTAGACAGGCGTGTCCATGCTCCACTCAGAAGTCGCGCCATATCTGCTCTGGGGGCCCATCCGTCCCACAGCGCCTGCAGCCAGAGGAAGATCGGGCTCCTGTTGCACTCGAAAGCGGGGTCGACCTGCGGCCCAGCCAGCATGAGGTCCAATGAGAGCGACCTGCCCGTGTGCCTGTAGACCATGCCCGCGCGCGCCAGTTGCCTGGCGCTCAGTAGGTGCGTGTTGCTGATGCCGTGAACTCCCACTGCCCAGAGCATCCCAGGCTTGAGGCCAGTCTGCACCAGCTTGATCGTCTTGCCCCCAGCTTTCGCGAGCCGCTTATACCGAGGGATCGAGACGCCATCCTGCCCAGCCGCTGTGCACGAACCGAATGAGAAAGCCGATTTCCACCGCCAAAGTCCAGCCCCAGGTTCCGAACCGAGCGTGTGAGGAACCTCGACGAGGACGGGTTGACTTTCCTAAACACCTTCCGTATGCCTTGGCCGATGACCACCTGGTGCTTCTTGGGCAGGGAGAGGGTCAAGCCGATCTGCGTAAGCTCAGCCGCCAAGAGGTCCTCGGCCCCCTTGAGTTCCCTGGCAACTTCCCATGCCTCGCCAATACGTTGCAACTGCAGATCATCCACCACGACCGCCACCTCGACATTCACGAAGCGAAGAGAGACGGCATCCACTGGCGACAAGAGCACCAGACGCAGTAGGGAGGTCGCGCAGCTGCAGCCCGCGACAATCGTGCGGTGCGTCACCACCACCTGCGTGGCGATGTTCTGGAAGAGCACCATTCTGTCGAGGCAATATGATGCGAGCAGGAAGCGAAGGGTCTTACCTCGGAACTTGTGCCGACGGGCTGCTGCAGCTTAAACATGGTGGGGCACGTGCTCATATGCTTTGACCAGGTCGAGCAGGGTTGTCCCTGCCGCTCTGCCCTGGTCTCTGGCCAACTCCGCCTTGAAACTCTGCTTCCAAACGCAAATGTCACATGAGGCCCCTGAGTCACCATACCAGGACCCGCGAGGGTTTGCCTTTTCCCAAGGGCCAGCAACTTTCCATCGGGCCCAGCGGGACCACAACCGAAGAGGCGTCGCGAAGATCCCGATAGGACGATCTCCCCCTTCAGGCGGCGGCTTCGGTAGAAGAGCAATAAGCAGCAGAGCCCAGCACCTCGGAATGTGAACCAGGCGCTGCATCTCGGCCCAGATCCGAAGGAAAACCGCGACCGCGCCGTCGTCGAGGAAGGACCAGTGACGGGGATGCAGGCCACAGACTCCGATGGCCGTGTGCGTGCTGTAGGTCCTGGTAAGGGCTAAGAGCTCCTCATGGGTGGGGGCCTCCAGCTCTGGCTCGTCATCGCACCAACCAAAATCAGGCTCTGGGAAAACTTGGCCGACACCCCAATGCTGATGCCACTTTTGAGCCCGAAGATCGGCTTCAGCAGCAATCCCCAGAGGCTCACCAGACGGCCCCGAGAAACAAGAGAGCCCAGACGCAGCCCACTTCGGAACCTCTTTGGTGAACCGGTGGCCCAGTCGAGCGCTCCCAGATAAAGCATCTTGAACCCACTCACGCCAGGCTCGGGCCCGCTCAGAGGCCGCATGATGCTCGTGCTGAAGGGCCCACTTGCGGACCTGCCAGATCAACTCCTGGAGCTCCGAGACGTTGGCAGGGTTGACGGCCAGAACCCGAACTCGCCAAGAAGCCCAATGCTTGCAATCGGTGTAGGGGGACTGGTAGTTCACGAGCTTCCGCAAGAGGACCCCCGCTTGTTTTATCCCCCCCAAGGTGGGCGCAGGCCCATGCCAGAGATACACGATGTCCTGGAGTCGCCTTTCCAAGACACGCCACATACGGCCCTCCCCAATAGCCCTGGGATGAGTGGAGGCTGGGGGGCCGAGCATAGGGACTTGCACCACCTTGGGGGGGCCTCCTCGGCCTCGGTACCGTGGATCCCCATCGACATGAAATACGCGAGAAAGCGCCACCTCAGCCCTTTGAACCCACAGAGAAGTGACAGCATCCAAACGGTCCTTGGTACAATCCCCCTGGGAGAGCTGATCACGCAAGTCGTCCCACTCCAGGGGGCGAGGGTCGCACCCAACAGGGCGGTGGAGAGGGAACGCCGACGGCTTCTTGAGCCTGGGAACTGTCACCTGCCGCGGGTGGCCAGACATGCTCAACGCCACAGGGCGGTGCGGTCTGGTACTGGTAGACCATGTCGCAACTGAGCAGCTCACCACAAACTGCTTGAGCGAGGAGGAGAGGACAAAGTAATCGATGGACGACCGAGACGTACCCAACTGACAGGTCCAATTCGAGACGTCAGAGACCACCTCAGCCTGAAGATCCCCAATCCAACCAGACTCGACCAGTTGCTCCGCTGAAAACTGAAAATCTCCACCCAGAATAAACGGCATGCCATACGCCCTCAGGACCTCCCCAATACTGTGCAGCAAGGAAAGATTTTGACCGCGGCAGCCGATACCAGTGTGCAGGTAAACCGATCCGACTAAAACACCTCCAGTACATAACCCACTCCAGAGCCCCAGACGAAATCGACATCCAGGAGGAACCGCGATACCCTCAGGCAAATCATCGAGTCCTTTGAGGCCCAGAGCTTCGAAGTCGCAATGCCCACTCCTCCAGTGGTGCAGCCTCTGAACGACCTGAGGGGGCAGCAGGAGTGAGGAGTGATACCATGCCAGCCTTGACCAGCGCCTGCTGAACGTCCACCAAACGTAGCTCCGTCTGGTGGTGCTCTTGGAAAACGTAGATGTCGGCATCCACAGAGTCGCAGAGCTCCAGGAAGGGCCTTCTCGTGACCTTACCCCTGTCCCCGCACTCGATGCCCCACGAGGTGATGTTGGCCGTACACAGCTTCCATACCTCAGGCCGACGGGCCGCAGGAGTCTCCTCCTGCACCGCAGGAGTCTCCTCCTGCACACTCTCGCCTCGAACTCGTCGATGGCCAGTAGCCCCAGCCCGCGCCGCCAGGGAGCGCCACCTGCCTCGGTGTGGGGCGGGCGCAGGCAGGCGGCGTCCAGCAGCTGCAGCGCCGACCCCGCTACCCCGACGGGGGTGGGGCCGGTTCAAGCTCTACCACATTTCCAAACGACTCTTCACCACCACCCACACCCAGCTTCCCGCCCTATGACGTTCGGACACTTCACTTCGTGGCCTGCGGACGACCGTGGCTACTACACTGGCGCATGGGTACAGTGACTTGTTGTGGTAACATTTTCTGGACGCTTAGCTTGTTAGAAATTTTGAAAATTCGTACAGATGTTTTTCGAGGACCTACGGTGCGATTCGTATGATTTTTATGTTGCGCGGTGCTAAAATTCTTAAGAAACCCAATGTTTTTTGAAGATTTCGGCGTGCGCGCGCGAAGAAAAAACGAATGTGTCCCGCATAGTATTATTTGACAGGGATGATGGCCCTGGCAGGTGCGCAACCGTTGTTGGAGAAGTTCGAAGCACGTGAAAAAAGTTGCTCGCAAAAGCCCGTTTGACAGAAATGTTTAAAAAGTGTTGGGTTTCCTACAAATCCGCAAGAGCGCGCGGGATGAAATTTTGACACTTTTTTTTGAAAAACCATTGGTTTTTTGATGTTTTTATGTTAAAATCGCTACCATTGGTTTTTTTTTTAAAAGCAATGTGGGTTGTTAAAAATCCGCTTTATCCGTATTACGAGTCTTTTACTTTTAGACGAACCCTTTTTTCCTAAGGTTTTGGGAGGATTTCGTCTTGCGCGCGCGAATGTCCACTTTACCTTTTTTTTTGCAAGGGATTCTTGAAGTTTGGTTATGTTAGAACAAGAAATGTCCACTTTGCCTTATTTTCTGCAAGGGAAAACCGCCCGTAACAAAACAACCGGATCTGGACCAACCCGTTTTGCCAGAGACTTCCTCACGAAAATGATGCAAACATGGCTGCGGCCTATTTAGATTTACTAGTAGGCGCGGCGAGGGGGCCGTGCACAGGGGTCCCAACAATATATTCTTTAGAATTAATAATGTTCACACAACCAACAAAACACAACAACAAAACAATCATTTCTACCCGAACGCTCAGTGTTTCACCCAGTGCCAGGGTTTTCTTGCGACACCAGCCAATACCCCCACTTCGTGGGGGGGCCGTTCAAGCTCTACCAAATATCCAACGACTCTTCGAGACCACCCACACCCAGCTTCCCGCCCTATGACGTTGGGACACTTCACTTCGTGGCGTGCGGACGACCCTGGCTACTACACTGGCGAGGGGTACACACCCACAGAGGTTGATCACATCTGTTACATATGATGTGGTACACGGTACACGTGAGATGGTACGCAGTGCCAAGATAGTTGGTCACATTTTTGGGGCAAATTCGTGGGGATGCGATTACAGAAGTACAAGTGTTACACTGATGTTATACAGTCCCAAGGATGACGCATGCATTGCTCATAGACTCATGGCGCTATGATCCTAACTCTCAGTGCCCAACGCGCGCGTGCACAGCCAGACGGAGGGAGAGAAACACATGTATACAAGGTTCGTGACATACGCACGGTCCACCATGTTGTAAACGATCGCATGCACGGTTAGTTCTGAAATTATACGTATGTACAAGCAGACATGCGAGGGAGAAAGGGAGATGGCCATCGACAGTTCCAATACGGCTCCAAGGCGGAAGAGGGGGAGTAGGAGCAGGACAAGGAGGAAAGGAGAGAAGCGAGAAAGGAAGAACGCAGACGGCGCGGCTCTGGACACAAAGGGGTGCCATACTTTCTCCTGCTTTCGCAAACAGGTCCAGTCCCACGTAGGGGTATACTCAACCGAATGGTCTTCGCATCCAGAAGCATACTAAAGGCGCGACGCATCGTCGTCTGCGATGGCGCGGAGCGGGCGCGTGGGTGCCCGGCTGCCTGGCTGATACACGTGCGGGCCTGGCTGATACCCGTGCGGTCCCAGATGCCCAATGAGATTGCCGATACGCCGTCAAAGCCATGATCCAAGAACACAGGCGATACCTTGATCCGAGATGGCTACGGATATGTGCGTCAGCAGTCGGGGGCCTTCCTGGGGCCGCTTGGGGTCCTCTTGGGGAAGGGGGGAAGCCTCCTGGCGCGGTTTGGGGTCCACTTGAGAGCCTTTTGGGGGGCTCCTTGGAACCATCTTGGGGCCTCTTGGGGGCTTATTGGACCCTCACGGCGGACTCTTGGGGCCTCTAGAACGCCTCCTGGGGCCATCTTGGGGGTCGCTTGGAGCCACCTTGGAGCCTCTCTGGAACCTCTTGGGGGCCTCTTGGAGTCCTCTTGAAGCCTCTTGGGACCATCTTGGGCGCCTCTTTGGGCCTCATGGACGCCTCTTGGGGCCATCTTGCGCGCCTGTTGGGGCCATCTTGGGTTTTAAAGATTCATCAAGAGACCGCGAATGGATTTCGAGATTTTTCGGATGAGAAAATAATGCGTTTTCATATGTTTTCTGAACATCGCATCTTGAAATTATTGAAAACCCATTGTGTTTGGCAGGATTTCGACATGCGCGCGCGGCGGCCGCGCGCATGTGCACTTCGTCTCATTTTTTGCAAGGGATGGTGGCCCTCGCAGGCGCGCAACCGTTGTTGGAGAAGTTCAAAGCACCTGAAGAAGTAGCACGCAAAGACCCTTTTGACAGAAATGTTTAAAAAGTTTGGTTACCTATTTAAGTCCTATGAATCCGCAAGAGCGCGCGGAAGGACATTTTGACCATTTTTTTCTTAAACAACCATTGGGTTTTTGATGTTTTATGTTAAAATCGTTACGAAACCTAAGGTTTTGGAAGGATTTCGTCTTGCGAGCGCGAATGTCCACTTTACCTTATTTTTTGCAAGGGATTCTTGAAATTTGATCAACTAAGAACAAGAATTTTCATTTTCTATTGTTTTTTGCAAGGGAAAACGAGCGTCAACAAAAAACCGGATCCGGGGGTAATCCACTTTTCTGAAGCTTTCGCAGAAAAATGATGAAAATGTAGCTGCGGCCTAGGTTTTGGGCGGGGGGCGTGCACCAGGGGGTCCAACAATAATAATTCTTTAGAAGTAATAGTGTTCAACAACGATTATAAGATTGTTCGCCTTATTTACTCGAGTGTCCAATAACGCGTATTTCCCAAACCCTCGATACCCGCCCTCTTCGTCTTCGATCGAAACCCTTTTGGGGGGTATACCTTTCTTCCCTGCAGGCCGGGCCCCCGCAAGCGGCGGGGCGGCCGCGGACCGTCGGCCTGGCCAGCGGCAGCGCTGATCGGCGGGGCGGCCGCGGACCGTCGACCCGACCCCAAGAGGGACGGACAGGGGACCGACCACGACGACGACGACGACGACGTCGACGACGACGGACGACGGCGACGGCGACGACGACGACGAGCGAAAGCGAGAGCGAGAGAGAACGACAGCAGGGCCACGAAGGACACGAAGTAGGCCACGAAGGGCGACAGCGGGCACACGAAGGGAATGCGTATGGGGCCATGAGGGCGCGAACGAGCGGGGGCCACGAAGGGCAGAGAATGCGGGGCCACAGAAGGCAACGATGGGGCCACTGAGGGTAGCAACTGGGCCACGTAGGACAGCGAGGGGGCCACAAACGGCGACACCGGGGCCACGAAGGGCATGCACATGGGGCCACAACGGGCGCGAACGAGCGGGGGCCACGAAGTGCATACGTATGTTGGGCCGCGGAGGGCAAAGACGGGGCCACTGAGGGCAGCAACGGGGCCACGAAGGGCAGCGAGGGGGCAGCGAGAGGGCCACGTAGGACAGCGAAGGGGCCACGAAGGGCTGCAACGGGGCCACGAAGGGCTGCAACGGGGCCGCGAAACAAAGCGGGGGGGCCACGAGGGGCTGCAACGGGGCCGCGAAGGACAGCGAGGAGGCCACGAAGGGCTGCAACGGGGCCACGAAACAAAGCGAGGGGGCCACGAAAGGCTGCAACGGGGCCACGAAACAAAACGAGGGGGCCACGAAGGGCTGCAACGGGGCCACGAAAGGCAGCGAGATCCCGATTCCTAGGTAATCTGCGAGGGAATCCTAAGCGTGAACGCGACTCCTGGGTGCCTGGGTGTCGGGAGCGCGGCGTTCGAATAAATTGCAAGAAATTCCAACGCAAGGGCGCTATTTTTCAGTAGAATGTAAGCAAGTCTCCAGCGAGAGCGCGACTCCAGAGCGCCGGGAGAACGATTGCTGAATACATTGAACGGAAATCCAAAGCGAGAGCGCGACTCCTGAATAAAATGCGAGGAAGTCTCAGTCGGGAGCGGGGGTCCTGGCTGAATTGTGAGGAAGTCTTCGGCGGGAGTCGCTGGTGTTGTAAACCGGGGGCCGGGGCGCAGTTTGAGCACCAAGAGGCGCGATCGTCGAAAAAGGCGCGATCGTCGAGGGGCACACTTTGATTTAGACAAAACCAATATGCACTCGTGGAGGGGAACAACAATTATTACTCTTCAGAAATGACAGCTTAACAACAACAACAATCATTTTAGGACGATTCGCTCTTGTCTGCTCGCGCGTCATTCAATATGCATATCCCAAACCCAGGAGACCCGCCCTCTTCGTTTTCGATCGCACCCCCTTTTGGGGGATATATGCATTCCCTGCCGCGTGTGGTTGGTGAAACCGTTTCAAAACGAAAGGTAACAGAGAACATGTGAGAGCGACGACGAAGGCATCGGAGGAAGGGAGGGGAAGGGCAAGAAGGAGGGAGGACGATGATTTGCGCTGTGGGTGGCGATTCAACCTGCGCCATGGCTTGCGCCAGCCACTCCAACACAGGTTAACAATAAGTTTCGCCATGGGTCGCGCCATAAACAGCGCCACGTACCACCCCCTTGAAATAACATATCGTGGAGACCCCCGCGGGGTGACGTACAGTTGCGAACTGGTGTCAGAAACAAATTTCGTGGAACCCTGAAAAGAAGCGGGATATTGGGAGAGTGGGGCGGAAGAAAAATGATAACTGCAACCGTGTCGAAAGGAGCGCGGAAGCCCCAAGTGAGAGCGCGATTCTTCAATAAGTTGTGAGGATGTTTCAAGAGGGGGCCGCGATCCAGTGGTAACTTGCAAGGAAGTCCCAAGCGAGAGCGCGATTCTTCAATACATTGTGAGGAAGTATCCGGCGGGAGCCGTTGTTGTTGTAAAGCGAGGGCCAACGAAACAGTTTGACCGTCAAGACCTTCCTTCATAAAAACAAGGTGCGAGCCCCGGGAAGGGCACTTCACTCGAAAAAACGATGTGCAACAACAACAACGCAACAAGCAGAATTCTCACCACGAATTCCTTATCCAGCCACGCACACGGGGACAATGAATGACCGTTCGGCCCCTCACTCTGATTGTGCCCCCCGGGGGCTCGAACATGTCCATACCCACCGCCTGTGGAGGTCCGCGAAGATCGACCCCGCAGGCGGTGGTCATGGATAAACTTCCTCCTCGGAGAGGGATATCCCGGGCGAGTGGGGCGCGGCGAGGGGTGGGGTGGGGGAGGCCTGGGGCGGGGAGCAGGGGCGGGGGGAAAAGGGCTCACTGGGTGGACCCTTCGGATCAGGAGCGAGACCACAGGCACGGCCTCTTCAGGAGGACTGCCAGGCGGAAAGTGACGCCGAGAGGCCCTGGCCTTGCCCAACCAGGGCAGCCGCTGGACGATCGGGGAGGGGAGGAGGAGGGAGGATGGGAGGAGGAAGGAAAGGAGGAAGCGGAAGAGGAAAAGGAAGAGGAGGGGAAGGATTTGATTTGGACGTGGGTTAGCGTCAAGCCCGAACTCCGATGAATCAAGCAGTACAGTGGCGGTGTGCAGTCTGGGAGGGGGAGAAGGGGGGAGGGGAGGTAAGAAGAGTCGGGGATCATTGAAAACTTGCCTGGCCGAGATGCCTGCCACGCGAGTGCCGCCACACTACAAGAAGACATCCTGGTGGCATCGAGGTGAAGAGAAGACAATGTGGTTCGACAAGGACGTCTTACGCTATTCGGGTATTGAGTTGTGTGCACAGGCTGCTCAGGACTGTGTAAACAGACTACTGGGAATAAGCCAGAGACAAATCAAGCAACACATTCAAACACCTCGATACACCTCCTCCTACTCCCCCTACTCCTCCCTCCATATCCCCATCCTGCTTCTCTTGCCCCCCTCCCCCTATCCTCCTCCTTCCTCGATTCCCCATGTTTACACCTCCCCGCCCCCAGATCCTCATTCCGTTCCTCCTCCCCCTCCTTCCTTCCTCCTGGTCCATCCTCCTCCCCATGCTCCTCTCCTCGTTTTCATGTTTCGTTATCTGCACAGCTTACGGCCCGACAGAGCTGGCATACTTATCTGCTTCGATGTCTCTAGGCGGTGAGCGGGCGGATCTGGTGCCCGCTGCGCGGACGTGGGCCTCATGCAACCGAACAGCAAAGAGATGGATCATGGCCTTGCGCCGATCGATGGGCACATGCGGCTCTGTGCGGGCCAATTTTCGTCAGAATGTGACGGCTTCGTAGGTCGTGTTCGTCTCCGCCAAGGGCGTGCCCAACTCCTGATCAAGAGATGTGGACTTCCTTATCTTTCCTCTCCCAAGAGAAGGCCCACGCAGTGTGCGCACCTACCCGGCACTGTCCACACACAGGCTGAATACCTCAAAGCATCACTCTGATACGCGGGTCTCGGCGCCAAACGCCGAGACTAGGATGCCTAGAATTCTCCATCCCCTAACCTGCTCGTTATCCACTTCACCGTTCGGGTGGCCGTCCGCTCACATTCAGGGTGGCATTAACTCGGGCCTGTCCCTCTACAGGAGGAATATTCAAAAATAGTCAGAAAATAACCTGGGGGAGATTCCTTTAGCATTTCTCAACCAAACAAATGTTGGATCATTTTTGAACATTTGTGGGGTATTTTTATATTTCGTCCCAAATCCGCCTTAGTTGGACACGCCCGACCTAAGGGCGGCCGCCCCGCACACGCATGCAAAGAACACACAAACCGCCGCACAGCGCGCTGCTCAGGACTCGTGGCATCATCGTCGCTGTCGTTAGAGCTCTCCGTACCTGCGTTGCTCGAGTGTCCATTCTCCGCGTCGACGCCGACGCCCGGTTGGCAGCCCGGGTCGCCCATGCCAATCAGACAGTTCCTCGGAGCTCCGTGGAGCTGCATGTCGTCCACGGAACTGCCCTGGTCACCCGCGCCGAACAGCAGGCGACTGCTGAGAAATACCCTTACTCGTCCTTGCCCTTCTGATCTCTTTGCGAAACCTCATGGGGTGTCATGCGAACGGACAATCCCCTGTTCTGGGAAAACCAAAAAGTAGCGGTTACGCTACTCCCCATACCTCTCCTGGGGGGCGTTCGGACCAGAATTCCGAGGCGAAGCCAACGGTGGCAACGAGTGCCTCTAAGGAGGCCAAAAAAGGCGAAACAAGGGAAGGATAGCGGAATGGGTACCTTTTCCCCCTCTCATGTTCGCCCTGGACCGTCAGTTCTCCTTGTGGGGCCTCGTGAAGCCCAGTCGGATCCGAGTGCGGGGCACTGGCGGAGCTGCAGGCTGTATTCGAAGTCCCGACTGCGTCCGGAGTCCGACCGATTATGACCAGCATTTCTTAGCTGAAGTTTGCACATCATCTGCGCCACTCTAAGCTGCAACTTGAACTTTTCGTATCGCATATCCGATACTGTAGCCTCTCTGCGCCGAAAGGTGGCCAAACGACGCCCGTCCTGGAGCGGATGCGAAAAGACTGAGCCCACCCCTTGCACCTTGCACGCGTCTCGTCTCGACTCTCACGCCAGCCGGCGCACCCTCCCCATGGGCCCTCAGACTCAGGCGGCTCTTACCATGACCAAACCACCGTCGCAACCACGAACAAAATATTGAAACCAGCAAAACGGAATGCAAATGCCATGGCACCCTTGCGGCAGAAGACCCGAAACAACTTTACACAGTCCGCGGTGGGTGGCCACGATGGGGGGGGGGCCCGGGGGGCCACAATGGGGGCCACGATGGGGGTGGCATTCCCCGTCGGGCGTTCGAATATTCATGTTAGCCAGCGTGGGCCCAAAACACTCTGGTCCTAGCAATTAACGTGGTGATATCGAATTGGAGCAATTTTTGTGATGCAATCTATGTGGTACAATATCTACGGTGCAATCTATGTGGAGCACCCTGATCCCACCCACCCACCCGCGACTTGGTTTGCAAAACGTATGCGGCGGCGATTGCGAAGAGTGTTTGGTGTTCGCTGGTGCATCTCTGCGGCCGCGGTGGCCCGCGCATGCTCGCGCGCGCAACGGCCAGCTAGTTTGGCGCGACCGACGCGGCTGCGGTGGCGCTGACCTCTGAGCACTTCCCAGCACTTGTGCGAGTCGGCCACTTGGGCGGGCGCGGCAGCATGGCAACGTCGACGACGGTAAACACGACGATGATAAAAGCGACGCTGGTGACCATGATGACAACAGCGACAGCACGGCCAGTGACGGAGCCTAAGACGATCACGCCGACAACGATGACGGCGTCGTCGCGCTTGCGATGGAGGTTTCGGAAGGATTTCGGCATGCGCGCGCGGCCGACGCGCCAGAATGACCCGCGTAGTATTATTTGGCACGGATCGCGCCGCCCCCCCAGCACGCGCGCAAGGGCGTCCCAATGATGTCGAAATGCGACTCGAAAACACCTTTTTGGCCAAAATTGACGGAAATAGGAAGGAACCGATGTTCATAAGAACCCGCAAGGCCGCGAGCGCAGGTTCGGTTGAAAAGTGATGTTGCTAAACCATGTGTTTTGATATGTGTTCTGGACATTCAATTTTGAAATCCTCACGAAACCTACGGTCTTTGACAGATGTCGGCATGCACGCGTGACGACGCGCGCGCGCGAACTTCGCCCCATTTGTTGCAAAGGGATGCTTGCGACAGCACTCGCCATGCGCGCACGAGAGAGCCAGTTGGTAGCACTATATCTCGAATGTGGCTTCCGCAAGAATTCGCAAGAGCGCAAGCGCAAACTTGTTTTGAAAACTCGTGTCTAGAAAAACCTGTACTTGTTATGCGTTGCCGAAACACTCGCTCTTGAAATCCTTACGACACCTACGGATTTTGAGAGATTTTGGCGTGCGCGCGCAACAACGCGCGCGCGCACTTCGTCCATTATGTTGCCAGGGGTTTTTGAAAAAAAATGATTTGACGTAGACGAATGCGCACGCATAGAACTTTCTGCAGGGGATGAGTGGGGGAACCCGTACCGGTCTGCCTGGGATGGTGTGAGCTCATTTTCAAGATGGGCGATGGGGCAGAATCGAATGTAAATTGCAATGCGGTAAAAAAGGGGTGGTTAAATCCGAAAGGGCGCGGTTAATTCCGAAGGGGGGGAAGCCTACCACTCCTGTAGGAAGGATAATGTATGTGGTGCGATCTATACCGTGCGTCCAATATGGTGCAATATGCGTTTATGGAGCACTCTGTGTCGTGCGTTCTGCGTGATGCAATATCTGCGGGGCAATCAACGTGGTGCAATATATGTGGCGCGGTCTGCGTTGTGCTATGTACGTATTCCATATACGTGATACAATGTATGCGATGCTGTCCATGGCGTGCACTACACGTGGCGCAACCCATGGGGTGCAATAGCAATCTGCGAGGTGCAATAAATGTGGTGGGCTTGGTCTTCAACCATGAGTTGACGCATCCAACGCTCTGGCAAACATCCCACCCACCCACCCGCAACTTGGTTTGCAAAGCCTAGGCACCTCCCATCTCATCCATCCCATCCCACCCACCCACCGCGCCAACCCTGGCACGCGCGCGCAGTGGCCAGCTAGTTTGGCGCCACCGACGAGGCCGCGGCGGCGCTGACCGCTGGGCGCATCCCGCCGGGCACTTTTGAAGGATTTCGGCACGTGCGCGCGTGCACTCCGTTGTACTTTTGCAAAGGGCTCTCGCGACGGCACGCGCGCAAAAGGCATTCGAATGGTTTCGACATGCGCGCGCGAAGCCTGTTTGGCAGTATGTTTTGAAACTGTTGAAAAACCATGGTTTTCTCAGGAATTCGCAAGAACACGCGCTTTTTGTTGCTTGAAAACACGCGTTGCAAAGCCATGTGTTTCTATATGTTTGTTGGGCGCTCGATAAGGGTATCCTTCCGCAACCGAGAGTTTTGGCAGGATTTCGGCATGCGCGCGCGACGACGCGCGCGTGCACTTCGATCCATTCTGTTGCAGGGGTTTCTTTGCCAACTACTGGTTCTTGGAAAACGAATGTGCTCGGATAGTTACCATGTTTTCAACGGGATGACGGGGGGGAGCCATGCCGGCCTGCCTGCCACGGTATGCGCTCATATTTAGGATGGGCGATGGGGCAGAATCCTATGTAATTTGCAATACGGAAGAGTGGGTCGATAAAGCCGGGGGCGGCGGCGGCGGCGGTGGATCCGAATTCATTTTTACTTGCACCAGAGAATACACCAGAGAAAAGCCCCAATCAGTGGATAGTTTGAAAAATAATAGGGTGGATCTTGAGATCGATTGTGACCAGAGATCGATCGTGCAATCGGTAGCGAGGACGATTGCAAGGTCGATCGTGAGACCGATAATTAAGTCGATTTACTGGGATCAATAATGAGATCGATCGCGAGATCGCTCGTGCGATCTACAGTGAGATCGACTGTGAAATCGATCGTGATATCGATTGTGAGATCGATCGATGGTGAGATCGATAGAATGGTGGCCAAGGAGATCGATACGGTGAGACCGATCGACCGGCAGGTCGACGAGGGGCCTGGGAACCCGGGAGACCCCCGCCGCCCACCGAGATCGGCCCGGAACCAAGAAACGGGAGCCCGGGAACCTGGGACCACTTGGACGCCCGAGTTATCCGGGGCAACTCGGGTCCAGGGTAACTCGGGTTTGGGTTCCCGAAAAACGAACCCGAGTTAGCCCTGACCCGAGTTACCCCTGATGATTTTGGGGCTCTGGACGCCCGAGATATCTGGGGTAACTCGGGTCCGAGGTAACTCGGGTTCGGAATCCCGAAAAAGGAACCCGAGTTATCCCTGACCCGAGTTGCCCCTGATGATTCGGGGCTCTGAACCACGAACCTGGGAACCCGGCCTGCCACCAAAATCGGCGGGAAACTTTCGCCATATCTTTCACCTCCGCTAGGGCCCCTTCAGTGCAAGCACTGGTTGGGGGAAGGAGAGAATTGGCCGCGCTGCACCGCGTGTGACCACCGCCCGCGCTCGTGCAAACATCCCGCCCCCCACCCGCATCATGATCGGCTAAACTCATGAAGTCGCGACTGCGATCGCTGCATGGAGCTCGTCCGCAACTTTCATCGAGCTCACTGGCGCGCGGGCCCTTGCGGCGCGGGCAAAGTCCGTCTTGCGGGAGACAGCGCGGACGACGGCGTCGACAAACGACGATGAAAATGATCGGGGCCCTTCCGACGGCAATGATGACGATGGCGCGTGGCATTATTTGACAGGGGCCGCGCCTCTGGCAAGCGCGCGAAGGCAGCAGAAGGATTTCGACACGCGCGCGACAACCTCCTTGGACAGGAAAATTGAAAGAGCATGTGTTTCCCAGGAATCCGCGCGGGCGGCGCGGGGTGAACTTTGGAAAACTCTGCGTTGACGAACATGTTTTAAAACGCTGAGGTCGCAGCGGGAACGAAGGTTTTGAAATGATTTCGTCTCGCGCGCGCGCATGTCGCCCGCGTGGCCATATATCGTGAGGGTTCGTGCATTCAGCTCATCTTGGATCTTGGATCAACGCATGCGCTTCGCATGGTATTATTTGACAGACCGGGGTGAGGGGGGGGGCCCGATGCTGGGACTGGCTGGGATGGCATGAGATGCAATGGAACGTGAACAAGGAGGCAGATCCACACGCAAATTGCAACACCCCAAGGGGGAATGGAAATCGTGGGCGTGCGTGTGCGTGTGTGTGTGTGGGGGGGGGGGGCTAGAATCTAATTTGTTGCATGAATGATGGAGAATCTACGCGGTGCAGACGAGCTTTACAAATGAATTGCCAAATTCCACGCCCGCGGAAACATCCCACCCGCCCAACCGCGACTTCTGGTTTGCAAAACACACGCGGCGGCGATTGCGATGAGTGCTTCGCGTTGGCTGGCGCATCTCTGCGGCCGCGCTAGCCCGCGCGCGCGCTCGCGCGCGCAGCAGCCAGCTATTCTGGCGCACCGACGCGGCCGCGGTGGCGCTGACCGCTGAGCACTTCCCAGCAGCCACTTCAGTGCGAGTCGGTGGCTCAGGCAGGCGTGGCATCACGGAAAGGCCGGCAACGGCGGGCGCGATTCTGAGAATGGCGACGACGGTGGCGGCGGCGGCGGTGACGACGGCAAGGCAAACGACGGCGCCGATGTTGATCGCGCCCGACGAACTCGCATCGGCGATGAAAGTTTTTGAAAGAGTTCGGCGCGCGGGCGCGGCCGACGCGGGCGCGAGGCCCGCGCTGTATAATGCGTCGAGGATCGCGCCCCCCCCCCCCCAAAACACTCGCGCAAGGGCTCGCCCATGAGTTCGACTTGCGGCGTGAAATGCCCGTTCTGCTGAATGTGATGAACAGGTTGAGACGCCCATGGTTGTCTTCAGAATCCGCAATACCGCGAAAGCAATTTCTCAGTTGCGAACTCATGTTGCAAAACCGCAGGTTTTCACATGTGTCCGGGGAACTCGTCTGTGGAATTCATGCAAAACCAAAGCTGTTGAAGGATTTCGGCGCGCGCGCGTCGCCCCATTTGCTGCTAGGGCTTCTCACGACAGCGCGCTCGCAAGGTCGCTCGAACGACGTCGACGTGCGCGCGAGAGACACAGCCGGCAGCGCGTTATGAATATGATGAAATGCCCATGGCCTTTTCCAACCAAAAATTGCAAGAACACGCGCGCAAGATTACGTTGAAAACCCTTGCTGCGAAACCATATGTTTTTAATTGTTTCCGTGACTCTCGATTTTGGAACAAAAACCTAGCGGGACCTTTGCTTTTTTGAAAGATTCCAGCACGCGCGCGCGACGACGTGCGCGCGCGCCCATTTTGCCCCACTTCGTAGCCGCTTTCCCCCCCCAAACAGCTGATTGTTCATCGACGAGCGCGCGCGTACCACTGTTTTGCATGGGATGAGGGGGGGAACCGATTCAGGTCTGGCCGGGGTGGTGCGACTTCGAACATAGGGCGGGCGATGGGGCAAAATCATACGTAAACGGCGGTGCGAGATGGTGCGCCGTTAAGTCCAGGGGGGGGTAAATTTTGATTTGAACATACACTCGAGAATCAATGCGGTGCACTCTGCTCTGACGACTGAGTCGTCACATGCCATGCCCTCGCAGACATCCTGCCCGCCCGCCCGCAACTTGGTTTGAAACCAAAAAAACATGCGGCGGCGATTGCGGTGAGTGCTAAGCGGTGGCAAGGGCATCTCTGCGGCCGCGCAAGCCCGCGCACGCTCGCGCGCGCAGCGGCCAGCTGGTTCGGCGCCGCCGACGCGGCCGCGGTGGCGCTGACCGCTGGGCGCGTCCCAGCGAGCACTCCACTTCGAGTCGGTGATTCGGGCGGGCGCAGTATCATGGCGACGCCGACAACGGTAGACACGAGTTTGAAAGTAGCAATGATGGTGGCGATGGTGGCGATCACGACAGCAAGGCCAATGACGGCGCCGACGTTGATCACGCCAGTCGACAACGATGACGATGTCCTCGCGTCGGCAATGAAAGTTTTTCGAAGAAATTCGGCATGCACAATAGGCCGGCGCGCGCGTGGCCCGCGCTGTATAATTTAACGCGGGTCGCGCCGCACCCCCCCCTTCCCTACCCCCACCCCACCCCACCCCGCCCCCACAACACGCGCGCGCAAAGGCCCCCGACTGAGTTCGACATGCGGCGTAAGAGGACCGCTTGGCAGAATTGAAACAAATGCGGGAAGACTTATGATTGCCTCCAAAATCAGCAAAACCGCGTGAGCAACATTTTTCAAACTGATGTTGCAAAACCGTGTGTTTTGTTGCTTTGTCGGGACACTCATTCTTGAAACCGTCACATAACGTACGATTGTTGAAGGATGTCAGCATGCGCGCGACGACGCGCGCGCGTCTGGATTTTTGATGGACGGGTGCGCGCGCATAAAACTCTGTGGCAGAAGATGAAAAGGGGAACCGGTACCGGCCTGCCTGGGATGTTACGAATTCATATTTAAGATGGACGATGGGGCAGAATCATATATAAATTGCAATACGAAAGGGTGTACCGTTAACTCGCGGGAGGGGGTAGATCCTGGTTGGTTGCAAAAAGCGAAAATCTATACGAGGCGGCGACGGACGGCGACGAGGCGGCGACGGCGGCAACAAAACCGCTAGGGCGACAGACAGGCCTAGACGAAAGGCGGCGACGAGCTGGCGATTGGGCGGCGACGGCGGCCACATAACCGCCAAAGTAGCCGTCAAACCCACGCGACGGGGGTGCGACGAGGCGGAGACGGGGCGGCGACGGCGACCACACAGCCGCCAGACTGGCGCCAGGCGGCCTGACAGCCCAGACGACGGGCGGCGAAAAAGCGGAGACGGAGCGGCGACGGCGGCCACATAGACGCCAGACCGGCCGTTAGGCCAATCCTACAGAACAAATAAAAGCCCTTGAATGCAAGCACGTTCTCGGGTATATCTACAAGTGGCACGTGCGTGCCCAGGCTCATACAAACGCATGTGCACGATGTGTGCTTTTGTGTGAATGCGGAGTGTAAGGCGCGTGCGATGCGTGCGTGCGCGGGTGAAAGAGTGCGTTGCGCGTCCGAACTTGTGTTTGGGAGGATGTCCCAGGCGAGAGCGCCTTTCACTAACTAAGAATCGTGTTGGAAAGGGACTCGAACTGTGGAGGACTTCTGAGGCGAAACCGCCATGTTCGAAGAATCGGGGGACGAATCACTGAATTCCGTTAAATTATGTGCTTGGCGGTATTCTGATAAAATGCTAGAAGAAAGCTGTGTCTGTGGACCGTGACGTTGCGATCTGCGTGAGGACTGCGTCCGGTGTCCGGAATGTTGAAGATGTCCCGAACGAGAAAATTAGCCTCTGAGCTCTACTCCATGGGAGAGGTGCGCATGAGAGCTCGTCAGAGTGAGGGGGCCGAACGGTCCTTCATTGTCCATGGGTGCGTGGCTACAATGAGAATCCGTGGTGAGGATTATGCTCGTTGCGTTGAGTGTTAATTACTAGACAATTATTGCTGTTGGACCCCCCCAGACGTTTTGGCGCTCTCGCCTCGGCGCCGGCTACATTTTTTATTGCAAATGAGTCTCACGCTCGAGCGGTTTGGGGGGGGCGCCGAAAACTGGCCCCCCCAACAACAACAACAACGTTCCTGCTCGAGACTTCCTCCTTTTTTGCTCAGGGCTGGTGCTCTTGCTCGCCGCCGAAAGCCGCCGTCCCAACAAAACCAGCGCTGCCGCTCGAGACTTCCTCCCGTTTCACCTTGGAGTGGCGTCCTACTCTTTCTCTCATCGGCGCCGCCCCCAGCAACGACAACGCTCCCGCTCGAGGTTTCCTCCCTTTTTGACTCAAGGAGGTGCTCCTCCTCGCCGCCGAAAGCCGCCGTCTCGACAAAACCAGCGCTCTCGCCCGAGATTTCCTCTCGCTTTGCGCTGGACTGGCGCCCTACTCTATTTTGAGTTGGCGCCGCTCCCAGCAAGAACAACGCTCCCGCTCGAGGCTTCCTCCCTTTTTCCTCAGGACGGTGCTGTTCCTCGCAGCCGACAGCCTCCGTCCCGACAAAACCACGGCTCCCGTTCGAGACTTCCTGACCTTTTACTTGAGGCGGTGTTCCGTTCCTCCTCGCCGCCGAAAGCCGCCGCCCCAACAAATCCAGCGCTCCCGCTCGAGAATTCGTTGGGGCTTCACTGGCGGTCTCGCATCGGCGCAGCAAGGCGCGGGCATGCGTGTTCGAGGCGGGATGTGTTGAAATTCATCGGAGGTGTTTGCAAGAACTCATTGGGCGGCAAATCTGGGAATGGGAATAACGGACCCCGCTATAGAATAATAGTCCCCCCTGATGGGGATGGTTATCATGATGGTCACATGCTTCGTGTGGAAACATCGCGCGTGAGGGTAAACTGACTGTTGTTGTTGTTGTCGTTGTTGTCGTTGTGGTCCCACCTGCGACCCAACCCGCGACCCAACCCGCAACCCACCCGCGACCCCACCCGCGACCCACCCGCGACCCACCAACGACCCACCCCGCGACCCACCCGCGACCCACCCGCGACCCACCCGCGACCCACCCGCGACCCGCCGGCCAGCGACCCACCAACGACCCACCGTCGACCCACCTGCGACCCAACCCGTGACCCACCCTCAGTGTTTTAACAAAAATCGGCGCCTGCGGCTGGCTCGCTTTGTAGCTTGAAAAAGTTTGCGCCTGCGGCGAGCTTCTTCCGAGCCTCGCAGGCTGTCGATGTCCCTGGGTGCGTCGCCAAAGTGAGAATGCGTGGTGAGGATTCTGCTTGTTGCGGTGTTGTTGTTTATTGTCGTCGTCCTACCCGCGACCCACCCGCGACCCACCCCGCGACCCACCCGCGACCCATCCGCGACCACCCCGCGACACACCCGCGACCCACTATTCGTGGCGAGAATTCTGCTTGTTGCGTTGTTATTGTTGTTGTTGTTGTTGTCGTTGTTGTGGTTGCTTGTCGTCGTCACACCCGCGACCCACCCCGCGACCCACCCCGCGACCCACCCCGCGACCCACCCCGCGACCCACTCCGCGACCCACCGCGACCCAACCCGCGACCCACCCGCGACCCACCCGCGCCCCCCACGCCACCCACCACCAGCGACAAACCCGCGCGACCCACACGAGACCCACTGCGCGGCCCATCCGCGACCCATACGCCACCCCCGCGACCCACCGGGACTCTCCCGCAACCACCCCGCGACCCACCCTCAAGGGAGGAAAAACCACCTGGACCCGACAAATGACTTTCACTAAAACGGCTCTGGGCGTTGACTAAACAACCAAACAACCCTGCTCTGTTCGATTCATCCCCTGTGTGCGTTTACTAAACGGCTTCGCTTGTCGGGGTGATTAATGTGGGAGTGGATTTTCTGGCCTCTACACCCGCGACCCACCCGCGACCCGCCCGCGACCCAACAGCGACCCACCCGCGACCCACCCGCGACCCACCCCGCGACCCACCCGCGACCCACCCCG
Organism: Prorocentrum cordatum; assembly: GCA_963575745.1. NCBI lineage: Eukaryota > Dinophyceae > Prorocentrales > Prorocentraceae > Prorocentrum > Prorocentrum cordatum. Next base: position 318,463 of record CAUYUJ010015465.1, read on the forward strand.
CGACTAACCCACATTGGTTGAACGAAAAAATCGGCGCCTGCGGCAGGATCGGTGTACAAGTTGTGAAACTTTGGCGCCTGCGGCGGGCTTCTCCAGAGTCTCGCAAGCTGCCGACGTCACCACCGCCCCCTCACTCTTATCCGCATCTGCGGGGTGCTACGTGTATAGATATGTATACGTGTGGCCCTTTCAAACATGCTGCTTAAGACAAACACGTATGGTACTGGGCAGCCTCGTATGCCAAGCAATGGAAGCTTCCCTAATATTTTGGGAGGGGACCGAAGTTAGGGGGGCCAATGAACATGAGGGATTAGGGGGTATGTTTGATGATGTGTCAGACGAAACCGCCCATATGTTTGAGGATATCCCTAGGCATGGTTGTCCTAAAATAGGCCACGAATTCATTGTGTTATTAGGGTTCGGGGTTGCATTATGATTAATGGAAGTATCCCGCTCGCGGCTCGCGGCGGCGGTGGTCGACAGCGCCCGAGGCGAACGCGACGAGCCCAGCCCCAGCCGCGCTGCCCCGGCGCCTTCTGAGAAGCAGGGGTCCTTCTAAGAAGTCTTCCCCCCTCCCCTTGCCCCCCTCTTCGCGCGGCCGACGTCACCTCATGCGCCGCACCTTGGATCGGAAGTCCGCTGGTCACAGCGGCGATCGCGAAAGACATACATGGGAGGAGACAGGGAGCGGGGAGAGGGACAGAAGATGCGAGGGAGAAGGCCAATGGATGTGTCCTGCCCGTTCCCCGCGACCTCGCGTGGGCGATGCTTGTAGACCAGCTCGGGACGGTCGCGACGATGCCGAAGCGTCCCCCTCATCCGTCAATTCTTCCGACTCATCGTCAGTTCACTCATCCTGCTGTTTCCCTCCTCCGTCCTCTCCTTCCCCTCCTCGTCTCCCTCCGCCTTCCCGCTGACTCCATCTCTCCCGCCCGCGGGCCCTCCCCTAGCCACTCCGCGTGTGAACGACCCCTCCCGCGGGACCTCCACAGGCCAACCGCCAGGGAGCGCCACCCTGGGTGGCCCACCCACCCCGCCCAGCCTCTCCAGCCGTGCCGACAGCGTTCGGCACCCGCCTTGGCTACCCCTGCCCCGCCGAGCCACCAACCTGGCCGTGCTCAAAGCGGGGTGCTCCGCCAACCCCGCCTGGGTGATGGCGGGGCCGGGGAAGACCAACCCCTCCGGGACGATGGCCGCCCCCAAAGGTGGAGGACCCCCCCGTCGGCCAGCTGCCAATGAGCCCCCTTCTCGATCTTCGGCCAGCCGCCACTGGACCCTGAGATCCGAGGTTGCTCAAAAAAACGGCATCGCGAAACATCTTGCCCGGAGCCCTAGACTCCATATCTTCCTGCGTCATCCTTCGAACTGGGCCGATCTGTGAGGGTCCAGGGGCCCGAAACGAAACGAACACTCCCTGTGTGAAACAAATGCACCGCCCAGGCCTCAGTCAGGTGTTGCTAGACGTGTCCCTGGCCCAAGGTGCCTCAAGGAACTCCACGGAGGCCAAACGGCCTCCAGGGCACCCCTCGCGAGGCCCAGAGGGCCCCACGGGTTTCAAACTGGAGCGAAAAGCTGGGTGCGCCTGAGGCCAGGGGCACGTTTGGCAGCCCCCGTCTCAGGGGACGGCCCCCCCCCGCCCCACAGCTGGCCCCTTCGGCCCCGCTGGTTGGCACCCGCAGATCCATCGGCCCGCTGCCCGCCCGGGCGGGGTGGGGGCCTCCTGGCCCACCTCTCGCCGCAGCAGGGACCGGCACTGGTGGTCCTGGGGCCGGGCACCCCTGCCCCGAGGAGCGGGGGACGAGGATGGGGAGGAGAGAAGGGGGGGGGGGGCGGAAGGAACGGAGGAGGAGGGGGAGGAGGAGAGGGAGGAGGAGGGGGGAATGGAGAGGAAGAGGGGGAAGAGGAGGAGGAAGATGAGGAGGAGGAGGAGGAGGAGGAGGAGGACTGTAAGACGATACGCTTCCCTAAGGGGTGGAAGGAGAGGATCTGTGTTCCAGAAGCTCAAACCAAAACGAGTGACCTCAGCAGCAAGATGCGGAAGAGGTCAGAAGACACAGATTACACAACTGTGTGTTTGCGCATGGCCTTACAGTCGGTATGTCCTGGCAGGATATAGGTCGAGGCTGGAACGAAAAATGTGCAATGGACGAGACTGGGGTGGAAAGAATGCGGGGGATGAGGACGATTCTCTCGCTCCGCCCCGGCGAGCGGTCTCCGCGTGCGCGCGCCGACGTTCCCGCGCGCGGCGGCGGAGCAGACCTGCCGCCGCGCGCGAGGGCGCAGACGCGCCACGCTCAGGAGGAGCTCTCCTGGCCGCCCAACGGGCGGTGCAGCCATGCAGGCTCGGGGGGACAGAACAACTCTGTTCCCCGCAGGCGCAGAAGGCAGCCGCGCAGCGCGTGCGCCTTCAGCCCCAGCGAGGCCGGAAGGGCGAGGAGGGGGGCCGAACCGCTGCAGAGACCGTGCACGCTGAAGACCCCGCGAGCAGGTAGGAGGCAAGCAAGCGACTGCTACCAGAGGCGAAGAACCTCACCTGAGCTCTGGCGGCCTCGGAAAGTGACGCAAGGACTGTCGAAGCAGCAGCGGCTCGAAGGCATCGCTCAGCACTCGACCACTCGACGCCCCGCGCCGCCTGCCCCGCCCAAAGACGCGAGAGAACGTCTTCTGTAGCGATGTAAAAAGCAGTAGCACCTGACCCTCGAAGACAGCCCGGAGTCAAGTTCAATCCAGTGGCGGCTTTCGCGAGCGGGACGCCCAAGGCCGTAAGCAAGTGGTTCCACCGAGTACGGCAGCCGTTGGCCCCGAAAAGGGCGAGCGGATCGGTGGGAGCGAGATGTCCAAAAACACGTTCGAACAGGTCCACCGACCGACGATCCGAACACCTCGCATGCTGAGCGGGGTAGGAGCGACGGGTCTCAGGCGCAGCGATGGCCAGAAAAGTGCCGCCTGTCGCCTCGAGACGGTCTGCCGCCAAGGAGAGGTCGCACCGCCTCGCTTTCGTGAGTTCCCCCGGGCGCAGGAACATAGCGACACCGAGCAGCAGCAGGGCGGCCATGCCTGGCCAGACCCAGACGAGGCAGAGGCCAACCATTGCGCGCAGAAGGGCGCGAGGCAACGGTGGACGAAGCTTGGGGGGCTCTGCAGTCTCCCGCTGCTTAGCGATGCCGCAAGCTTCGGTAAGGAACACCTTCCAATGGGGGCGCGCTGGCTGGACGCGCAGCAAAGCATGCGCAATAATGGGGGAAATCAGCGCCTCCAAGATGCCCCAAGAGACCTCCAGGAGCACTCCCAAGAGGGCCCCAAGAGGCAAACATCAATGCTTTTTCTTAGGTTTTGGACAGATTTGGGCGTTTCAACCTTTTCGGTCCCCCGACGCCCCTAAACGGCTCAAGAGGCCTCCAAGATCGCCCCAAGAGGGCCCAAGAGGCCCTCAAAAGGGCCCCAAGACGGCCCAAGACGGCTCTAAGACGGCCCCAGAGGCCTCCAAGACGGCCCAAGAGGGCCCCAAGAACTCCCCCAACACGGTCCAAGAGAGGTCCGAGTCGCCCGAAGATCGCTCCACGACGCCCAAGATGGCCTCCGGACGGCCCAAGACGTCTCCAAGATGGCCCAAGAAGCCTCCAAGATGCCCCAAGAGGCCTCCAAGAGAACTCCCAAGAGGGCCCCAAGAGGCAAAAACCTGTGGTTTTCCTTTGGTGTTGGACAGATTTGGGCGTTTTAACCTTTTCGGTTCCCCGACGCCCCTAAACGGCTCAAGAGGCCTCGAAGATCGCCCCAAGAGCGCCCAAGAGGCCCCCAAGAGGGCCCCAAGACGGCCCAAGACGGCTCCAAGACGGCCCCAGAGGCCTCCAGGACGGCCCAAGAGGGCCCCCAAAACGCCCCCAACACTACACAGCTCCCGACGCCGCAGCTCCACACTGCAAACGACCACTCGGACAGGCGACCACGGTGCGACATTATGGGCCGGCGGAATGAGCGAAGCGATTAAATAATGGGGGAAATCAGCGTCGTGCAGCTAGACTCCGAAGGTGGCTAATGCTCGCGCCAGGAGCGCGTCACTTCGGTAGAGCGTGGTCGGAGCCACCCTGGCGTGCTCGACGACCCGCAGCTCGAACGCGTCAACCGATCGCGATCTGCGATCGCGGTACTCGGGAGTAACATGGGAATCCCGAACGAAGGGCGCGCGAGAGGCGCGGGGCCGCACGGTGCTGAGCCCGCGGCCAGGCGGCGCGGTGCAGGCTGCTGGGGCAGAAGGACCCCCCGCGGCGACGTGTACGCACAGCCCGCAAACGCACCAGAGCAGCAAGGCGGGCGCGGGGCCTCTGCTGCTCTGCAGGGCCACGAGGCCCGTCGAGAGGGCAGCCCGCCGTTCGCGCGACGCGAAGTGCGGCGGCAGCCTCTCCTCGTCGACTCCTGAGCGGATCGCGGTCTCAACGCGCGCCTCTGCGAAGGAGTCGTCCGCCGCGTCCGCGATGCCCCGCACGATCAACTCGACCTCCGATGGCGCGCAGAGGGGCCCGGTCTCGATGTCGGCCCGGGGGAAGGGGGCAGGCGGGCCAGCAGGGTGCGCCTCGCGAGCACGGGCGTGCAGCTTCGCCCCCAGCTGGGCCGCGTCCTGCCGTTGCGACATGCCCGACAAGGACGTCGGGTGGGGCGCGCTGCAGATGGCTCGACACCAGTCGAGCAGCTCCGCAAGCGCCTCTTTGTCGGGCCACAGGTGCGGCGGTAGGAGCTCGACAAGTCGTAGACGCAGGCCAGGCTGGCCGCGCGACGCCGCTGCACGACGTTGTTGCCCAAGCCGATGCCCCTGATCATCGATCCCTCCGACCGCTTTCTCGTCGACCTGAAGTTGCCCAGTCAGCCCTGGGAGAACCGCGGCATTCAGGGGTAGCAGCCGCCCAGGCTCCGAGACAGGCGCCACACCGAAGAGCCGCTGATAACTGCGAAGCACAGCGAACAGGCACTCGAGATCGTCATTCTCGCGCGGATCATCCGCGCCAGCAGGCGCGAAGTGCCGCTGCCAGGAGACAGCGTGCTGAAATAAATCCTTACGATCCTGGGAATACTGCACGACGGTCACCAGCTCGCCCGCCACCTCCAGCCGTCAGCCGAGTGCCGCAGCCGCGGCAGCTGGAAGGGCGAACGGTTCCGGCGGATCGTCTCGGACAATGGGCGAAGGCGCCAGCATGCGGGGCAAGGCGGAAACGCCCGCAGTGGAACGGGCGCGAACGAGCGGGGGCCACGAAGGGCATGCATATATGGGTCCACGAAGGGCTGCAAAGGGGGCCATGAGGGGCTACAACGGGGCCGCGACGGGCAGCGAGGGGGCCACGAAGGGCTACAACGGGGCCACGAAGGGCTGCAACGGGGCCACGGAGGGCTGCAACGGGGCCACGAAGGGCTGCAACGGGGCCACGAAGGGCTGCAACGGGGCCACGAAGGGCTGCAACGGGGCCACGAAGGGCAGCGAGGGGGCCACGAAGGGCTACAACGGGGCCACGAAGGGCAGCGAGGGGGCCACGAAGAGCTGCAACGGGGCCACGAAACAAAGCAAGGGGGCCACGAAGGGCTGCAACGGGGCTACGAAGGGCAGCGAGATCCCGACTCCTAGGTACTCTGTGAGGGATTCCTAAGCGTGAGCGCGACTCCTGGGTGCCTGGGTGTCGGGAGCGCGGCGCTTGAGTAAACATGAAATTCCAACGCAAGGGCGCTGTTCTTCAGTAAACTGCAAGCAAGTCTCCAGCGAGAGCGCGACTCCACAGCGCCGGGAGAGCGATTCCTGAATAAACTGCAAGGGAGTCCCTAGCGAGAGCGCGATTCCTTAATAAAATGCGAAGAGGTCTCGGGCGGGAGCGGGGGTCCTGGCTAAATTGTGAGGAAATATCAAGCGGGAGCCGTTGTTGTTGCTGTTGTAAACTGGGGGCCAACGACACAGTTTGGCCGTCAAGACTTTCCCTGATAAAAAACAGGGTGCGAGCCCCTGGAAAGGGCACTTCAATAGAAAAAACAATGTGCACCGGACGAGGGGGATCAACAATACTTATTCTTCAAAAATGAAAGTTCAACAACAACAACAACAACAACAACAACAACAACAACAACAATCATTTTACCCGAACGCGTGGTGTTCTCCCCAGTGCCAGGGTTTTCATACGACACCAGGCAATACCCCCACTTCGTGGGGGGGCATTACAAGCTCTACCAAATATCCAAACGACTCTTCGCGACCACCCAAACCCAGCTTCCCGCCCTATGACGTTGGGACACTTCACTTCGTGGCGTGCGGACGACCGTGGCTACTACACTGGCGTGGGGTACACACCCACAGAACTTGGTCACTTATTCGGGGCGCGCATGTGCCCAGCATGGTGCAATTGTGCCATACAATACATAATACAGAGAGACGAATGTGTCCCGCATGGTATTATTTGACAGGGATGATGGCCCTGGCAGGTGCGCAACCGTTGTCGCAGAAGTTCGAAAAAGTTGCTCGCAAAAGCCCGTTTGACAGAAATGTTTAAAAAGTGTTGGGTTTCCTACGAATCCGCAAGAGCGCGCGGGATGAGATTTTGACATTTTTTTGTTGAAAAACCATTGGTTTTTTGATGTTTTTATGTTAAAATCGCTCCGAACACTAAGCTTTTGGAAGGATTTCGTCTTGCGCGCGCGAATGTCCACTTTACCTTATTTTTTGCAAGGGATTCTTGAAATTTGATTATATTAGAACAAGAAATGTCATTTTATAATGTTTTTTTGCAAGGGAAAACGGATTACAACAAAACAACCGGATCTTGATCACCTCGAATTACCTGAGGCTTCCTCACGAAAATGATGAAAACGTGGCTGCGGCCTAGGCGCGGCGGGGGGGGCGCGCACCAGGGGGCCCAACAATAATTATTCTTTAGAATTAATAATGTTCAACAACAACAATCAACAACAATTACTAGCACGTGGGGACACTCCGTTCTCACCAGTGCCAGGGTTTTCATAGGAGGCGGGCAATACCCCCACTTTGTGGGGGGGCCAGTTCAAGCTCTACCAAATTTCCAAACGACTCTTCGCCACCACCCACACCCAGCTTCCCGCCCTATGACGTTCGGACACTTCACTTCGTGGCTGCGGACGACCGTGGCTACTATTCAGGGCCCCGCGGCCGACGACGACGGCGTGCGCGCGCGAAGAAAAAACGAATGTGTCCCGCATGGTATTATTTGACAGGGATGATGGCCCTGGCAGGTGCGCAACCGTTGTCGCAGAAGTTCGAAAAAGTTGCTCGCAAAAGCCCGTTTGACAGAAATGTTTAAAAAGTGTTGGTTTTCCTACGAATCCGCAAGAGCGCGCGGGATGATATTTTGACATTTTTTTGTTGAAAAACCATTGGTTTTTGATGTTTTTATGTTAAAATCGCTCCGAACACTAAGCTTTTGGAAGGATTTCGTCTTGCGCGCGCGAATGTCCACTTTACCTTATTTTTTGCAAGGGATTCTTGAAATTTGATTATATTAGAACAAGACATGTCATTTTATAGTGTTTTTTGCAAGGGAAAACGGATTACAACAAAACAACCGGATCTGGACCCCATCCACTTTTCTGAAGCTTTCGCGAAAAAATGATGAAAATGTAGCTGCGGCCTAGTCGCGGCGGGGGGGCCGTGCACCAGGGGCCCCAACAATAATTATTCTTTAGAATTAATAATGTTCAACAACAACAACAACAACAACAACAATCATTTTACCCTCATGCGCCATGCTTCCACATGACACATGCATCCATCTGGATAACACACCCCATCATGGGGGATTTTTCTGGCTTGCGGGATCCGATATTCCCTCACCCAGATATCCCGCCCAAGAAGGTTTGGCCACCACCTCTTCCGAGGAACTTCAACATCCATAGCTCGGACGGCACATCGCGTTCGCAATCGCCTTGCGCATGCCCCGCATCTCAGAGGGAGAGGAAGAGGAAGAGGGGGAGATGAGAGAGATAGGGAGGGGGAGGAGGAGAAGGGAGGGGGAGGAGGAGAAGGGAGGGGGAGGAGGGGGAGGAAGGATGAGTAGTTGTAGTAGCAGCAGTTGATGATATTGTTGTTGCGGCTGTAGCACTAGTAGTAGTGGCAACGGTAGTAGTAGTCCAAGTAAGTAGAACTGGCTTGTGGCAGCCAAGCGTTCATAGCGACGTTGCTTTTTGATCCTCCTTTAATGTCTTCTCTCCCTATCCTTGAGACGCAAAAGTCTCAAAAAGTTTGATGGTTCAGCACATCCAGGAAACCTATCGCTGGACCGGCCCAGATATGGTTCCAGAAGCGGCTCGGGAAGCTGCGCAGGCGCCAGAAGCAGAGAAACACCACGTACGGGCGCCGGCTCGGGCGTCCGGCCCAAAACCGCTCCAGAATCGGCCCAGGACGGCTTCCCGGGCGCCGCAAGCAGAAATTCAGCATTTTCGAAAGAAAAATGTGTATTGGAATGGCCTCTTTTCGGCGCGATCGGAACTGCCCGGGCGTCCGGCCCGGGAGCCGGGCCGGGTGCCGGCCGGGCCGGGTGCCGGCCCGAGCTCCGGAATCGGCCCGGACGGCTTCCCGGGCGCCGGAAGCAGAAATTCAGCATTTTCGAAAGAAAATGTGTATTGGAATGGCCTTTTTTCGGCGCCGCCTCGGAACTCGATTTTCCGGCGCCCGGGCGCCGGCTCGGGCGCCGACCCGGGCGTCCGGCCCGGGAGCCGGGCCGGGTGCCGGCCCGAGCTCCGGAATCGGCCCGGACAGAAGCAGAAATTCAGCATTTTCGAAAGAAAAATGTGTATTGGAATGGCATTTTTTCGGCGCCGCCTCGGAACTCGATTTTCCGGCGCCCGGGCGCCGGCTCGGGCGCCGACCCGGGCGTCCGGCCCGGGAGCCGGGCCGGGTGCCGGCCCAGGCTCCGGAATCGGCCCGGACGGCCTCCCGGGCGCCGGAACAGAAATTCAGCATTTTCGAAAGAAGAATGTGTATTGAAATGGCCTTTTTTCGGCGCCGCCTCGAAACTCGATTTTCTGGCGCCCGGGCGCCGGCTCGGGCGCCGACCCGGGCGCCCGGCCCGGGAGCCGGGCCGGGTGCCGGCCCGAGCTCCGGAATCGGCCCGGACGGCCTCCCTCCCGGGCGCCGGAAGCAGAAATTCAGCATTTTCGAAAGAAAAATGTGTATTGGAACGGCCTTTTTTCGGCGCCGCCTCGGAACTGCGCGCGGCGGGGGTACTTATAAGTACTTATGCTAGCTATAAGTAACTTATGAACTTACGGCCTACTTATAAGTAACTTATAAGTAACTTATAAGTAGCCCGTAAGTAGCCCGTAAGTAGCCCGTAAGTAGTCCGTAAGTAGCCGCGTAAGTAGCCCGTAAGTAGCCCGTGGGTTCTAAATTTCAATGGTTTTGGTTCCAAACTGTTTGCGATTTTGCTAACATGCTTTCTGTGAGTTCCATGTTCGGAGGTCGATTTTTTCAGCATGCAAACTGGATTCGTATATTTCCATGTTCGGAACAAGATTTTCGCAGGTTGTAATTACATTCGTGCGCATGATGTTAACCTGATTAAATTTCTGTTTCTGTTGTTCGCGCCTATAATTTCAATGCTAACTTAAACGAAATTCTTGACACTTCGCGTATCCCCACCAGCCCATCCATAGTGAAACAGCGCGGGCACTACAGTTGAATTGGGGAGATCTCTGGTAGCGAAGGGTGCGGGTGCTGCTGCTGGTGCTGTTGCTGCTGCTGCTGGCACTGCTGCTGCTGCTGGTGCTACTGCTGGTGTTGCTGATTCTCGTGCTGCTGGCGCTGCTGCTGGTGCTGGTGCTGGTGGTGCTGATGCTGCTGGGCAGGTGTTGCTGGCGCTGCTGCTGGTGTCATTGCCGCTGGTGGTGCTGTGGGTGCTGGTGGTGCTGCTGCTTCTGGTAGTTTTGCTGCGGGTGCTGCTGGTGTTGCTGGTTCTCGTGATGCTGCTGGCGCTGCTGTGGTGCTTCTGATGGTGCTGGTGTTGCTGTTGGTGGTGGTGGTGGTGCTGCTGCTGCTGCTGGTGCTGCTGGTGCTGGCTGATGCTGGCGATGGTTATCGTGCTGCTGGTGCTGCTGGTGCTGCTGCTAATGCATTTGCTGCTAATGGTGGTGATGTTGGTGCTGCTGATAGTGCTAGTGCTGTTGCTGCTGCTGCCTGGCTAATACAGAAAATAGTAAAAAAATAATAGAAAAAAAACAACATAAGAAGAAGGGATGCTGCTGCGGTGCTATGGCAGCGACGGTGGTTGCTGTGTTGCTGGTGTTGCTGGTGTTACCGCTGCTGCCAAGTGCTCTTGCTGGTGGTTGTAGTGATGCTGCTATTGATGCAGGTGCTGACGGTGGTAGTGAAATCAGGCAGCGTAACAACCGCCTAGGAAGCGTTTTCTCGGAGGTATTGGGATCTTCGGGCCATGTGGTGCTCGTTTGGAAGGTCTTGGGGGGGGAGCTTAAATTCTTTTTGGTGGCATAGGGGACCTCTTGGAGCAGTGGCCACCATTGTTCAAAAAGAGGGGGGCTTAATTCCACCCACCCACCCCTAGGAGCTTCCAAAAAAGGCGCTCTCGCGCTCTTGGACGCCATTGGGGCCCTCTTGGGGCCCCTTGGGCCATCTCGGGGTCATCTTGACGCCTCAAGAGCCCATCGGAAGCGAAAAAGCGAACACACCAAAAAACCTTTGTTTTGCTTTGGTGTTGGTGCAAATTTGGCCTCTGTGGGTTTGAACGCGGGGGGTTGGAGGGCACTTGAAACCGCATTGGTTCGTGTCGGATGCTATCTCGAGCCACCTTGAAGTATATTTGGCCATATTGGAAGCTCGGGCTCTCTGAGGCCGTCTTGGAGCCATCTCGAGCCACCAAGGACGTTTTAACTCCTCGCAGGTAAGCCCGCCCAGACGCAGGGAAGGCAAACCTCGTTGGAAAAGGAAACGGGCTGATTGGATTCACACTTCGATGTTGTGTGCGCCGATGATAACATAATTGCTCGGGAACCGAATATACCATACGGATTTGAAGATTTTCTGGGCTCGTCGTTTGTGGTGGTGCGGTTGGGGATCTCACGAGGCACAGAGCGTGAGAGCGCATGGACTTACATCAAACCGCATGCAAACATATAATGCAGCGGCCATATAACTGCAACAGCCCCGTCGGCGCTTGATCGCCAAATCCCGTGGGCCAGCAACTCGTTAGACAAGACTAGGGTTGGCTTTTCAGCCCGCTTATATTTAGCATATCGGCCGTCTGCTTTTCTAAACTCCCACATGGAGATGCACGTCCAGTAAGTGCCGTCAACGCAGAAATGATACCAGATTTGCCCGCACTGTCGGCGCCTGTCGCCACCAAGCAGGACGACATCCAAATTGCTAAACTTCGCGCCCGATTCGGCAACGAAAGTGCCAGATATCTCGATATTGGCTGCGCGCGGAAACATTTCCCCCGCTGGCATGCGCAACGCCTTCGGCAACGCACTCCAGTTGCCGCTTACGTGCGTCGAGAATTGTTTAAGGTCTGCAAAATGTTGGCAGCACAGCTCCTCCATGAGACCCCTGGTGTAGTATATGCCTCTCGACTGGCGGTTCATTGCGAACTTTTCGGGTCCTTATGCCTTCGCTCGGTGACGAACGTGTCGAAAAGGCAACCGAAATCTCGGTACTGCGGACCGAGATGAGCAGCCTGGTGGTGCTTGAATTGCCAGGGCCCTCGCCCGTGCACGTCGCGAAACTTATTCAAGTGCTTCATGATGCAATCATGCAGCTGGACCGCGGACACCTGTTTGCGCGATGCGCATTGCAGCATCTCTATGCTCTCACAACAGAGCGAAACTGATTCCGCTGCACCGTGGAGGGCGGCAAGGCTCTCCTCCTTTGCAACCACGTTGGAGAAGTACCTCTGTACGACTGGTGTCGCTGACAGCTGCTCGCTCGCAGTGGCGGCCAGCTTGTTGGTCTCGAAGATTTCAGCCGTTCTCTTGTACTCCCGAGGCCACGTCCACTGCTGCATGTACGCGTGCAGGTCTGTGTATTCCACCAGGCCCTTTTTGTTCCTCCCCGCAGCCGCCTTGGCCTTGTGCATAAAATCATCGAGATCGTACTCGAAAAGCCCAGTGATGAAATATATGTGCGGCCAATCGTACATGGTGGTGCTGATTGGCTTCATGGCGGCATCAGCAGTGAGGTAGTGGATCCCGTAGTGGAACCCTTGCCTGGTCTCCAACTCTGCGCAAGCAGTCTTACCCAAAACAGTTTTTGCAACCATCAGTTCTCCCAGCAAGTTTCGCACAGAAGCGTCCGAGTGCGGCTCCCAAAGGTGGCACTCCAAATTGTCCAACGGGAGGTGCCCGAATCTACCGTCCTAGGCGATGTTTCGGCACAAAGGGCATGGCACGATGCCTCGGTGGCCCATGCTACCGAGGACTTCCTTGATAGCTTTGAAGTCAGCCAATGTCCCGTAATGACGCGCAAAGAGCCTGGTGAAATCATTGGTATCGTTTTCGCTCTCGCGCAAA
>CAUYUJ010015466.1:5000-17500 GCA_963575745.1 Prorocentrum cordatum
CGACACCGCAACTCTTGGTGGTGAACTGGCCGAACGAGTGTCCCGCCTCGATCGTTGCGAACTCGCCAGTCGTCCTGGTGTCCTCCGCCACCTCGCCTCGGCTCTTGAGCTGGGGGCCGACGAGCGCGCTGACGTCCCTGCGGCTGAGCTCGTGCACGATTTCGAGCAATCTGCTGTGCGTGTTGGCGCGCAGTGGGCTGAACAGAGTCCGACGCAGGAGCCCTGCGGCTGTCGTGCCGCCGCCGCCGCCGGGCCCGCGAGCTCCATCGGGGCGGCATGCGCCCCGCGGAAGGTTGTGTGGGGGCGGCCGCTGCCAGGGTGGCGCGCGCGCGAGCGCCTTACCTGGGCCACCCAGGGAAGAACGAGGAGCAGGAGGAGGATCAGGAGGAGGAGGAGGAGGCGGAGAAGGAGGATGACGAGGAGGAGGAGGAGGAGGAGGATAATGATGATGATGATGATGATGATGATGATGATGATGATGATGATGATGATGATGATGATGATGATGATGATGATGATGATGATGATGATGATGATGATGATGATGATGATGATGATGATGATGATGATGATGATGATGATGATGATGATGATGATGATGATGATGATGATGATGATGATGATGATGCTGATGATGATGATGATGATGATGATGGTGATGGTGATGATGATGATGATGATGTGATGATGATGCAGATGATGATGATTATGATGATGAGGATGAGATGATGATGATGATGATGATGATGAGATGATGATGATGATGATGATGATGATGATGATGATGATGATGATGATGATGATGATGATGATGATGATGATGATGATGATGATGATGATGATGATGATGATGATGATGATGATGATGATGATGATGATGAGGAGGAGGAGGAGGAGGAGGCGGAGGAGGAGGACGAGCAGGAGGAGGGGGAACGACGAGGAGGACGAGGATGAGGATGTGGTGGAAGTAGAGGATGGGGAGGATAGGGGGCCTTCTCCTCGCCCTTGCGAAGCCGTCTGAATGACGAGGGCGAGGAGGATGCCGAGGAGGAGGAGGAATAGGAGGAGGAGGAGGAGGAGGAGGAGGAGGAGGAGGAGGAGGAGGAGGAGGAGGAGGATGAGGAGGAGGAGGAGGAGGAGGAGGAGGAGGACGAGATGATGCGAGGACTGATGCGAGACTGAGGGGCGACGAGCTGCAGCAGGAGGGGCACGATGGCAGAACGAGCCGCGGCCAGGCGAAGCGGCAGATGGAGCTGGTGCTGTTCCTGTCGGCGTGGTGCTCCAGCTGGCCTCGGTCGCGCGATCGGACCGCGGTCATGGGCTGACGGCGGCGCTCTCGAGGATGAGGAGTGGGAGGGTGAGGACGTGGGAGGAGGCTGAACAGGATGCTCAAGGGGAGGAGGAGGAGGAGGAGGAGGAGGAGGAGGAGGAGGAGGAGGAGGAGGAGGAGGAGGAGGAGGAGGGAGGAGGAGGAGGGAGGAGGAGGGAGAGGAGGAGGAGGAGGAGGAGGAGGAGGAGGAGAGGAGGAGGAGGAGGAGTAGGAGGAGGAGGAGGGAGGAGAGGAGGAGGAGGAGGAGGAGGAGGAGGAGGAGGAGAGAGGAGGAGGAGGAAGAGGAGGGAGAGGAGGAGGAGGAGGAGGAGGAGGAGGAGGAGGAGGAGGAGGAGGAGGAGGAGGAGGAGGGGGGGGGGAGGGGAGGAGGAGGAGGAGGGAGGAGGAGGAGGAGGAGGAGGAGGAGGAGGAGGAGGAGGAGGAGGAGGAGAAGGAGGAGGAGGAGGCGCCAGTAGCAAAATGCGCATGGCGGTCTTGGGCCATTTCGGCACACCCCTCACGAGGATCGTGGCCCCATAGGGAGCTCCACCGAAGGCGCCAGTAGCAAAGTGCGCATGGCGGCCCCGGGCCATTTCGGCACACCCTCGCGAGGATCGTGGCCACATAAAGAGCTTCACCGAATGCGCCAGTGGCAGGGTTCGCATGGCGGCCTCGAGCCATCTCGGCACACCCCTCACGAGGATCGTGGCCCCATAGGGAGCTCCACCGAAGGTCCCCAGTGGCAGGGTTCGCACGGCGGCCTCGGGCCATTTCGGCACACCTCTCACGAGGATCGTGGCCACATAGGGAGCTACACCGAAGGCCCCCAGTGGCAGGGTTCCCATGGCGGTCCCGGGCCATTTCGGCACACCCCTCACGAGCATCGTGGCCCCATAGTTGTGCTGCTTCAGCAACTGCGCCTTCTCGACGTGCACCGACACCTCCTCCCTCATGGCTCTCAAAGCCCTCTCCTGCTTCTGCTCCTCGGTCAGAGGGGCGCCGTCCTTGTCGTCGCCGGTGCCCGCGAAGACGGCCACGAACGTGTTCCTGAGCATGTCGGGCTCCAGCGGGAAGCCGTGGCCACAGGGAGCGCGGGCGAAGACGGTATTCACAATTGCGGTATTCACAACTGCATATGGTTGGGTCCTTCGCCAGGCTATTTTGGACCCCGAAGGATCCCAATGTATTCCTACGGGTTCCAAAAGATCCCGAAGGATTCCTATTGATTCCTAGGGATTGCTAAGGGCTCCTAAAGATCCCAATGGATTCCTATGTGATCATCAGGGTTCGATGTGTTGTTCAGGAATCCTACGGGTTCCTCGGGGTTTCTGTTGATTCCTCAGGGTCTTATGGGTTCCTCAAGATCCCTAAAGATTCTGAGGGCTTCCTTTGATTTCCTAGGGATTCCAATGGACTCACAGGGGCTTGTACGGTTTCCAAGGACTCCTATGGATTCCGAGGGTTTCCTGGCGATTCATTCGGACCCTGAAGGGTTTCGATGGGTTCCGAAGGATTCCTAGAGGTTCATCGAGATTCCTAGGGGTAAGGAGTCCTAAAGAGTTTTAGGGGGTCCAGGGATTCTCAGGATTCTCCTAACGATTCCTAAGGATTCCCAGGGATTCCCAAGGATTCCGGTGAATTCCTATGGCTTCCAGGGTTTTCTTGGATTCCTCATGGTTCCTGTGAGTTTCAAACGTTTTCCTATGGATGCCTGATGATTCCGGTGCGTTCCTATGATGCCTGATGATTCCTTGGGATTCCGACGGATTTTTCAGTTTTCTGCAGGATTCTCAGAGATTCCAGCGGATAAGGTTTCCGAGGGATTCATCCGGATTCCTATTGATCCCGATGGTTTCCTCAGGAATCCCAGATATTCTTGTGGGTTCCGATGGATTCCGATGTATTCCGATGGATTCCTATGGATTCTATTGATTCCTGGGGACTCCTGAAGGTTCGTGAGGATTCCTCGGTATTCCTAAGGATGCCTAGGGCCTTCTAAGGTCCCTTATGAATTCCTTAAGGATCCCCGGGGGATTCCGAAGGATTCCGAGGAATTGCAATGGATTCCCAAGGCTTCCTAGGGAATCCGATGGATTCCTAAGGATTCCGAAGGATTCCTGACGGATTCCTAAGGATTCCATAGGACCCCGAGCGAATTTTGATGGTTCTGCAGGATCCCTAAGGATTCGGACGATTACCAATGGATTTCACGGGAGACCTGGGGATTCCGAAGGAATGAATCCTCAGGATTCCGATGGGTTCCTCAGTATTTGCAACAACTTTTAAGGATTCCTACGGATGCCTGAGGGTCCCTAAAGATTCCGGCGGGTTCCTATGGTTTCCAGCGGATTCGTCAGGGTTCCTACTGATTCTTGAGGGCCCCTGCGGATTCAGCAGGCTTCTTAGGGCTTCTGGGGCTTCCTAAGGATTCCGAAGGATTCCTATGGATTACTAAGGATTCATCGGGACCTTTCGAGATTCCGAAGGGTTCCTCCAGATTCCTCGGGTTTCTTCAACATTTTCAAAGATTCCTACTGATTCTTTTGGGTATCTTAGGAGCCTGAGGAGTCGTGAGGAATCCTGAGGGTTCTTTCGGTTTCAGGCTTCCAAAGGATTCTGAAGGATTCCGATGGGGCCCTGAAGGTTCTTCAGGCTTCCTAGAGATTCCGAGGGATTCCCATGGAAGCCAAAGGATTCCGAGGGCAGTCTAACTATTCCTAAAGGCTCCTATGTGTTTCAGAGGATTCCTAGAAATTCCTAAGGGTCCCGAAGCATACCTACGGATTCCTAAGGGTTCCTGCGGATTCTGAATGATTCCGAAGGATTCCGAGGGATTCAGGATGCCTAAGGGTTCCGAGAGATTGTTGAGGATTCTTAAACATTCCTACGGATTCCGAAATATCCCCAGGGATTCCTAAGGGTTCTGAAGGTTTCCGAAGGATTCCAAAGAATTCCAGCAGATTCCGAAGGAGTCGCTCGGATCCTTGACCCTAAGGATTCCTAAGGATTCCTTCGGGTTCCTAAGGGTTCCTTTGGATTTCCGGAGGATTTCTTAGGATTCATCAGATACCCGAAGGATCCCGAAGGATTCCTAGGTATTCTTGCGGATTCCCATGGGTTCCTGGTGAGTCCTAAGCATCCCTGAGGATTCCTGAGGATTCCAAGGATTCAGAAGTCCGAAGGATTCTTTGAAATTCTTTGCGGTAGCTATGTGTTCCTCAAGACTCCTAAACATGCTCCAGATGATTCCCGATGGATCCCTTCGGGATTCCGAAAGGGTTCGTAGGGATTCCGAAGGGGTTCCGAAGGATTCCGACGAACTCCTAGGGATTCCTGAGGACTCTGAATGATTTCAGAGGATTCCGAGGGGTTCCTCATCGGGATTCCTATGGGTCTGGAAGGATTTCTAAGGCGTCCTAGGGAGTCTTCGGGATTTTCAGGATTCTTCAGTATTCGTAGGGATCCCCAGGGATTCCGAGTAATCCCTATGTGTTAGTATGGGTTCTCAGGGTTTCCTTGGGATTCCTAAGGGTTCCTATCGGTTCCTATGGATGCCTGCTGATTCCTATGCGTTCCTATGGCTTCCTTGGGATTCCGACAATATCTGAATTTTCCGTGAGGATTCTCAAGGGTTCCTGCAGATAAGGTGTTCCGGGGATTCATCCGGATTCCTATTTATCCTGATGGTTTCCTCAGGATTCCCCAGAATTCTTGTGAGTTCCGATGGATTCCTATGGATTCCGATGGATTCCTATGGATTCAGCAGTTTTTTGGGGATTTCTAAAGGTTCGTGAGGATTCCTCGGTATTCCTAAGGATTCCCAGGGCCTCCTCAGGGTCTCTATGAATTCCTGAAGGATCCCTGGGGGATTCGAAGGATTCCGGTGAATTCCTATGGATTCCCAATGTTTCCCAAGGAATCCGGAGGACTCCTAAGGACTCCACCGGATTCCTAAGGGTTCTTTCGGATTCCTGAGGACCCCTTAGGATTCCAATCCAAGTTCAATGTTTTTTCCAGGATCCGTAAGGATTCGGATGGTTACCACTGGATTCCCAGGGGAGACCTAAGGATTCCGAATGCCTGAGCATCAGCAAACATTTTCAGGATTCTTACAGATGCCAGAGGGTCCCTAAGGATTCCGGCGGAGTCCTATGGATTCCTGCGGATTTCTTAGGGTTCCCATGGATTCCTAAGGGCCCCCAAGGATTCATCAGGATTCCTAGGGATTCTTGGGAACCCCAGAGGATTCCGAAGGATTCCTATGGATTGCTAAGGATTCATCGGGACCCTTCGAGATTCCCCAGGGTTCTTCCAGATTCCTCGGGCTTCCTCAACATTTTCGAAGATTCCTCCGGATTCCTTCTGGGTATCTTAGGATCCTGAGGAGTCGTGAGGAATCCTGAGGATGCTTCAGGATTCTCCAGCCATCCTAAGGATTTTGAAGGATTCCGATGGAGTCTTGAGGGTTCCTAAGGCTTCCTGAAGATTCCGAAGGATTCCCATGGAAGCCGAAGGATTCTGTAGGCATTCTAACTGTTCCTAAGGATTCCTATGTGTTCCTTTCCTAAAGGGTCCCTGAGCATACCTACGAATCCCTAAAGGTTCCTACGGATCCCGAATTCAGTATTCCCCAGGAGTCATCTGGATGCCTAAGGGTTCCGAAGGATTCCTCCGGATTCTTCAGCATTCCTTCGGATTCCGAAGGATTCCTAAGGGTTCCGAAGGTTTCCGAAGGATTCCTGAGGATTCCTCAGGATTCCTCCAGATTCTTCAAGATTTTTCTTGACTCGCGGAGATTCCTTAGGATTCATGTGAATTCCTAATCATTCCTCGGGATTCCTAAGGATTTCGTTGGATTTCTTAGGATTCAGCAGAAATCCGAAGGATCCCAAAGGATCCCGACGGATTCCTGTGGCTTCCTACGGATTCCCATGGATTCCTGATTAGTCCGAAGCAGCCCTAAGCATTCCTAAGGATTCTCAAGGAATCTTCAGAAGTCCTAAGGATTATGTGAGACTTTGAAGGGTAGCTATGTCTTCCTGAAGACTCCTAAAAACATGCTCCAGAGGATTCCCGATGGATCCATCCCTCCGGGATCCCGAAGGATTCGTAGGGATTCCTAAGGTGTCCGAAGGATTCCGAATAATTCTAAGGGGTTCCTCCGAATTCTTAACGATTCCTGAGGATTCCTATGGATTCGTAAGGATCTTGAGGGTTCATCACGAGAGTTTGGGAATCTTCAAGGTTCCCAAGGGGTTCCTAAAAACCACGCAGGATTCTTCAGGACTTCCACAGGTTCCTAGGGATCCCTAAGGATTCTTGGGGATTCTTAAGGATTCCTAAGGATTCCTACGGATTTGTCCAGATTCATAAAGGGTCTGAAGGACCTCGAAGGATCCCGAATGATTCTTAAGGGTTCCTAAGGATTCCGAAGGATACCGGAGGATTCCGGAGGAATCCTAGGGGGTCCGAAGGATTCCGAACGATTCCTAACTATTCCGAAAGATTTTCAGCATTTCGTAAGGGTTGCGAGTGCGGAGGTGGGTTCGGGAGCCTGGCCAGTGCCTTTTCCGATGTAAGGAGAAAAATGGACAGGATAGATTAGTGCAGGTCGCTTATTGTTTTTAAATTGGAACGGCGAGAAGTTCGTCTTCTTTGGGGGGCAGAGAATTAGTACACGGGGTGGTCAGGCAGGGCCCGTGCCCAGGGGGATGGAGGCCCGGGGCGGTGTGGTAGGGACTTTACCTTGTGTTTTGTCAGTTCGGAATGTGATCGTGGCGATGATGATGAATGCGATTACGACGACGACCAGTACGCGGATGAGCATGCGCATGCGCAGGTGTATGAGCACGAGAACGACCCTTCGTATGATATTCATGAGAGTGCGAGGTGAGTGCACAGGAGGAGGATGAAGAGGAGCAGGAGTTGCTCGTGGTGGTGTTGGTGGTGATGATGGCCTGGTGATGGTGACAAATATGGTGATGATGATGATGATGATGATGATGATGATGATGATGATGATGATGATGATGATGATGATGATGATGATGATGATGATGATGATGATGATGATGATGATGAAGGTGATTATGAAGATGCTGATGATGCTCCTGATGATGATTGTGGGGATGAGGATAAGGGCGATGATGAGGACGAGGATGACCATGTCGATGGCCACGGCGATGCTGCTGACGACGAGGGAGCGGAGGACGAGCAGGACGTGGATGATGATGAGGACGAGCAGGAGGGTGACGCGGGGCCGAGGCCGTCGAGCACGTGTGCCGGATCGTGCGGGTGCTGAAGACGCCCCTGGGCAACGCGCTGCTCGTGGGGGTGGGCGGCAGCGGGCGCAAGAGCCTGGCGACGCCCGCCCTCGCCCTGCGCCTCCCACGGAGAAAGCCAACCTGCTCCACGCCTCGCTCAGGAGGGAAAGAAACACACAGACACAACTAATCGTCGATTCCCCCAACATATGGGAAAATATGGGACGTGGGGGAGAGGACAAACCCCCCAAAAATATGAGAAAATACGGGGAGTATTTTTGTTTGTGTGTCTTTCTTTGTGTGTCCCAGGGCCCCTTCACTCGCGCATCCCCATCAGGCGGCCGCGCGCAGAGGGGGGTGCTGCCGGACCGAAGGTACAAAGATCGAGGTCGGTTCGGGGAGGGTGCCTCGATGTTCTTCGCGCTTGTGGGATGCTCTTTCGCATCCTCGGGGAGGGCACCCTTGAGTGCTCTCCAGTTTGGCCGGCGGGGCCTCGCATGTTCTTGAAGGATGTTCTTCGATCTTAGGTCCGACCGTAGGGGGAGGGGGGAAGGCTTGCTTCTTAGAAGGAGGCGGCTTCTTGGAAGGCGCGGGCCTTATCTATGAGTGTAGGGCTGGCGCCTTCTGAGAAGCAGCGTGCTTATAAGAAGCCTTTCCCCCTCCCCCTACCCCCTGTGCGCGCCGCCAAACCAGCCATTTACATACCGTGCTGGCGAGAGTTGAGAGGACAAGGGATGAAGAGGCACATGTAGGTGTTTTTGGGAGAGGAAAAGAGGGAATTCGTTAGACCACCTTGCCCAAAGGGCTGGTGGATTTTCAGAGGTGGGGATTTATGTGTAACCACCGCCTGGGGGACCGATCTTCGAGTCGTGACAGTGCTACGACGGGAGGTTTTCGGCCATTTTCGGCCTCCAGGGGCCCTTCCGGGTCCGTACAAAATCGGCTCAGGGTGAAACACCTGTGCCCGAGAAGGGGTCCAGACTTCTGGGGATCCACGTTATGGAAACATCCTGACATCGGGGGTCTGGGTTCGGGGACCTCGGCAGGCGGTGGACATGCATATGTTCGAGCCCCTTGGGACCAAAGTGTTATGTCCATCTGTCTGTTTGACCGTCCGTCTGTCTGTCCGTCTGTCTGGCTTGTCTGTCTGTCTGTCTGTCTGCCTGTCTTCTCTCGTTCTCTTTAGGTCTATGAATATGTAAGCCACTCTTTGCTTGTTTATTACGTCTGTATATATGTGTGTGTGTGTATGTATGTATGCATGCGTGCATGCATGTATGTATGTATGCATGTATGTTTGTATGTATGTATGGTTGTATGTATGTACGTATGTATGTAGGTATGCCTGTATTTACATATGTATGATTGTGTGTCTGCATGTTTGTATGTTGTATGTTTGCCTGTTTGTGTGTATGGTTGTATGTACGTATGTATGTATGCATGTATGCATGCATGTATGTATATACCTGTGTGTATGTATGTATGTATGCCTTTGTGCATGCATAACGACATTTGTTCATTCATGCATGTGTGCATGTATGCATGTATGCATGCATGCATGCATGTATGCATGTGTGCATGAGTGCATATGTGTATGCATGCATGTATGCATGCATACATACATGCATGCGTATGCAGGTCTGTATATATGCATGTATGTATGTATATATATATACACATGAAGATGTATGCCTTTATGCATGTGTATGTTTGTATGTACGTAGGTACGTATGTATATGTGTATGTAGGCATGTACGTACATACGTATACACGGGTATATGATGTGTGTACATATGCGAACATGCATGCATGCACACATGTGTGTATCTAATTCTGTATGTATGTATGCATGTAGGTAGGTACGTCGGTAGGTAGGTAGGTAGGCAGGTGGATAGGTAGATATGTATGCATGTATGCATGCAGGCATGTGTGTATGTATGTATGTATGTATGCATGCATGCATGCATGGATGTTTGGATGTTTGGATGGTTGGATGTTTGTATGTTTGTATGTATGTATGTATGTATGTATGTATCTACGCACGTACGTACCTCTGTCTGTCTGTCTGTCTGTCTGTCTGTCTGTCTGTCTGTCTGTCTGTATGTATGTATGTATGTATGTATGTATGTATGTATGTATGTATTGAATGTATGTATTGCATGCATGTATGTATGTATGTATGTATGTATGTATGTATGTATGTATGTATGTAGGTAGGTAGGTAGGTAGGTAGGTAGGTAGGTAGGTAGGTATGTATGTATGTATGTATGTATGTATGTATGTATGTCTCTCTCTCTCTCGTGGCAGGAAGAGGAAGGGGAGGATTGTGTAGGAGAAGGAGAAGAGGTGGGAGCCTTATCCAGTTTCCAGTCTCCGAAATCCACTGCCTTTTTTTTCCCCCCATTCTGGGGTGACTTTTCATGGCCCCGGGGCCCAGACGGCCCTCAGAGGCTGCAGGTGGCGAAAAGCATAGTTTCAAGCGTCCTCCGAAGATGACCCGAGATGATGTTTGGGAGGGGCTCGTGAAGCGAGGCGACGCTGGCCACCTTCGTGGCGGACTACGAGTCCCTCCGCATCGAGATCTCGAAGAGCTACGGGAGCGCCTGGGCGGCCAGAGCCAGCCAGCCGGGCACCTGCCCTGCTTTGCCGGCCCTTGGAGCTCCGAGACGGCCCCAGGGCGTCCCACGATCGGCCAAGACAGCCTCCAGGCTGCAGCCGGCCCAGGACGCCTCCAGGAGGCGCCTGGATGACCCCTCTCCGAGGCATGTTGAACCAACTATTCATCCATCTTTGGCTCCTTTGTGCGACGTTAGAGGCCATCTTGGGCCATATGGGCTCCGCTTGGTGCCGCGTGTTTGAAGGATTTGGCGTCATGGGCGCGTCCTGGGGACCCCTTGGGGGCCTTTGAGGCCCTTGCTTCGGAGCCTTCGAGCCTCTCTTGGGGCCACGTTGGGGGCCATCGGTAAAATGAGTGTGGATGAGACGGGGATCCAGGCAGGAGGGGCATCGACGATCGAGGCCAAGCCCAAGACTGCTCCTAGACGGCCACAAAGCTTTCAAAACGGTCCAAGAGGCCGCCGAGAAGGCCCCCCAGGGGGCCAAACATCAAGCATTCCCGATGGGAAAATGTCTGTATCGGGTATAACTGTTAGTCCCAACACCGGCCGCGACAGACCCAAAGGCTCCCCAAATCGGCCCCAGACGGCCCAATAGGCCCCCAAGAGAGTCCCAAGTCGGCCTGAAGAGAGCTTCAAGCAGCACAAGAGAGCCCCCAAGGCGGCCCCAAGAGAGTCACCAGGGGGCCCGAAGGGGCCACTAGAGGACCCCTACATGGTCGGAGGGGGCCCCAAGAGGGCCCTAAGACAGGCCCGACGGGCCAACAGGGACCCGAGACGGCCGAAATGGGCCTCAGTCGGGCCAAAAAGCCCCAAAATGGTTCCCATACGAATGCCCTTCGTGGCCCCCGCTCGCTCGCGCCCGTCGTGGCCCCATATGCATGCCCTTCGTGGCCCCGCAGTAGCCCCTTGTGGCCCCCTTGCTGCCCTTCGTGGCCCCGGTGCTGCCCTCAGCGGCCCCGTCGCTGCCGTCTGTGGCCTCGGATTTTATGCTCTTCGTGGCCCACGCTGGCTTCTCTCACGATGTACTTGGGAATCGCGCTATCGCTTGAGACTTCCTCGCGATTCATGCAGGACCCACGCTTCAGCAACTCGCCTGCTCGACCTCGTCGCCTGGGCCCGCCTTCCCGACCTGCCCGCTATGGGTCTGCCCACCCGATCTGCCCGTCTGGTTCTACCATTTGTTTCCTGCTCGTTGCCCCCGTCCTGCTAATTTCTCTCGTGCTCCATTTTTCTCCCTCCCCTTCCACCCGTCCTCTCTTCCCTTGTTTTAGGGGCTGCACTAAATACACGTGGCAGGTAAGGAAGATATCACCCAAGGGGGGTACGATCGAAGACGACGCGGGCGGGTACCGAGGGTTTGGGATATACGTATTGATTGGCACGTGAGCAGATAGGAGCGAACGGTCTTAAGCTGATTGCTGTTGTTGTTGTTGTTGTTGTTGTTGTTGTTGTTGTTGTTGTTGTTGTTGTTGTTGTTGTTGTTGTGTTGAAAACTCCTTTCTATATAATTTTTATTGATCATCTCTGGGAACGGTTCCGCGCGCTCTCGCCTCGACGCCGGCTACATGTTCTCTGAAAAGGAGGCTCCCGCGCGAGCGTTGGCTTCAGAGTGAAAGTGTGCCCTCGGAGGCCCGGCTACGACGGCAACGGCTCCCGCTCGATACTTCCTCACACTTTACCCCGAGACACTCTGGCCAGAGAGGCCCCCGAATTTGGGAATGGCGCTCTCGCTCGAGACTTCCTCGCAAATCGGCCAAGTTGGCGGAGGCCCGGACACGACGACACGGGCTCCTGCTAGATTTTTTTTCACGATTCACTCCGAGAGCCCCTGGCCAGGAAGGCCCCCGAACTCAGGAACGGCGCTCTCGCTCGAGACTTTCTCGTGATTCAGTCACGTTGGTGGAGGCCCAACCACGAAGGACCAGCGTAACCGCCTGATGCATCAACGATGCTGCAACGCACCTTCCTGCTCCAAGTGCCGTCCGCGCAGGTCCCCACAATCGTCCCGTCTCAAAGCAGAAAGCGTCCCCTTGAAAGACAAACTCCCCGTGCGCGTACCATTCTGCGGTGATCCCCGTTTTGAAGCGGAACCGCTTTCCATTCCGTCGAGTTGTAAAGAAAAACCAGCACTTCTGAAGTGCCCAATGGGCACGCCATTCTGGCGAGATCCTTGCTTCGAAGAAGAACCGCCCTCCTCTCGTGTAGGCTTGATGAATGCCACTATGTATGTTCGATGTTCAAGGAAGGGCAGCCGATAACCACGCATTTGAAAATAACTCGCCCTCCCACACGGGTCCCCCCAGCACTGGT
>CAUYUJ010015466.1:20000-45000 GCA_963575745.1 Prorocentrum cordatum
CCCAGACTTCTGATTGTCCACGCCTTGATAAGTCAGGAGGGGTAACAACACACAGACAAAATTCATCGTCGACTCCCCAGCAAATCTGGGAAAATATGGGAAAAGTGGCGGGGGGAGACACAAACCCTGAAAATATAGGGAATCCGGTCATTCGTGTCTGTGTATTTGCGTGTCCCGGGGCCCCTTCAATACGATATGACGCCGGGGCTCTGCTGGGGACCTCGCTGCCGACCTCGATCTCGATCCGATGCGGGCGCGGCGATCCGCGTGCCCCTAACCTGCCTCTGCAGGGGCCGAGCCCGCCTGCTGCGGTCCGCTCCCGATGCGGTGCCGCGGCGAGCCGGGTGCGGTCCCGGCCGCTTCTTGCCCGCGGCACGAACGAAAGGGGTACGGAAAGGATGGGTGCAGTGCCCAAGGAGGAGGAGGAGGAGGAGGAGGAGGAGGAGGAGGAGGAGGAGGAGGAGGAGGAGGAGGAGGAGGGGGAGGAGGAGGAGGAGGAGGAGGAGGAGGAGGAGGAGGAGAGGAGGAGGAACAGGAGGAGGAGGAGGAGGAGGAGGGGAGGAGGAGGAGCAGGAGGAGCAGGAGGAGCAGGAGGAGGATGAGGAGGAGGAGGAGGAGGAAGAGGAGGAAGCGGAAGACGGATGCAGTCGGCACAAACGAAAGGGGTACGGAAAGCAAGGGCTCCCACGAGGGCGCGAAGTATTCGCGCTTCGCGCTTCGCGGTCCTCGTTCCTTCTCCCCCTCCTCCTCGTCTTCCTCTTCTCCCTCTGTCATGAAAGGGATCGGCTCGGTTCGGTTCGGTCCGGTTCTGCAGCCGGGTCGGTTTTGCTTGGCCGGTTCGGTTTGGCATCGGTCCGGTTTCGGCCGGTTCGGCTTGGGCCTGCCGCCGGTTCGGTTCGGTTCCGGTTTTCGCGCGGTTGGGTCCGACCGGTTCGGTTCGGTTCGAGTGGCCGCTCCGGTTCGGTTCGGCCCGACTGGTCAGGTGCGACGTTGGGCGCCCCGTCTGCGTAAGCGACGACCCAGTTTGAAAAAAGGGAGGGAGGAGGAGGAGGAGGAGGAGGAGGAGGAGGAGGAGGAGGAGGAGGAGGCGGAGGCGGGGCGGAGCGGAGCCAGGGGGGACAGCCCCCGAGGGGGGTCGCACCCGCGAGGGGGGTTGCACCCCCGAGGGGGGTCGCGCCCGCGAGGGGGGTTGCACCCGCCAGGGGGGTTGCACCCGCCAGGGGGGTTGCGCCCGCCAGGGGGGTTGCACCCGCCAGGGGGGTTGCACCCGCCAGGGGGGTTGCACCCGCCAGGGGGGTTGCACCCGCCAGGGGGGTTGCGCCCGCCAGGGGGGTTGCGCCCGCCAGGGGGGTTGCACCCGCCAGGGGGGTTGCACCCGCCAGGGGGGTTGCACCCGCCAGGGGGGTTGCACCCGCCAGGGGGTTGCACCCGCCAGGGGGGTTGCGCCCGCCAGGGGGGTTGCGCCCGCCAGGGGGGCGCCCGCCAGGGGGGTTGCACCCGCCAGGGGGGTTGCACCCGCCAGGGGGGTTGCGCCCGCCAGGGGGGTTGCACCCGCCAGGGGGGTTGCGCCCGCCAGGGGGGTTGCGCCCGCCAGGGGGGTGGCACCCGCCAGGGGGGTGGCACCCGCCAGGGGGGTGGCACCCGCCAGGGGGGTGCACCCGCCAGGGGGGTGGCACCCGCCAGGGGGGTGGCACCCGCCAGGGGGGTGGCGCCAGGGGGGTTGCACCCGCCCGCCAGGGGGGTTGCACCCGCCAGGGGGGTCGAAGTCGCTGTCGCTGTCGCCGCCGCCGCCGCCGCCACCGTCGCCGCCGCCGTCGCCGTCGCCGTCGCGGGTCGCCAGGGGGGTCGCCAGGGGGGCTGCCAGGAGGGTCGCCAGGGGCCCCCCCGGGGCTCCCCCGCGGCCCCCCGACGACGACGGCGACGACGACGACGACGACGGACGCTTGCCGACGCCCGCGCCCGCCGACGCGCCCGCCGTCGAGGAGGAGGAGGGAAGCGGAGGAGGAGGAGGAGGAGGAGGAGGAGGAGGAGGAGGAGGAGGAGGAGGAGGAGGAGGAGGAGGAGGAAGAGGAGGAGGGGTCGCGGGAATCTTCGGGAGGTTCTGGGGTCATCGGGGTCCCGGAGTCCTGGGGGTCATCGGGGTCCTGGGGTCCGGACCAGAGGGGAAAGGGGTTCGGTTCGGTTCCCGTCGGTTCGGTTCAGGGGCCGCCCGGTTCCGGTTCGGTTCCGGTTCTGGTTCGGTTCGGTCGTCACCGGTTCGGTTCTGAATGAATTCGGTTCGGTCCGGTTCGGTTTTCTACGTTCCTGGTTTTGGACCGGTTCGGTCCGGTTCGGTCACGGTTCCCGGTTCTCGGTTCGGT
The DNA here is from genome assembly GCA_963575745.1 of Prorocentrum cordatum. NCBI lineage: Eukaryota > Dinophyceae > Prorocentrales > Prorocentraceae > Prorocentrum > Prorocentrum cordatum. The sequence continues at coordinate 22,361 of CAUYUJ010015466.1, forward strand.
GCGGTCCCTTCATGTTTCTCATTCCTCCTTGCTCGTGTTCCTGCTCATGTGCCTGCTCCGCCTACCCTCTGTTGCTGCTGCTGCTGTTCATGCTCCTCCTCCTGCTGCCGCGCGGGAGAGCGAAGCCCAAAAACACGCGATGGGCGCAGGGCGCCCATTGAGGGCCATCGAGAACCGGCGAAACGCCTTCGACGAACGTCGGGCCTGCCGCCGATGAGAGCACGATGGGCGCGCAGGGCGTGGACGCCGTGTTCTGGCTCCGGTCGATCCAGGCGCTGAAGGACCCCTTCGCGGACGCCCTGGGTGGCATACCGCCCGGTGCGCCAGGGGGTCGGCGCGCGGGGAGGGGAGCGGGAAGAGGAGGGCCGATCGAGGCATGTTGATGAGGGGGCAGATGAGAAGGAGGCGGAGGGGGATGGGGGAGGGTTGCGGGGAGGGCCGATGGGGACCAGGAAGAAGAGGAGGAGGAGGACGAGGACGAGGAGGAGGAAAAAGAGGGGGAAGAGGAGGAGGAGGCGGAGGGGGAGTAGGATGGATGACGAAGGGGGATAGCATGAGATATGGGATAGGCGGTTGCATGGGGTTTTCGTTCCGTCGGCCCACAGGTTTCTTTCCAGGTCCTTGTGGGCTCTCGCAGGAGGTCTGGCGACCTGTGGGTGGTTGGGCAGGAGGAGAAGGACGATCATCAAGTCGTGGGGAGAACGGCGGTGGTGCGAGGGTGCGAATATGAATACGTTTTGCGCATCCTGCGTCGCAAAGTCGCTGGAGCGCCAACATGGTCACTTTTGCTTCAGATCGCCCGGAGGACGGGGAGGATGCGGATGTGGAGGGGGGATAGGGGGGTGTGAGCGGTAAGGCAGGCATCTCGCGACGCAGTGGCACCTCGGCCCTTTGGCCTACACCTTAGGCGATGCTTAAGAAAACCTAAGTTTTCGGCCAGAGTCTCGATTATTCTTAAAGTTTCCATGTAAATCTTCAGATTGTAATAGAAACGTTGGGTTTTTATCCAAGTTCTGAGACTATGAATTTCTTAACCCATGATTTCTTAAACATTTCGCAGGGTGTACTTTGTCGTCATATGCACTCTCCCCCTGCACCTTCCCCTCGTCTGCCGTCGTCGCGGTATTCTTTGTCGTTGTCGTCGTCCTCCTCCTCCTCCTCTTTCTCCTTTGCCCGATTCTCCTCGTCCCCCATTGGTCATCGTCATCCTCCATTTCCTCCTCGTTTTCCTCCTCATGCTGTTTGGCATCCAGCGCCGCCGCCACCAAAATAGCTTCGGATGCGGTGCACATGCGAATGTGTGCCCATGGGGCGGCGCAATTTAGCTGCGACGCAGGGCGCAAGAACATGTTCCCGGGCGTAGCCCGAACTTGTTTGTTGCGAGGCGAGTCGATTGATTGGTCGTGCCAGGTAGCAGGCAGTTTTATTTTCGGCCGCCGAATGCGCAGCTCATGGCGCATTCGACAACAAACCGTTTTGGTGTCGTTCGCCGGCGCAACAGATCAGGTAATTTCAGTCGGCCGCCCAAGACACAACCCATGGCGCAACCGATAGCAGACTGTTTAAGTGTCGGCCGCCTGGCAACCCATGGTGCAAACGATGTACCGTTTTAGTGTTGGCCGCTGAAAGCACAACCCATGTTGCAGTCGACAGCAGGCCGTTTTGTTTTGGCTGCCGCATGCGCACGCAAACAGTAGCCGTGCGCAGTTCTTGGCGCAGACAAGTCAATGCACTCCTCTCCGCACCATGTGCCTGCTGCCGCCGCCTTCGCTTGCCGCCGCCGTACTGTCCGCAGCTGCACCCGCGTAGAATAGCAGAAAAAGGAGCGTGCCCGCCCTCGCGCGCGTCGGCCCGCGGGCCGGCCTCCTCCCTTCAGGGTTACTCTACAGTCAGCTTGACGGAACACTCCTTCCTCGCCATGGCTTCGGCAGAGCCCCCTGATCATGAGACACTTAAGGGAGCAGATTGTAGGGATGGATCATCAATGTCCGGGCAAAAAGCTGGCTATCAGCCGAAACGACGGCTCAGCCGCTGGCGTCGCTGAGCATGGGATCGCAGGGAGGAGCGCTTAGATACATAGAACAACAACACCGTCCCGAGCGCATTGATAGGAAAGGCGTCTCTAGGGGGCGGCCTCTTTCTCTCAATCTTTCCACCAGGCAAGCATTGGAGTCCGTGTTCGATTTGACAGAGGGAGATTCCCCCATGGATCACGAGACGAAAGCGAGAGCTCAAACGCCGGGCGGAGGGCGTGGCTCAGCCAGTGCTTCCGTCAGAAAGTCATCTGAAATCGCATCAGTGCACTCGAGCCCGAGGGCGTCGGTTAACTCGACCCATGGATATGAGATATCGCCAGGAAGCGTTCCCATCGGCATGGCGGGCGGAGAACGTCGGGGCGAGGAACAAGTGGTACAGTTTGTGACGAATGGACAGGGCGAGGCCGAGAGCGACAGACAATCAGAGGCAGAGAGCTCACATTCGATTGAAACGAACGAAGAATATGCACAATTTCATATGTCGCATGGCCCATCACACTATCTCAATCCTCTCCCGGACGAATCTGACGGGTTCGCTTCGGGCGTAGACCTGTCCGATACGGAGGCGATTGATTGCGCGCCGGCTGAGGACCTTCGGAAGACTTTTTCATCCGGATGAGGAGCTTGGGGATGAAAGAAGCCCCAGCAGTGAGAGAGTTGGCCGTGGAAGGGAGAGTTCGTCGGCTCAGCCGATAGCGAATTCGCCCGATGCCCCGCGTCCAGCTCGGCATGCGAGAGAACCGACCAGTGCGACTCCGCTCCCGAAGACAAAGAGAACCAAGAGCGATACTGGTGATCTTAATCCTCCACCGTTATCGCGGGGGGTCCATAGACCAGATTTTGCGCTGCCAAGGGCTGACCATGATAGTGCATCAGAGCTTCGACTCCTTATGCAAGACGAAAGGGATGAGCAAACGCAGAGACAGCGCGACACTCTTAGGGGCAAGAGGTCAAGAACGAGGGAGCAACGTGCGCCCGCATCCAGCAGGGGTCGCGAAAAGGCTCCTAGAGCTGGACGCTCCAGCTCCAGCGGATTTGATGCCCGCGAGTAGTTCGTCCACTGTCGGAAAGGACCACCTGCAGTTTTTCGATCCGGGACAGCTGCTGGAACGCGGGCTCCAGATGCCCGCCTCAGGCGGAGAATCGCTGCCCGGGGAAAGCATGCAAACCGGCGGGTTCGGGTCGCCGACGCGCGCGCGCAATTTTCGAGGGTGCGCCCGACATGGAGTTTAGCGTGGCTCTGTGAAGAATGCGTTGCGCTGAAGGAGCATAATTGCCGTCGCATCGCCATTCGGGGAAAACAGAAACAGGATATGGGGGCAGCTGAGAGCAGCAAGCGCGCAGATGCAACATCTATGTCTTAAGGCATGTGCGGGTGAGGCGGCCGCTGAAGAGGCCGGCCGCAAGCTCTCCGAATGCGAGGCAGAAAGGAGGGCGATGGCAGATAGAGCTGAAAAAGGAAAAGGCTGCCATTGCAGAAGGCGCGCAGAAACGGGCGCTGCAAGCGGGGGCGGACATGGCCCGGGTTGCGGGCGCGGCTCAGCGGCGCCTCGCCCAAGAAGAGGAAGAAAATCAACATGTTCAGAGTGCGGCCGAACAGATGTCATCATCGTCTCAACAGCAGGCCGAAAAAGAGCGAGTTGAATATCACATGATAGTCGACGCCGCCAGACGGGAAGGGGAGAGAGAGGGGCCCGAGAGCGCGCGGCACGAGAAAACCAAGAGCTCCGCAATCAATGCGACGCTGTCAGGCTCGGCCGAAAAGGTGTATCAGAGGCGGCGCGAACGCCCCAGGAGCAGGGTCAGAAGGCTCAGGCGATATGACACGATGATCAAAGAAGGATGGCCGAAGCCTGAAGGATAGCTAAGGGGTGCGCAGATGAGTAAATCAAGAACGATGCTCTCACCATTCGTGCCGCGAGCGAAGAAAATAGAAGGCTGGGGTCTGACCTGGAGCAACGCAGGACTGCAAGGGGGGCCCTAGAGAAGATTCAGACAGCTAGGCAACCTGGCGCGGGAGAGGGCTAATTCAGCCCCTGCTCAGCCGACGTATGTTGAGCCTCCTCCGAGTTCGAATGTTGCTCGCCCGGTTCGTGCGAGGGCGACCGAGCCGACCCGAATTCGAATGGTTGCGCCAGATGAGCCGTGCCACGTATGCTCAGAGCTTTTCATCGGGATTTGCACGGGGTGTACGAAGACCACATGCAGGGGGCACCTGGGCGGAGGTGCCAAGAGGTGCACAGCATGCACCAGGGGCAAGGAGTTCAGGGAACAGGGCGACCTCGTGATAAAGGGGGAACAGCTAAGCAAATCTGCAGACATCCTCCGCAGTAAAAGCCATGCAAATGAGACGGCGCCGAGACACTCGGACGGGCCGGAAGAGATCATTCAAAGGCGTCAGCTGCACGTGCAAGAGGTAGAAGATCACGAGGCAGAATTGGCAGCCTTTAAGCGAAATATCGCCGCTGCCAGAGCATGCCAAGACATGTTGCGGAGGACAGATACAAAAAGACGCTGGATTGGAATAGTGGGCTAGCAATTTCGCCGCGACCATGGGTGTGCCCTCGTTCAAACCAACGGAGTCGGATTTTGATCGAATGCTTCCGGTAACAGCGCAACATGCGCCCACTCTTTCCTCTCTCGAACTCACGATTCGCCCCGGCGCTGGCAGTCGAGAAACCTTTTGATACGAGCGAGGGTTTGACCCGGAACGTATTCGCGGATCAAACTTTGGGAGCGTCCCTTTCGTCGCCAAATTCTCCGGCCCCCCCGGCAACTGCGACTTTCCTGGTCGCCTTCCCGCCGTATTTGGCGAAGGTGGGAAGGGAGAGGGAGGCAATGGTAATGGTCGGAGGGGTGACCGGAGCACAGCTCCCAGGGATGATCGCGGCGATGTACTTCGATGAGACGGGGGGGCCGAAGCTCCCAGGTGGCCCCCCAGGGGGGCCTGGTGGCGGAGGCGACCCAGACGGAGATGGCGGTGGAGGGCCGGATGGCCCCGGCGACCCCGCATTGCAGCCGCGCGCTGCCAATCGAGTGGGCCCCCAATGGAGAACCTTTGGGGGCAGTGAAGAGCTTGGCCTCATGGGCGTCCCAAGTGTTCAGACACTGCGAGGATGGAAACAACACTGCGTAAGGGCTGTGGCTGGGTCTCGGCATGATGTCAAGGCGGCGCAAGCGTGGATCATGGAAGCCATGGGCCCAGAGATTCCCAGGGGGAACCTCCAGGCAGAGCTGGGGCCTTCATGCGTCTTGAAATGATGACAGCAACAATTCAGCTTGAGAAATTTGCCGGAATGAAGCGCAATCGCAATATTTCGGTGAAGCATACCCATTCCGTTTCACAAGTAAATCGCATGGAACTTTCGTTCCAGATCGAGCAGCGCTTTCTCGCGGGTCGTGATGATCCGTGCTATTTGTGTTTGGTGCCCGGTCAGATCAGGAAATGGTCAGCACTGGATATGCCGCGATCTCTGTAAGATCATTATCGACCGCCAGAAGCCAAATCAGGACTTGTATGAATTCTACAATGAACGGATGGAGCGCTATCAAGAGCTTTACGGCGCTCGAGAACCTTCGGACGAAATGAGGGCCTCAAACCATGCGCATTTCTATGAACAGGTCAAACAAGTTCCGAGACTCGAGGTGATCACGCAGTGGCATGACATATCAACAGACCCTCCCAGAACACGAGTGCGTTCTTACCAGTGGCTCCCATGGCAGGTTGAGTTACTTATGCTGCTCCCACGCGCGGCTTTGAGATGCCAATTTTACAGCGGACCGCCCGGTGATCGAAACAGTAGATTTGTTCGAAGCTGCGATCGCGGTGAGCGAATGGGGTCCATTTTGAGCCTGCCGCAGTTCACTTATATGGAGGGCGCGGGGCATTTTGTGAGAGCTCGTGTTCCAGATCGGCAAACGAATCAAGTAGTGCTCATGAACATGTGGGGGCGTGCCCGAAGCATGTCCCCGCGCGGCTCAGCCGTCGACGAGTGGAGAACGCATTTCGCTTTCCCAGTTATGGGAGGGGGCATTTATGCAGAAACACATGCGGTTGGACAAGCCCTGACCGACAAGGCCTTGGCAGAGCATCAAGAGTGCAAGGTGCTGAGGAGAGCCCTCCTCAAAGAAGGCTCCACTCGGCGGCTCAGAGGTCAAAGCGACGGCCCCAGACATTTAGATGTCCCGTGCGACGGAAGGAAGCCTGCCGCAGAAGCGGTCATGCGACGCCGGCGAATCGAGGCCGGCGAAGACTGTCAAAGCTCCAGGCGCCGAGATCCCCCAGATAATGGAGGGGCAGCTGCCGCGGGAGAGGCCGAGTGATGCTGTCGACCCGAGACCAGCAAAGAACGCCAAAGCTAGGTCTCTCGTAGAGGCTGAGGAAAAGGCGCCCCCATGCGAGGCTTCGTTATGCCAGTTTGATGGCCCAGCGCAGGCCATGGCAGGCGTGGCCTCCTCCTCCTCCAGCGCAGCCGGCAGTGGGGGCAGCGGGAATCCCCCTGCCGGCTCACCCGGCGGTTTGGGAGTGCCTGCTGGGTTTGGCGACCGTGGCACTTCCAGGTGCGCCTAGTGGAGGTGGAGGAGTCGATCCCCCCCCCGGCCCAGGCCCGACGCCCCCCGCAGCTCATGGAGGGGGGCGTGAAGGGCCCGGCCCGAGTTACTCGGCCCGTGGCACTTGGAACGCGCTGAAGCACAGGAGACAAACAGGGGCCGGCTTAGCCGAACTCTTAGGTAATGATGCTCCATTCGTATGGGTAAAAAGCACCGAAGAATTATTGTATTTTTTGCTGGCTAGCTGATCCTGGCCTCCATCACTCGGCAGCGTGGCTAAATTTGCAGGCGAAATGTCAGGCCGTCACTTGCTGAGCGGAGGTGAATGGTCACGGGTGGATTCCTCTTGTCAGCGAAGATCTAGCGGCAATGATGAGGACTGGGAAGGCACCGACAGCGTTCTTCCGCCCACTCGCAAAGTCATCCTATCAGTCGCGTAATTTCTGGTCCGCAAGCCTTTATTGCATCGGGCTCAACGTGCACATTCTATGGAGATGACTGGAAGAAGCTTGGTCCGTGCACGGGCCTCCGGCATCATATGCATTCGCATTTCTATGGTGTTCAAGTTGACGCGAGTGGGAATGCCTGCGGGAAAACATTGTTCGAGTTGGCTAAGAAAGACGTTTAGACGTTACCAGTGTTTACACGCGATCGTCCCAGGAAGGCATGCGCCTATGCAATGTATATTCAGGTACTTAAATGACATTTCGGACGGGGATCAGTGCAACTTGGTCGGCTTAGCCGAAACAAGGAAGAAGCGTCGCGGTCCTGCAAGGTTGATCATGGCACTTGCTCCTTTCTCCGGGGTCGCTCAAATAATAATTGATGAGGCGGTGGGCCGTTCCAAGTCAGGGGCTATCCAGATGTTCTACGTCGGTGGAGACCACAGATGTTGGCGTTCCCCTCGTGGCAGTTACCAGGTTGACAAGCTCTGGGATGATGTTGCAACGATCGTGTGAGCAAGAATGAATCAACGCATCGAGCGCTACAAAGCAATTGGAGGAGTTCAGCCGATAATAGTGATTCTGGATGGTGCCAGCCTGTGTAGGAAGTTAACATCCACCGAACGATGCGTGCCATTTCCTAGCCATGCACGAAGTGCACAGCATAGAGAAAGGGACCCAATCGGCGAATGCAGCGGTTGCCGAGGCGTTTGAAGACCATATGCTGAAGGTTGCCATGCTTGCAGCGTGATTATGTTGCCATCCCCATGGCGGCGCAGCCGTCCAGGGAGCTGGTTCTGGTCCTGCTGGTCAGACCCGGGCAGATGGATATGCGCAGATGGAAGTGACATACGACGAGATAGTGCCGTATGGGACTCAATGATGCCCAACGGGTTCGGGCACGCCACAATCGACTCTCGGCGCGCTCCCGCTTCCCGACCGTCTCGGCACGAATCAACTTCCGGCCGTCTCAGACGTATCGGATGGCGGGGCATGACATTCCCTGCTGCCCAAGGAACGGTGTGACTTCCTATCGACGGGAGACGGGCATGAGGGCTATGTGCAACGGTGGGAGTTCCATTGTTTCCTCGAACGAAGCCACCCTTTCATTGCCGGCGTGCCTCCCAGGGGGCAAACTTTAAGGCAGCCCGGGAAGAACATAGTTATCCCGGCAAAGCAACCTACCAGCGATATGTAGAAGCATATCTGAAAGCATCCCCTTTAATATTCAGATGAAAATCCAGTTGTAGAATTCTGCTGTTCTCGCAGTCGTAGTCGCATTCGCGATGACAGTCGCGGCGGCAACGGCAGTCGCAGTCACAGCCTCAGCCTCAGCCTGCCTCAGCCTCAGCCTCAGCCTGCCTCAGCCTCAGCCTGCCTCAGCCTCAGCCTCAGCCTGCTTCAGCCTCAGCCTCAGTCTGCCTTCAGCCTCGGCCTCAGCCTCAGCCTGCCTCAGCCTCAGCCTGCATCAGCCTCAGCCTCAGCCTCAGCCTGCCTCAGCATCAGCCTGCCTCAGCCTCAGCCTCAGCCTGCCTCAGCCTCAGCCTCAGTCTGCTTCAGCCTCAGTCTCAGTCTGCCTTCAGCTTCGGCCTCAGCCTCAGCCTGCCTCAGCCTCAGCCTGCCTCGGCCGCAGCATCAGCCTGCCTCAGCATTCAAAATGTGGCCCAGGAATGGAGTTCTGGGAACTAGAAGAACACGAAGTGGCCTGCAGTTGGCTCCGGGCATTCAAAATCATGCCCAGGAATGGAGTTCTGGGAACTCGAAGACACGAAGTGGCCTACAGTTGGCTCCGGGCATTCAAAATCATGCCCAGGAATGGAGTTCTGGGAAATCGAAGAGCACGAAGTGGCCTACAGTTGGCTCCGGGCATCCACAATGTGGCCCGGGAATGGAGTTCTGGGAACTCGAAGAGCACGAAGTGGCCTACAGTTGGCTCCGGGCATTCAAAATGTAGCCCTGGACTGGAGTTCTGGGAGGTCGAAGAGCACGAAGTGTGTGACTGTTGACAATGAGCGCGGCTTTGTTCCCGGTTTTCCAGAATGTGGCCCGGGAATGGAGTTCTGGGAGGTCGAAGAGCACGAAGTGTGTGACTGTTTGCGAAAAGCGAGCCCGGCTCTGTTCCCGGTTCTTCAGAATGTGGCCCGGGAATGGAGTTTCTGGGAGGTCGAAGAGCACGAAGTGTGTGACTGTTGGCGAAAAACGATTCCCGGTTCTCCTCCCCGGCACCCGCCCAGACCCCCCTGAGGAGTCATGATGCTTTCTTTTGACCTTACTAGAAACCTATCAGCAAACGCTGTTAGGTAAAAATCTACCAGCACATGCAAGAAGCAGTAGGACTGATCGAAAACTCACAACCGTCATTCCAATCTCCTGCCGGCATAGCCAGACGGGCTGCAGGTGGCGCCGCGATAGCTCAGCGTGCTGGAGGCTCGGCCAAGCAACCAAAGGCTGAAGTGGAAGTAGTCGGGCCAGCCGCTGGCCCTGCCAGCGCAGCCGCGCAGGGCCCAGGTGGCGTCGCGGCCGCTGGTGGTTCCGGCGCGGCCGCGAGCCCAGCAATGGAGTCGCGCACGATCTGTAGGAACCAGCAGGGTACCAGCTGCTGAGACCCCGCCAGAGCGCTGTCAACGGGAGTTGAGGGAGAAATGTCCTGAGAACGAAACAGGAGGAGAAGTCCCCGTGACAGGGATGGCAAAGGGAGAAAATATTTTCTTATGGGAGATCATGGTGCGCGCAAATGGCCCGTCAAACGGTCATTCCACACCGCGGCCATTGTCGCGGAGGGTGAGGAGAGAACCGCGTTCCTAAAGCCTTTGGGGGCGGAGAAATTGATGGAACGCGGCTACAGCCCGAACGATTTATGGCCGGAAGAAAATTGCGAAGACGCGGTGCGACAAATGCAAGGCCACACCGGCATAATCGCGCATTGTTCTGCTCACGATTGGCTGAGGAGGTTAGTCCAGGGGAAACTGTGGCTGGCGGAACAAATGCGCCAGCGGTCTACCCGTAGACCGACCCTTTCTGCTGAATGCCTGATCCACGACCCGGCAACGTTCTTCATCGCGCGACGTGAGCGCTCGGTGCCAGGAGAAACCAGATCCATTGCCGTCCACATCGTGTGGGAGAAGGCGGCAAGTCAGGAGCGCGCAGAGAAAGACTGCGGCGTTCAGTTGACACTTCCTCTGAGGGTAACAGACAGGAAAATGGAGGAGCTGATTTCTGGAAGTGTCTGGCAAAGGCAGTCTCATGGAACCTCAGCGGGAATGCTCCTCGCCCTGCTAGAAGGGCACGAGCTCTTCGCATCGGATCCCAATTACGTTGGAAGCGTGAAGCATCGTTCCCATATGAGGAGGGCAACCGCAACCCCAGTCCACGCGAAGCACTCGATGGCGGAGGATACCATTGCCGAAGGTGATCGGAACACTGTGGAGATCGTGTTTTTGAGCAACCCGAAATGTGGAAGGATCCAGCCGATATTGTTTTGTCCGAGATTCGCATCTACCATTGGACCTTTGCCGCTCTTCATGTGAATGAGGGCACCTCGGCGTTGATGCGACATCTTCTCCGAGATGGCGAAGCAATGGGCGTAGAGCTCGAGACTGAGAGGGCCATGGACCCCGGCATAACCAGAGAGACTGAGAGAGTCAAAGCGGCGCAATGCGAGTGGGTCCTGGGCCCTCAACCCATGAGCTGGCATGAAAATGCTTCAACAGACCTTGATTTTCAACCCTCAGTGGAGGACATTTGGACATATTTGAGAAACAGGGGGTGCCACCGTTGGATGGCGCGGCGGAGGAAACTATTCGGATTGTAGGAGGCGAAGCCCTTACTGAAGCAAAGGCCAAGCCGCCGGTTCAGCCGGCGGGCGGGTTTTCCTCCAGTTTGCCCCCTGCAGCCGAGGCCCAGATATCACCGGTTCCACCGAGTGGTGCTGGGGCGCAGTTTCAGACCGCGCCTGCGAAGCCGCCGCCGCCTCCAGCGGATCCAGGATTCGCAAGACCGCCACCGCTTCCGGCGGATACGAGGCCGGCGAAGCCGCCGCCGGTTCCAGCGGATATGAGGCCGGCAATGCCGCCAGCGCCTCCAGCGGGCGCAGGACCTGTAAAGCCGGCGCCGCCTCCAATGGATCCAAGACTCTCTTGGCAGAAGCAAGCGGTGATGAGCGCGCTGCGAGCCAGTCCCTGGTGGCTCCGCCGCTCGGGGGCCAGGTTCCCCCGCGGCGCGCGCTGCAGAAGCCTCCGCCGCCTCCTGGGCCACCAACTCCTCCGAAGCCGTTGGCGCTGCCAAGTGGTAACGGGCAGGGCGCGGGGGCCAAGGCGAAGAAGCCCCCGCCGCCAGATGTCCGTGTTCAGTGGGGACCTTCCTGGAGGCCACCCGACCCGCCTATTCCGGCGGGAACCGCCTCAGCTGGAATCCCAGTTGCGACTCCCTCGCCTCCGCCGAAAGATCCGCCGAACCTGGGTCCGGGGCCCGAAGAGGGGGGGAACCTGCGAAGGCGCCCGAGGATCAGGATGGGCAGCCTGGCACAGCCAGCGCTAGCCAAATAGTCCTCGAAGTGTTGACCCCCGAAGGACGGTTGGAATTTCGGCCTGATTTTCCGGTTCATCTCCTTGCGAGCTCTGCGCCTCTGGGTGAGCAAAAGGCAGGCCATGGTGAGGGGGAATTTACCATAGCTGGATCATCTGACGCCCTGCACATGCCTCCGCCAGACCTCGGAGATGCAGATTACGTGTCGGCCACAATCACGATTGCCAGAACCCCTTGAGATGTTCACTCCGGGCCAGGATCAGACGGGGCCAGGTTCCCACTGGCAAATGAATTGAACTGGCCCTGGCACGTTCGCCCGAATGGGGGCCAACCTCAAGGGGTAAGAGTTCTCACGGAGATGGAGGCTCAGCATCTTAATAGGGATGTGGCCACCGGGGCTAGGCGATACTTGATGGCAGCTAGTTGACGAACGCATGAACCAAATTAATTCTCATTGCCCTACGAAAATTGGGCCCATCTGATACGCTATTTTATTTTTGACCCTTATCCGAACTTCCAGGTGTCTCGTGAAGTCCCCAACGTGTTGACGGCCGCTGCATCTGTGGTTCAGCCTGGTTTACCCGGTGCTGGGGACGACCCAATGGGCGGCCCAGAAGGCGAAGAAGAAGAGCCCGGTCCTGCGTCTCAGACGTCAGCGGTCAATGTGCAGCTGAAAATCCCTTAAAGGGGAGACAGGTTCTACCTGACTTCCCAATTAGAGGAGTGCGCGGTAGCCGGGCCAGGACCGTTCAATTAGTTTTCACGCGCGTCTGTCCCGCCATTTCCCGAGCATAAACAGCTTCGTCCGAAGGAACGGGACATCCCGGGAAGGGCGAGAACTGCTGATCATGCAACATGGTATATCACAGGGGAGGAATATATCTTGGGGATGCCGAGCGTGAGACGATGCGGCAGGATGCATCTGGCGAGCTTCGGAAGCAAGTTGTCGAAGCTCACGGGGCCAGCCTGGTGCCACCCCCTGTTGCAGCGATTCGCGATCAGACCTACAACGCTATTCGAGAAAGCGCTGAAATGGTACATGATCCTGCGTTTGCGTTGCTGGGGGAGCTTCCAGAAGAAGAGTTCTCGGAGCCGAACATGTTTCGGATGATTGGATGGACAGTCTACCCCGGGCCACGCATGCTGCACTTTCCCCACTCGCTAAGCCCACTGCTCCCGGCTGAGCCGAGGAAGCAGATGGGGACGTAGAGAAGGGCAGAGAGAATCACCTGTGCTGGGGGCCAATGAATTTTGGAGGAAGCGTAGTCATCGTAACGATGCTTCTGCCGCGGTGCACGACTTAACCGCGTTACCGCCTGAAGTTGTCGAGATCCTTGGAATCGAGGCCAAATACCTCGATGTCCTAGGAGACTCGAAGCTGAAAGGCCATTGGGAAGGATTCCTCAACCCACCTATCTCTCACGACTCAGTCGCTGATGAGGATAACGAGAACGTGATAGTTTCCACTGGCAGGGAAAAGCGTGGATGCCGGCCAAGTCCAGTTTTCTTTCGTGCATACCAGAAACACTACGGTTTTGTTCACAACACAGAGCGCATGTATGCACCATATGAGCTTGGCATGGTGAAGTGCCATGTGTCGCTATTGCATGTGACAAGCATCGATACCATTGCGGATTCAATGGCAGGATCGGGGATCTTCGGCTTCTGGATAAAAACGATGGGCTGTGCAGACAACCTGATCACGGACTTCTTCGTTTCTTTCCGACAAGACGTGATTGCGAAGGCCTTGCGGCCAGTGCCGCCGACCATGAATGGCGACGACGACGACGACATGCGCTCTCGGGGGCCTCTTCGGGGTAGTTTGGGGGCCTCTTGGGAAGCTCTGGGGGGCCGCTCGGAAACGTCGTGGGGGCTTCTTGAGGTTTCTGGGGGTTGGGGCTGCTTGCGAGGCTTCTCAGGGGCCTCTGGGGGCCTCCTGAGAGCTTCTCAGGCCGAGGGCTCCAAATGTCGGTTCGGGCCTCCCGTCTGGGCTCCTCCTTAAAGCCGTCTTGGGGGCCTTCGGCTGTCTTGGAGGCCTCTTGGTCGGTCTTGGGCGGCTTTCTTGGGTGACTTGACTTTGGCCTCTCGAGGATCCTGGCCCCGGCCCAACAGGAGGCTTCACCGAAGTTTCTGTTCGGCACGCCCCTCTCGAGGATCGCGACCCTAGGTCTCGCATGGAGCTCCGCCGAAACGGCATTTCGGCACACCACTCTCGACGACGACGGCTCGTAGATCACCCGCAGCCCAACGGCTGCAGACAGCCTGGAAACGGCCGAAGAACGGCGAAATCCGGTAAGAACCGGATTTTGAAAAAGGACAATCTGTGGTTAGGCCGGATAGATCCCCCCGGGCCTTCCCCCGGCGCTGGCGTGGACCTCCTCCTCGGGGCCTCGGCCTACAGGCCGCCTCCATCTGGGGCCCTCCTCCAGAGGCCCCTGGCAGGCACCCCTCAGACAAGGCCTCCATACGAATTCCATAGGCTTCCATAAGAGTCCTATGGGCCTCCATAGGAATGCTATAGGCACCCATACACATTCTATAGGCGTCCATCGGAATACTATAGGCCCCCGTAGGAATTCCATAGGCCTCCATGGGTATTATATGTAGGCCTCCATCGGAACTCTATATCCTTCCATACGAATTCTATACATGCCTCCATCGGAATTCTATAGGCTTCCATCGGAGCTCTATAGGCCCCCATAGGAAGTCGATAAGCCTCCATAGGAATTCTATAGGCCCCCATCGGAATTCGATACGCCCCCATCGGAAGTCGATAGGCCTCTATCGGAATTCCATAGCCCTCCATACGACTTCTTTTTGGCCTCCATCGGGATTCTATACGCTTCCATAGGAATTCTATAGGCCTCTATCTGAATTCTATAGGCCTCCATCGGAATTCTATGGGCACCCATTGGAATTTCGAAATTGGCGCAGCCGCTGGGGCCTTCGGCGGAGCTCCCCGAGGGGGGCCACGATCCTCGTGAGGGGTGTGCCGAAATGGGCGCAGCCGCTGGGACCTTCGGCGGAGCTCCCCGATTGGGGGCCACGATCCACGTGAGGGGTGTGCCGAAATGGGCGCAGCCGCTGGGGTCTTCGGCGGAGCTCCTCGATTGGAGGCCACGATCCACGTGAGGGGTGTGCCGAAATGGGCGCAGCCGCTGGGGCCTTCGGCGGAGCTCTCCGAGGAGGGTGATCAAGACGAGGATGATGACGGTGATGATGATGATGATGATGATGATGATGATGATGATGATGATGATGATGATGATGATGATGATGATGATGATGATGATGATGGTGATGACGAGGATGCTGATCAGGGCGAGGACAGTGTGGATGAGGAACAGTGTGCGAACCGAAAACTTCGGGCCCATTTCGGCGCATCCTTCACGCGATTCGGGGCCTCACAAGGGGCGCAACCGAAAGCATCGGGTCCATTTCGGCGCGCCTCTCACACGGTTCGGGGCCGCACAGGAGGCGCAACCGAAGGCCTGGGGCCCATGTCGGCCCACTCCTGACAATATTCGTGGAGGGGCACTGGCAGGACGCGGGGCGGAGGAGGTGGAGGAGGAGGAGGAAGAGGACGAGGCCGCCGACGACGACAATGATGATGATGGTGATGATGACGACGACGACGGTGATGATGATGGTGATGATGAGGATGATGATGATGGTGATGATGACGACGACGATGATGATGATGCGGATGAGGATGAGGATGAAGACGATGGGGATGGTAACGATGATGATGATGATGATGATGATGATGATGATGATGATGATGATGATGATGATGTGGATGACGTGGGTGTGGATGATGATGATGATGATGATGATGATGATGATGATGATGATGCTGATGATGATGCTGCTGATGATGATGCTGATGATGACGATGCTGTGGAAGATGAGGTGGGCGAGGATGCTGATGATGATGAGGAGGAGGAGGACGACGATGAGGGTGAGGAGGACCAGGATGATGAAGACGTCGATGCGGAGGACGAGGATGAGGAGGACGATGACAGGGTGGATGAGGCTTGGGACGAGGACGGTCGTCGTCGTCGTCGCCGCCGTCGTTGTCGTCGTCGTCGTCGTCGGTTTCGTCGCCCCGCCACCGCGCGCCACCTGGCGTGCCCGCCCGGTGGGAGGGGCAGGGAGATAGAGGGACACTGGCGGGGCGGAGGACGAGGCCGCCGACGACAATGACGACGATAATGATGGTGATGATGACGACGATGATGATGATGAGGATGCGGATGAGGATGTTGATGATGACGATGATCAGGATGATGATGAGGATGGTGATGATGAGGATGACGTGGATGAGCATGATGATGATGATGACGACGACGACGACGACGACTACGATGATGATGGTAATGATGATGACGATGATGATGATGGGGATGGTGATGATGAGGACGACGTGGATGATGATGATGATGACGATGATGATATTCTATGATGAGTAAGACGAGGTGGACGATGCTGCTGATGATGGTGAGTAGGAACATGAGGATGACGATGAGGGTGAGGACGACGAGGATCACGAAGACGTCGATGCGGAGGACGAGGGTGAGGAGAACGAGGACAGGGTGGATGAGGAGAACGAGGACAGGGTGGATGAAGCTTGGGGCGAGGACGGTCGTCGTCGCCGTCGTCGTCGTCGTCGTCGTCGTCGTCATCGGTGCCGTCGCCTCGCGTATAAGATCCTATACAGTCTGTATCGGGTCTGTATAGGATTCTATACAGTCTGTATCGGATCTGTATAGGATCCTATACAGTCTGTATCGGATCTGTATCGGATCCCATACAGCCTGTGTCGGACCTGTAAAGGATCCTATACAGTCTGTATCGGATCTGTATAGGATCCTATACAGTCTGTATCGGATCTGTGTAGGATCCTATACAGCCTGTGTCGGATCTGTGTAGGATCTTATCCAGTCTGTATCGGATCGGTATGGGGTCCTATACAGTGTGTATCGGATCTGTATAGGATCCTAGACAGTTTGTTTCGGATCTGTACAAGATCCTATACAGTGTGTATCGGATCTGTATAGGATCCTATACAGTCTGTATCGGATCTGTATAGGACCCCATACAGTCTGTATCGGATCTCCACAGGATCCCATACAGTCTGTATCGGATATGTATAGGGTCCTACACTGTCTGTATCTGATCTGTGTAGGATCCTATACAGTCTGTATCGGATCTGTGTCGGGTACCATACAGTCTGTTTCGGATATGTGTAGGATCCTATACTGTCTGTATCGGGTCTGTATAGGAACCTATACAGTCTGTATCGGGTCTGTATAGGATCCAATACAGTATGTATCGGATATGTACAGGATCTTATACAGTCTGTACCGGATCTGTGTAGGATCCTATGCAGTCTGTATCGGATCTGTATAGGGTTCTATACAGTCTGTATCGAATATGTATAGGATCCTATACAGTCTGTATCGGATCTGTATAGGATCCTATACAGCCTGTGTCGGACCTGTATAGGATCCTATACAGTGTGTATCTGCTCTGTATAGGGTCCTTCACAGTCTGTTTCGGATATGTGTAGGATCCTATACAGTCTGTATCGGATCTGTATAGGATCCTATACAGTCTGTATCGGATCTGTGTAGGGTCCCATACAGTCTGTTTCGGATCTGTATCGGATCCCATACAGTTTGTATCGGATCTGTATAGGATCCTAAACAGTCTGCATCCGATCTGTGTAGGATCCTGTACAGTCTGTATCGGATCTGTGTAGGATCCCATTCAGTCTGTTCCGGATCTGTACAGGTTCTATGCAGTCTGTTTCGGATTTGTATAGGATCTTATACAGTCAGTATCGGATCTCTATAGGATTCTATACAGTCTGTATCGGATCTCTAGAGGATTCCATACAGTCAGTATCGGATATGTATAGGATCCTATACAGTGTGTATCGGATCTGTATTGGATCCTATACAGTCCGTATCGGGTATGTATAGGGTCCTATACAGTCTGTGTCCGATCTGTATAGGGTCCCATACAGTCTGTATCGGATCTGTATAGGATCCCATACAGTTTGTATCTGATCTCTACAGGATCCCATACAGTCTGTATCGGATATGTATAGGATCCTGTACAATCTGTATCGGATCTCTACAGGATCCTATACAGTGGTAATATCAATCCACGGGCCTCGTATGTCGTAGTCGGTAGTGTGTGGCTGTTGTTTGTGAGGTGACGTGGCCGTCACTTCGCGTGGGGGCGGGGGCGGCGCATGTCATATCGCATGCTGCCATGCATCGTATCTTCGAGGAGAATACCAATTGAAGTAAGTGGGTGGACTTCAGGAGTGTAGTATCGCGGGGAGGTAGGACTCATGCAAGGCACCTGCGCGTGAACAGAGATAGTATTGCAAGTGTCCTTGCGATTGTGCGTATGTGTGTACATTCTTCCGCGCAGAGCCACTGCACTCTCACGTTCCACCATGTCAATAGTCCACCAAATAGTGCCGAGGATAGTGAGGAGTCAAGCGATAGGTGTCCTCCAAAGGACCGCTCCGCTACCAAGTTTGAAAAGGGGTCTGAGAAACGACCAGATGCTTCGCCTAAGAAGGTGCCCGTATCCAATTGTGTTATATTGTAGTAGCGATAGTCCCAAGAGCGGGAGAGAAACGAGGGAGCGACGAACCATGTCAAGCGAATATGTTTCCGGTCTCAGTGGCAAATAGGTCGCCTCGCGATGAGGTGCAGTCATATGTCGACCGCCAGCCGCTTGAGGACAAACGGCCGAGGACAAACGCTTGCTATTTCTCACCTTTTGCCCAGCCTCTTTTAAAGTCCTCCTCCCCTCTCCTCTCCTCCTTCTTCCGTAGCGCTCAGTACGGCGCTTCGTGGAGAGGGAACTCCATTGAAGGCCCCACTGGTGCAGTCCGCATGCGGAAACACACACCCAGTACAGCGATTCTTGGCCCCAGAGGGAGCTCCACCGAAAGTCCCAGTGGCGCAGTCCGCATGCGGTCCACCCGCCCAGTACAGCGTTTCGTGGCCGCAGAGGGGCTCCCACCGAAGATCCCAGTGGCGCAGTCCGCGTGTGGGACCACACCCAGTACAGCGATTCGTGGCCCCGGAGGGAACCCCACCGAAGGTCCCAATGGCGCAGCCCGCATGCGCACCCCCCCGCCCAGTGCAACGATTCGTTGCCCCATATATGAAGCTCCACCGAAAGCCCCAGTGGCGCAGTCTGCGTGCGGTTCACCCGCACAGTGAAGCGCTCCGTGGCCCCAGAGGGAGCTCCACCGAAGGTCCCAGTGGCGCAGTCCGCATGCGGTTCCCTCGCCCAGCACAGCGCTCCGTGGCCCCAGAGGGAGCTCCACGGAAAACGACGCCCACATTTGCGGCATTCGCCATTGCATACATTTCCGTTTATTCGCCAGACTAAAGTTGCATCCGTGTATTCGCATGTTCATGTACATATATATATTTACACATGTATATATATATATATATATATATCGTGCGTGGGATTACGTGCACACGTTTGTATATACAGTTGCATACGGTTTTTATGTGTGCATGTGCACGTATAGGCTTAGGTGTGTGCACACGCAAAACTATATGCATATATGTATTTACGTGCGTATGCGCATGCGTATATGTAACTGTGTACGAATGCTCATGCATGATTCGTGTGTGTATACATATTTGTGTGTGCATGTGTTGAACTGTATATGTGTATTTCTATGTATGGGCATACGTGTGTGTATGTGTATGTGTATATGTATACGTGCAGGAATCGCCAAATCAACATACACTCATGCACTATACATACATACATACATACACATACATGCATACATACATATGTATATATATATACATCTCGATGCAGTCGTGTATGTATGTGTGTATGTCTGTAGACACCCATGATGGCTTTGCCGTAACCATCTTGGCTCGGGCCATGACGCTCCAGCGCTCGATCCCTGGTGCTGCGTTCCCCCCTACACCCCTGGCCGCCTTCAGCGAGCACCGAGGCGGTCCGCCTTTAGCAGACGCCATGCTTTCCAGGCAGGCGTGTGCCTCCGCTGTCGTGACGCGGAAGAGCTTCGACACCTGCGCCGTGGCCACGAGGAGCATCGAGGGCGGGTGGCAGCGGAACCCGGTCAGGGCGCCCGTCCCGCCCTGCGAGGAGATCCCGTGGCCCGCGGGCCTGGTACGGGCCAGTGCCCCGCTCGATGAGCAGACCCCGCTTGGCGCTTGGCGCGAGGCGGAGATCCCATGGCCCTCCTTCCCGGTGGAGGACACGAGCAGCGGCGGCGGCCCGGACCGCCCGTCTCTGGCGTTCGATTCGCCGAATCGGACGCAGCGGCGCCGGATGCAGCGTCGGATGAAGAAACTCATAGACAGGCAGATGGTGTCCGAAGACTCGCACGGCACGCGGACTGTAGGCACGCCTCCAGGAATTTTCGTCCGGCCGGCATTTGCCTCTTTTTGGATTGTCCTGTGACATTGGAGCCGAGCGATGTGGCGTGGGCTCGTCTATCGATGATCAGCAGCACAAGGCTCGAGCTAGTCAGCGTTTGTCCGATTTCGCGGACCGAAACAAAAACGGAACGACACAAAAACGGTTCTGTTTGGCTTGAGTCAGGGGGCACCTTTCTGCCCCCGCGCGCCAGTCAGTCTGCGCGGGGCGTAATGGTTCCCGCGCGCCGTGGCTTAAAACCTGCGGCGGGGATTGACCCTGCACCCTCCGCGTCGTCACTGCGTAAGTTCTCAGATTGCCGTTTCGTCTTCTGCAGCCCGCGGAGTAGTTAGCTGTCGCTGCAAGCCTTGTCTAATTTCTGCCCCCTTTCCTGAGGCCTTCTTCCTCACTCCTCCCATCCTCCTCTGGACTGTTTGTCTGTCTGCCTCCCCCGTTTTCCCTGGAGCGGTGCTCCAGGTGTCACCTGGCTTTCGTTTGATCAAAACCTCCAGGGACGACCAGCCTTGGGGGGGGGAAGGGCGACAATCGAGATTGTTGATCGGGCATCAGGAATCCGCTGGTAGCGCACGGGACATCGAGCGCGTTCTGCCACTCAGTAGACAACTGGAGACATTGTGCCGCGTCAGTCTGCGCGGGGCGCAGGGTTTCCCGCGCGCCGTGGTTTAAAGCCTGCGGCGGGGATTGACACCCTCCGCGTCGGCACTGCGTAAATTCTCAGAGTGCCGTTTCGTCTTCTGCAGCCCGCGGAGTAGTTAGCTGGCGCTGCAAGCCTTGACTACTTTCTGCCCTCTTTCCTGAGGCCTTCTTCCTCACTCCTCCCATCCTCCTCTGGACTGTCTGTCTGCCTGCTTCCCCCGTTTTCCCTGGAGCGGTGCTCCAGGTGTCACCTGGCTTTCGTTTGATCAAAACCTCCAGGGACGACCAGCCTTGGGGGGGCGGAGGGCGACAATCGAGGTTTCTTTTCGCCATCCGGCATCAGGAATCCGGAATCAGCCAGAGCAGGATGAGAAGAATGAATTTGGACGCATATGCCTTGTGATGATGCACGGTTTTCCCAATCGATTCGCCATGCTGGTCTAAGATTGGAAGCGTAGTGCGGGTGTAAAAGGCGAATTGCGCCTCCCATGAGTAAGTGTTTGAATCTTGCCTTCGGCCGCGTGTGGCTCTATGTGATGCATTTGCCATGGAGGTTTCTGCATGGCCAAGGGCCTCTGAACAGTGCTCCTCCCTGTATGGCTGCATCCCTGGTGGCAGCATGTGGGGGAGGGACTCGACCATTCAGGAGCAGCAAGCATGGGCTTGCCTCTTCGTGCACGGGCAGCCGTGCCCTCTCGTTGAGCGCTCGCTTGGCCTTCCGCTCGAGCCCCCGCTCCTACTTCCTCCTCTGGTCGGAATCATCGGGACTCTTCTCAGTCATCCCGTGTGGTTTGAGCCATCGGGGTTCTTCTGATCGAAGGCCTGCAGCCTCCGCAGTATGTGCTTTTAACAGCTTGCTGAACGGGATGGTAGAAGCTATTCTGAGAGCAACTACCCTCCGCTCAAATCTTCTTGCAACACAAACACACACCCATGATGGCTTCCAGGCAGCCTCAGAGGCCTCCAAGACGAGACGACCCGAGTGCGCCCCAAGAGCACACCAAGACCGCTCACGATGATTCTCAGACGGTCAACAGGCTCCCCAGAAGGCCCAAGAGAGCTCCAAGAGTCCCCGAAGAGGGCATCTAGACGCCCAAATCAGCCCAAACATGTTTTTTTTAGAACATTCACCATTTAGGTCTTCATAGCTCCAAGGCGGCCCAACTGCTCCTCCAAGACTGCCTCGATCAAGGCTGCCAAATAGGCCCCTCATGAGGCATCAAGGCTGCCCAAGAGAGGTTGAAGGCGGCCCACGAGGCGCCCAAGACGGCCACAAAAGAGGATTCGAACTCACATTTCGAGCTCTCCGCCACAAGGGGGCCCGGGAGAGTTGCAGCAGGTCCCCAAGAAGCCCCCAGGATGCCCCAATAACGATCTAACTTAACTCAACGAGGCCCCTAAACGTCGCCTCGAAGGCCAAAGAGGCTTCAACGCCGATTACAAGGAGCTCCCCAGAGGATTCCCAAGATACCGAACATGCATCCAACGGGCCTCTTCCCGCAACCCAGGCACGGTGGTGGTACGCTCCTCCTCCTCCTCCTTCCCTCATCCATCCTTCTCCTTCTCCTGCTCTCTCCTCGTCTTCCTCCTCTCGCCGAAGCCCAGAAGCTCCTCCCATCCAGGCCTGTCCAAAAAATGCCCTGAGGCCTCTTTTAAGAGGCCCCGAAGCTCTCCGTTTCAGCTTTGAAGCGTCTGCAAGGGGCCCTCAAAGTTTCCACGGGGGGCTTTGAAGCGTTCCAGGGGTTGTCCAAGGTGCTCCGCGGGCTCTCCCAAAGTTTGTGGGGCCTCTCCCGGAATCAAGGCATGGGCAAGGCGATTGCGAAGAAGATGTGGGCAGCTGGGCTAAATTCGGATTCCCTTGTGCAGTAGCACAGCCCACATTAGGGGGAGATATCATGATGGATGCATGTGGCATGTAGAGTGATTGAGCATTCGGGTAAAATGTTTGTCGTTGTTGTTGTTGTTGTTGTTGTTGTTGTTGTTG
>CAUYUJ010015466.1:50000-112500 GCA_963575745.1 Prorocentrum cordatum
GTATCGGATCTCTACAGGATTCCATACAATCAGTATTGGATCTGTGTAGGATCCTATCCAGTCTGTATCGGATCTGTACAGGATCCCATACAGTCTGTACCGGATCTGTATAGGATCCTGTACAGTTTGTATCGAATATGTATAGGATCTCATACAGTCTGTATCGGATCTGTATAGGATCTTTTACAGTGTGTATCTGATCTTTGCAGGATCCCATACAGTCTGTATCGGATCTGTATAGGATCCCATATAGGCTGTATCGGATCTGTTCAGGATCCCATGCAGTCTGTATCGGATCTCTACAGGATCCCATACAGTCTGTATCGGATCTGTGTAGGATCCTGTACAGTCTGTATCGGATCTGTATAGGATCCTGTACAGTTTGTATCGGATTTGTATAGGATCCTATCCAGTCTGTATCGGATCTGTATAGGATCCCATACAGTCTGTATCGGATACGTATTGAAGCGGCGCCACGCCGGCGCGCATACGTTTTCCACCCATAGGACCACGTCAAGGTCCGTAAGGGAGTCCAAGGGAGTTCCAGTTTTTTTTCCCAACCATCCTGTGGTGTTGGGTCCTCGTTTTGAAGAGACAGCGCCCGCTCCCGCTCCCGCTCCCGCTCCTTTTCCCCCTCCTCCCTCCTCCCTCCTCACACCATCATCATCGTCACCATCATCCATTTTGGCGCACCCCTCACACGTTTCGTGGCCCCATAGGGAACCCCACCGAAGGCCCCAGTGCTGCCGCCCGCATGCGTCACGCACACCCAATTCGGCACACCACTCACACGTTTCGTGGCCCCATAGGGAGCTCCGCCGAAGGCCCCAGTGCTGCCGCCCGCATGCGTCACGCACACCCAATTCGGCACACCCCTCACACGTTTCGTGGCCCCATAGGGAGCTCCGCCGAAGGCCCCAGTGCTGCCGCCCGCATGCGTCACGCACACCCAATTCGGCACACCCCTCACACGTTTCGTAGATAGGGAACCCTACCGAAGTGCTGCCTGGCGCCGCATGCGTCGCGCACACCCATTCGACACACACCCTCACACTTTCGTGGCCCATAAGGAGCCCCACCGAAGCCGCCTGCCAGCCCGCATGCGTCCCGCACACCCAAGTCGGCACAACCCCCTCACACTTTCGTGGCCCCAGGGAGCTCCGCCGAAGGCCCCAGTGCTGCCGCCCGCATGCGTCACGCACACCCAATTCGGCACACCCCTCACACCTTTCGTGGCCCCATAGGGAAGCTCCACCGAACGGCCCCATGCTGCCGCCCGCATGCGTCAGCACACCCAATTCGGCACACCCCTCACACGTTTCGTGGCCCCATAGGAAGCCCCACCGAAGGCCCCAGTGCTGCCGCCCGCATGCGTCACGCACACAAAATTCGGCACACCCCTCACACGTTTCGTGGCCGCATAGGGAGCTCCACCGACGGCCCCAGTGCTGCCGCCCGCATGCGTCCCTCACACCCACTTCGGCACACCCCTCACAGGCTTCGTGGCCCCATAGGGAGCCCCACCGAAGGCCCCAGTGCTGCCGCCCGCATGCGTCCCGCACGCCGCATTCGGCACACCCCTCACACGTTTCGTGGCACCATAGGAAGCTCCACCGAAGGCCCCAGTGCTGCCGCCCGCATGCGTCACGCACACAAAATTCGGCACACCCCTCACACGTTTCGTGGCCCCATAGGGAGCTCCACCGAAGGCCCCAGCGGCGGCGCTCACATGCGCATGCGTCCCGCACGCCCTTTTCGGCACATCCCTCACAGGCTTCGTGGCCCCATCATCCACCGGAGGCCCCAGTGGCGGCGCTCACATGCGTCACCCACACCCACCTAATTCGGCACACCCCTCACACGTTTCGTGGCCCCATAGGGAGCCCCACCGAAGGCCCCAGCGGCCGTTTTCCCTGGAGCGGTGCTCCAGGTGTCACCTGGCTTTCGTTTGATCAAAACCTCCAGGGACGACCAGCCTTGGGGGGGGGAAGGGCGACAATCGAGATTGTTGATCGGGCATCAGGAATCCGCTGGTAGCGCACGGGACATCGAGCGTGTTCTGCCACTCAGTAGACAACTGGAGACATTGTGCCGCGTCAGTCTGCGCGGGGCGCAGGGTTTCCCGCGCGCCGTGGTTTAAAGCTTGCAGCGGGGATTGACACCCTCCGCGTCGGCACTGCGTAAATTCTCAGAGTGCCGTTTCGTCTTCTGCAGCCCGCGGAGTAGTTAGCTGGCGCTGCAAGCCTTGACTACTTTCTGCCCTCTTTCCTGAGGCCTTCTTCTTCACTCCTCCCATCCTCCTCTGGACTGTCTGTCTGCCTGCTTCCCCCGTTTTCCCTGGAGCGGTGCTCCAGGTGTCACGTGGCTTTCGTTTGATCAAAACCTCCAGGGACGACCAGCCTTGGGGGGGGGAGGTAGGACTCATGCAAGGCACCTGCGCGTGAAAAGAGATTGTATTGCAAGTGTCCTTGCGATTGTGCGTATGTTTGTACATTCTTCCGCGCAGAGCCACTGCACTCTCATGTTCCACCATGTCAATAGTCCACCAAATAGTGCCGAGGATAGTGAGGAGTCAAGCGATAGGTGTCCTCCAAAGGACCGCTCCGCTACCAAGTTTGAAAAGGGGTCTGAGAAACGACCAGATGCTTCGCCTAAGAAGGTGCCCGTATCCAATTGTGTTATATTGTAGTAGCGATAGTCCCAAGAGCGGGAGAGAGACGAGGGAGCGACGAACCATGCCAAGCGAATATGTTTCCGGTCTCAGTGGCAAATGGGCCGCCTCGCGATGAGGTGCAGTCATATGTCGGCCGCCAGCCGCTTGAGGACAAACGGCCGCGGACAAACGCTCGCTATTTCTCACCTTTTGCCCAGCCTCTTTTAAAGTCCTCCTCCCCTCTCCTCTCCTCCCTCCTCCGTAGTACGGCGCTTCGTGGCCCCAGAGGGAGCTCCACCGAAAGTCCCAGTGGCGCAGTCCGCATGCGTCTCCCCCGCCCACTACACCGCTTCGTAGCCCCAGAGGGAGAGGGAACTCCATCGAAGGCCCCACTGGTGCAGTCCGCATGCGGAAACCACACCCAGTACAGCGATTCTTGGCCCCAGGAGGGAGCTCCACCGAAAGTCCCAGTGGCGCAGTCCGCATGCGGTCCACCCGCCCAGTACAGCGTTCCGTGGCCGCAGAGGGGCTCCCACCGAAGATCCCAGTGGCGCAGTCCGCGTGTGGGACCACACCCAGAACAGCGATTCGTGGCCCCGGAGGCAACCCCACCGAAGGTCCCAATGGCGCAGCCCGCATGCGCATCCCCCCGCCCAGTGCAACGATTCGTTGCCCCATATATGAAGCTCCACCGAAAGCCCCAGTGGCGCAGTCTGCGTGCGGTTCACCCGCGCAGTGAAGCGCTTCGTGGCCCCAGGGGGAGCTCCACCGAAGGTCCCAGTGGCGCAGTCCGCATGCGGTTCCCTCGCCCAGTACAGCGCTTCGTGGCCCCAGAGGGAGCTCCACGGAAAACGATACCCACATTTGCGGCATTCGCCATTGCATACATTTCCGTTTTTTCGCCAGACTAAAGTTGCATCCGTGTATTCGCATGTTCATGTACATATATATATATATATATATATGTATACACATATGTATATATATATATATATATATATATCGTGCGTGGGATTACGTGCACACGTTCGTATATACAGTTGCATACGGTTTTTATGTGTGCATGTGCACGTATAGGCTTAGGTGTGTGCACACGCAAAACTATATGCATATATGTATGTACGTGCGTATGCGCATGCGTATATGTAACTGTGTATGAATGCTCCTGTATGATTCGTATTTGTATACATATTTGTGTGTGCATGTGTTGAACTGTATATGTGTATTTCTATGTATGGGCATACGTGTGTGTATGTGTATGTGTATATGTATACGTGCATGAATAGACAAACCAACATACACTCATGCACTATACATACATACATACACATACATGCATACATACATACGTGTATATATACATCTCGATGCAGTCGTGTATGTATGTGTGTATGTCTGTAGACACCCATGATGGCTTTGCCGTAACCATCTTGGCTCGGGCCATGACGCTCCAGCGCTCGATCCCTGGTGCTGCGTTCCCCCCTACACCCCTGGCCGCCTTCAGCGGTCCGCCTTTAGCAGACGCCATGCTTTCCAGGCAGGCGTGTGCCTCCGCTGTCGTGACGCGGAAGAGCTTCGACACCTGCGCCGTGGCCACGAGGAGCATCGAGGGCGGGTGGCAGCGGAACCCGGTCAGGGCGCCCGTCCCGCCCTGCGAGGAGATCCCGTGGCCCGAGGGCCTGGTACGGGCCAGTGCCCCGCTCGATGAGCAGACCCCGCTTGGCGCTTGGCGCGAGGCGGAGATCCCATGGCCCTCCTTCCCGGTGGAGGACACGAGCAGCGGCGGCGGCCCGGACCGCCCGTCTCTGGCGTTCGATTCGCCGAATCGGACGCAGCGGCGCCGGATGCAGCGTCGGATGAAGAAACTCATAGACAGGCAGATGGTGTCCGAAGACTCGCACGGCACGCGGACTGTAGGCACGCCTCCAGGAATTTTCGTCCGGCCGGCATTTGCCTCTTTTTGGATTGTCCTGTGACATTGGAGCCGAGCGATGTGGCGTGGGCTCGTCTATCGATGATCAGCAGCACAAGGCTCGAGCTAGTCAGCGTTTGTCCGATTTCGCGGACCGAAACAAAAACGGAACGACACAAAAACGGTTCTGTTTGGGTTGAGTCAGGGGGCACCTTTCTGCCCCCGCGCGCCAGTCAGTCTGCGCGGGGCGTAGGGGTTCCCGCGCGCCGTGGCTTAAAACCTGCGGCGGGGATTGACCCTGCACCCTGCGCGTCGTCACTGCGTAAATTCTCAGATTGCCGTTTCGTCTTCTGCAGCCCGCGGAGTAGTTAGCTGTCGCTGCAAGCCTTGTCTAATTTCTGCCCCCTTTCCTGAGGCCTTCTTCCTCACTCCTCCCATCCTCCTCTGGACTGTCTGTCTGTCTGCCTCCCCCGTTTTCCCTGGAGCGGTGCTCCAGGTGTCACCTGGCTTTCGTTTGATCAAAACCTCCAGGGACGACCAGCCTTGGGGGGGGGAAGGGCGACAATCGAGATTGTTGATCGGGCATCAGGAATCCGCTGGTAGCGCACGGGACATCGAGCGTGTTCTGCCACTCAGTAGACAACTGGAGACATTGTGCCGCGTCAGTCTGCGCGGGGCGCAGGGTTTCCCGCGCGCCGTGGTTTAAAGCCTGCGGCGGGGATTGACACCCTCCGCGTC
The DNA here is from genome assembly GCA_963575745.1 of Prorocentrum cordatum. Lineage (NCBI taxonomy): Eukaryota > Dinophyceae > Prorocentrales > Prorocentraceae > Prorocentrum > Prorocentrum cordatum. The sequence goes on from CAUYUJ010015466.1 coordinate 55,304, forward strand.
GGCACTGCGTAAATTCTCAGAGTGCCGTTTCGTCTTCTGCAGCCCGCGGAGTAATTAGCTGGCGCTGCAAGCCTTGACTACTTTCTGCCCTCTTTCCTGAGGCCTTCTTCCTCACTCCTTCCATCCTCCTCTGGACTGTCTGTCTGCCTGCTTCCCCCGTTTTCCCTGGAGCGGTGCTCCAGGTGTCACCTGGCTTTCGTTTGATCAAAACCTCCAGGGACGACCAGCCTTGGGGGGGGCGGAGGGCGACAATCGAGGTTTCTTTTCGCCATCGGGCATCAGGAATCCGGAATCAGCCAGAGCAGGATGAGAATAATGAATTTGGACGCATATGCCTTGTGATGATGCACGGTTTTCCCTATCGATTCGCCATGCTGGTCTAAGATTGGAAGCGTAGTGCGGGTGTGAAAGGCGAATTGCGCCTCCCATGAGTAAGTGTTTGAATCTTGCCTTCGGCCGCGTGTGGCTCTATGTGATGCATTTGCCATGGAGGTTTCTGCATGGCCAAGGGCCTCTGAACAGTGCTCCTCCCTGTATGGCTGCATCCCTGGTGGCAGCATGTGGGGGAGGGACTCGACCATTCAGGAGCAGCAAGCATGGGCTTGCCTCTTCGTGCACGGGCAGCCGTGCCCTCTCGTTGAGCGCTCGCTTGATCTCGCTTGGCCTTCCGCTCGAGCCCCCGCTCCTACTTCCTCCTCTGGTCGGAATCATCGGGACTCTTCTCAGTCATCCCGTGTGGTTTGAGCCATCGGGGTTCTTCTGATCGAAGGCCTGCAGCCTCCGCAGTATGTGCTTTTAACAGCTTGCTGAACGGGATGGTAGAAGCTATTCTGAGAGCAACTACCCTCCGCTCAAATCTTCTTGCAACACAAACACACACCCATGATGGCTTCCAGGCAGCCTCAGAGGCCTCCAAGACGAGACGACCCGAGTGCGCCCCAAGAGCACACCAAGACCGCTCACGATGATTCTCAGACGGTCAACAGGCTCCCCAGAAGGCCCAAGAGAGCTCCAAGAGTCCCCGAAGAGGGCATCTAGACGCCCAAATCAGCCCAAACATTTTTTTTTTTTTTAGAACATTCACCATTTAGGTCTTCACAGCTCCAAGGCGGCCCAACTGCTCCTCCAAGACTGCCTCGATCAAGGCTGCCAAATAGGCCCCTCATGAGGCATCAAGGCTGCCCAAGAGAGGTTGAAGGCGGCCCACGAGGCGCCCAAGACGGCCACAAAAGAGGATTCGAACTCACATTTCGAGCTCTCCGCCACAAGGGGGCCCGGGAGAGTTGCAGCAGGTCCCCAAGAAGCCCCCAGGATGCCCCAATAACGATCTAACTTAACTCAACGAGGCCCCTAAACGTCGCCTCGAAGGCCAAAGAGGCTTCAACGCCGATTACAAGGAGCTCCCCAGAGGATTCCCAAGATACCGAACATGCATCCAACGAGCCTCTTCCCACAACCCAGGCACGGTGGTGGTACTCTCCTCCTCCTCCTCCTTCCCTCATCCATCCTTCTCCTTCTCCTGCTCTCTCCTCGTCTTCCTCCTCTCGCCGAAGCCCAGAAGCTCCTCCCATCCAGGCCTGTCCAAAAAATGCCCTGAGGCCTCTTTTAAGAGGCCCCGAAGCTCTCCGTTTCAGCTTTGAAGCGTCTGCAAGGGGCCCTCAAAGTTTCCACGGGGGGCTTTGAAGCGTTCCAGGGGTTGTCCAAGGTGCTCCGCGGGCTCTCCCAAAGTTTGTGGGGCCTCTCCCGGAATCAAGGCATGGGCAAGGCGATTGCGAAGAAGATGTGGCAGCTGGGCTAAATTCGGATTCCCTTGTGCAGTAGCACAGCCCACATTAGGGGGAGATGTCATGATGGATGCATGTGGCATGTAGAGTGATTGAGCATTCGGGTAAAACGTTTGTCGTCGTTGTTGTTGTTGTTGTTGTTGTTGTTGTTGTTGTTGTTGTTGTTGTTGTTGTTGTTGTTGTTGTTGTTGTTGTTGTTGTTGTTGTTGTCGTTGTTGTTGTTGTTGTTGTTGTTGTTGTTGTTGTTGTTGTTGTTGTTGTTGTTGTTGGGAAAGGCGCGCGTGGGCGCCCCTGCCGCCCCCCCCAGCAACCGAGCAACCGAGCAACCCTCTATGGGGGTCTCCTGGGGGCGCCAAGGATTCCCTAATAGGAGCTCCTAGGAATTCTATAGGCTTCCATAGGAATTCTATCGACCGCTCTAGGAATTCTATAGGCCCCCATCGGAATTCTATAGGCCTCCAAAGGAATTCTACAGGCCCCCATGGGAATTCTATAGGCCTCCATAGGAATTCGATTGGACTCCATAGGAATTCTATATGCCTCCATAGGAATTCTATATAACCCTCCATAGGACTTTTATCGGCCTCCATAGGAATTCTATAGGCCTCCGTAACAATTCGATAGGCCTCCGTAGGAAGTCCATATAACCCCCCATAGGAATTTTATCGGCCTCCATAGGAATTATATATGCCTCCGTAGGAATTCTATAGGCCTCCATCGGAATTCTATAGGCACCCCTAGGAATTCTATAAAGGTCCCCATAGGAATTCTATTGGCCGCCATACGAATTCCATAGGCCTCCATAGGAGTTCTGTAGGCCTCCATAGGAATGCTATAGGCGCCCATACACATTCTATAGGCGTCCATCGGAATTCTATAGGCCCCCGAAGGAATTCTTTAGGCCTCCTTGGAGATCGTCGATCGGGTTGGCTTGTGCATTTTGTGGATCCGTAAACATTATGGATCATATTCAGTCCAGCGAGTCGGGAGTTCGCCCCCCCATGGAGTGGGCGAGTCGCGCCGCCGGCGCGGTGGGGGGCCTCGCTCATCTCGGCGCCGCCTGGTACGGCCAGCACTGTACCTGCCACGTGGACCTGGGCGAGGTCTGTTCGTCCGACAAGGACCTGATCAGGCTGCTCGAGGGGCAGCTCCAGCGGTGCGGACCGGCGAACCTCACGGTGCCGGCGCCGTGCCCTGTGCCGGAGTGCTCCGGCCACCCAGGGAGCGTGGTCTTCCTCGCCTCGCTCCTCGCCTTCTTCGCGGGAGCGGTCGTCTCGGCTGGAGGCATCTGGGCCTGGTCGCAGCGCCAGTCTCGACGCGCCTGGCAGGCATCTCGCCCGTCGGTCGCCGAGCAGGTGGCAAAGCTAGAGCTTCAGGATGGCCGACTACCTGCGGCCGGGGCAGCGGGTGCTCGTCTTCTACGACCCGGACCCCAGCGAGCTGCTATGGCATGAGCGCCTCTTGTGCGCTCACGTGCGGGCGAACGACTGGATCGTGGCGACGCCCGACCGAGACATCTACCTCGAGGATCTGGAGGGTGGTATCGAGGGCATGGTTCCGCTTGGCCCGATGGGCGGCCTTCCTGTCGGGTGGTCGCGGGGGCCCACGTACTTGTTCCGCGACTCGACGCAGGGCCCCCTCAGCAAGGCGGAGAGCGGCCGCCTGCAGGCGGAAGGCGAGGAGCTTGCCGTGGCCGAGCGTGCTGGACTCGCTGCGGGTGCGCCGCCTCCTCTGCCCCCCCCGCTCGAGGCGCCGCCGGCGCTGGGCGCAGGGGGCGCCCCTGACCTGGGCGAAGGCGAGTGGCGCTTCATGGAGTCTCGCGGCGGGGCCTGCCTGGGCGAGCGCGTGCCAGCTGGTCTCCTGGAGTTGGGCGTCTGCGTGGGGGACAGAGGCATTGTCAAGTCCGAGGGCGTCCCCGTCTCGTGCCGCTTCTTCAAGGCCGGCGAGCAGATGCCTACCCCTCGTGGCGACGGCGGGCCTGCCGATTCTCCAGGGGAGCTCAGGACCCTTCCCGTCAAGTACGAGACAGCCGAGTCCCGGCACCGCTCGTACAAGGAGGCCGCGGCGCTGACTACGACGACGAACTTCGAGGATTGGCCGATCAGCGGGCCACGGACGGCGGAGTGGCTTGCTCGGGAGATCGCCCGCCAGGAGTTGACTCCCGTGAGACGTCACTACTGGTGGCGCCAGCTTCTCAGCCTCGGTCCCTCCGACTGGGGAGTGGGGGAGCACGAGGCGCTCAGTCGGCTCTTCGAGTACGCCCTGACGTACGACCAGCTGAATTTCGGAGAGCTCGCGTCGCTTGAGCTCGCGGGGCGCCGCTACCAGCTTCTGGAGGAGAAGTACGCGCGCATGCTGGTGGAGGCGACCGCTGGTGGCGACGGAGCCCACTTGGACAACGACCGCCTGTTCATGGGCGAGGAGCGTCGCCACGGCCGGGCGCTCGTCGCGCCCGCTCTGGAGTCGTGGGTATCCCAGAGGCTGGCCGAGGAGAGCGCGGTGCTGAAGGAGCGGCGCAAGGCGATGGAGGAGCGGCAGCTGGCTCGTTCCACCGAGGTCGCTTCCGCGGGCGGCCGCGGCGCGGATGACGACAAGAACAGGCCCCCCAGGAGGTCGCCAAAGAAGGGCGGCCCGGGGGGAGGTGGCAATTGACCTGACTCAGGGCGGCGGGCCCCCCGACCGCCGCCCGTTTTTGCAGGGGAGGGCGGCTCGCTTGTGGAGGATGGCGAGCGGCCTCGGTGATTCAGGTGAGGTCCACGAGTGGGCTCGCGACCTGCTGCCGCTGCCCACGGGACGCTGCCTCGCGGCTCTCCTGGAGGGCATGTCGCCGGCGGTGCTGGGGGCGTCGCGCTGCGCGGATCGGCGGCGGGCTCGTCGGCGGAACGCAGAGGCGTGGCTGCAGCAGGGCATCGCGACGCTCAACACTCTGGGAGGGCGTGGAGAGAGCTGGGACCCCAAAGTGCTGCCGGGCGCGATCCAGCGCCAGGCTTTGGCCACCTTGGCCCGGGCCTATCACTCTGTTCCAGGTCCGCCTGCCGACCTCACCGCCTCGGGAGCGTGGAGTGCGCTCCGGGGTAGCGGCTCCGGCTATGCCTGTGGAGGCGTAGTCGCCGGAGAGTTTGCGACCTACCAGCGCGGCAGGCTTGCTCTGCCGGCGGTCGGCGCGGAGGCGATCGATCTCGTCGACTGCCTGCCCGACCACTACCAGAAGTTGCTGGAGGCCAGTGGCCGTGCCCTTCGGCTGCCAGCGACGTGTGCGGAGGAGCGTGCAGCAGAGGCGAGCTCCTTTGGCCCGGCCATGGACCCGATCCTGTCGCGGTCGCCGGGCAAGTTCGCCGAGTTTTTGACCAGTGCCTTTGACTCCGGAGTCGTGGAGCCCGCGACCGAGGTTCGCAGTTTTGTTGGAGTCTTTTTCGTTCGCAAGAAGGACGGCTCGCTGAGGGTCATCTTCGATCCTAGAATGACGAATGCACGTTTTCTGCCACCTGATCGCGTGGCTTTGGCCTCGCCCGAGGCCCTCGGGGACCTGGAGCTCCCCGCGGGGCAGCAGCTGTGGGTGTCCGAGGGTGACGTCGAGAACTGCTACTACCAGTTCCTCCTGCCCGCCGACCTCCGGGCCGACTTTGTGCTGCCGGCCGTCCCGAAGCGGCTCCTGCCGGCCAGGCTGAGGGAGCGCTTTCCTCGGGATGCGCAGAGCGTGCACTTCCAGGTGCGCGTCGTGCCGATGGGCTGGAGCTGGGCCGTTGCGCTGGTGCAGGCCGCCAACGCGGAGCAGCTGAAGACCGGCCCGTGGGGCGCACGCCGCTGGCTGTGCAACCGCCGCTGCGCGCCGTCTGTCGCCGCGCGTGAGCCGGCCGCGCTCTTGTACATTGACAACTTCGCGGCGCTTGGCACCGACAAGGCGGCGGTCGCGCGGGATGGCGACGCGATGGAGGCGAGCCTGAGGGGCCTTGGTCTCTCGACTCATGCGGTGTCCGGGCCGCAGCTGGAGGTCGACCTGCTTGGGTTCCGCGTCGACGGGCGGAAAGGAGCCGTGCACATCGCGCCCTTGCGGTTCTGGCGGCTGGTCCTCGCCCTCGAGCACATTGCAGGGCACCCGATGCTGACCGGAGCGGAGCTGGAGCGGCTGGTGGGCCACGTGACGCACGTGCTGCTTCTGAGGCGTGAGCTGCTCAGCTTGCTGAACGCCTGCTACGTCTTCATTAGCAAGTGCTACGACAGGCGGGTGCGGTTGTGGCCCTCTGTCCTCAAGGAGCTCGGCTGGCTGCGCTCCCTGCTGCCGCTGGTCTGGGCCGACCTGCGCGGTGCCTGGGCACCCACTGTGACGGCCGTGGACGCGTCGATGACCGGGTTCGGAGTGGTCGAGAGGACCGTCAGCCCGGACGTCGTCGGCTCCGTCGGGCGCGTGCGGGAGCGCTGGCGTTTCAAGGAGGAGGAGCTGGTGGCCGAGGGGTCCCGGGCTCGTGCCTTGAGAGAAGGTGCGCCTGTTGACTCGTCCTTCCCTGACGTGCCTGCCAGCCTCTGCAAGTCGACGGACTGGAGGACGGTAGCATCGCGGAGGTGGCGTCGGAGAGCACCAATACACCTTCTGGAGGGTGAGGCGCTGCTGTGGGCAATGAGAAGACAGGTACGGCGGGTGGCACACCACGGCAGTCGGCTCCTGTTTCTGTCCGACAGCATGTGTTTCAGCTGTGCTGTTGCAAAAGGGCGGGCATCTGACTTCCATGTTCTCTCTCAGCTTCGTCACCTCGCTGCTCTCCAGCTCGCATCGTCTTGTCGCGTGGCCGTGAGATGGATCCCCTCCGAGTGGAATCCTGCCGACGAGCCGTCCAGGCGGTTCGAGCCCCCGCGGCCAGGTCGCGCGCCACGTAGGCCCGCCGCCTCTGAGCCGCAGCCGCCCGCCGCGGCGGGGCCGAGCGCCCTTTCGGGCGGCCCTGGCGACGCTCCTGGCAGCCCCTCTTCGACGGCAGGGTCTCGACGGGGCGCCCCAGGCGAGCCCTCAGCGGATGGAGACGCCTTGGCTGCTGACTCCCGGGCGGTCCCCGCCAGCGACCCCGTCCCCGACCGCGCCTCGTCGGCTGGTGGGGGAGACGCGAGGGCGGAGCCGGAGCCCGAGGCGGTGTCCCCCGGCCGCGGCAGGCGAGCTGCCTCGCCAGCGGCCCCTCGAGCGCGGCCGCGGTCAGTCGAGGCGGCGCGGACGCCCGCAGGCCGGTGCAGCGCGTCGCACGGCGCTGCCCTGGCACCGCCTCCTGGGCTCGAGTGTTTCGGGCCTCGAGCTGGAGTCGGTGAGGCCCACGACCCAGCAGACCTACCTCCGATTCCTGCATGGCCTTTGCACCTGGCTGGGCCTGGCGCGTCTGCCGACCTGGAGTGCGCCGGAGTGGGACGATGCGCTGCTGCAGTACCTGCACGACGAGTTCGAGGCGGGTGCGAGGCCGCACGGGGCTGCCAAGCTGCTGTCGGCCCTCCTGTGGGCCCGGCCCGGGCTGGGGCGGCCGCTACGAGTGGTCCTTCCCAGGTGCAGCCGGGCTCTGCTGGGCTGGAAGCGGCGGCAGCCCGGCCAGTCCCGTCCTCCGCTGCCGTGGATAGTGCTGTGTGGAGTGCTGGAGATCCTCCTCATGCGCAGGCTTCGGTTCATGGCGTGCGCGCTGGCCCTGATGTTCCACTGTTACCTTCGACCAGGAGAGCTGCTGGCGATGCGGGGCTTCCAGCTGGTGCCCCCGGCGCCGGGTCTCGGCGGTGGCTTCCGCTGGTGGACGCTGCTGCTGCACCCAGAGGAGCTTCAGATCCCGAGCAAGACGGGGGAGCTGGACGACTCCCTGCCGCTGGACGTGCCAGAGCTGCAGTGGCTCACGCCGCTCCTTCTCGAGCTGCGTGCGACGGTCAAGCCCCACGAGCCGCTCTGGAGTTTCGACTACGTGCAGCTGCGCGCCGAGTTCGAGGGCGCGCTAGCGGCGCTCGGGCTCCACCACCTGGGGGCGACGCTGTACAGCCTCCGGCACGGAGGCGCGAGCCACGACAGGATCGTCAACCGGCGGTCCTTGGAGGAGGTCGCCAAGCGCGGCCGGTGGCGCGCGCGCCTGTCGGTGAGGCGGTACGAGAAGCACGGCCGGCTGGCGCTACAGGTCGCGCGGGTGCCCGCCTCTGTACAGCGGCACCTGCGCCTCAGCGAGCAGAGGTTGGCCGACCTGTTCGCGAACGCCTCTGCGCTGCGCTCGGCCGGGTCAGGCTTGGGCGCGAGAGGGTCGCGGTGGAAGTCTTCTCAGGCTCCGGGCGGCTTGCCGCCGCGCTCCGAGCCCGCGGCCTCGCCGTCCTGGAGTGGGACATCGTTCGAAGTCCCATGTTTGACCTCACCAACCGCGCGGCCGTCGAGACTCTGAAGGGCTGGATTCTCAGTGGTGAGGTTCTGATCTTGTGGCTTGGCACTCCGTGCACGTCGTTTTCACTTGCCAGGCGCCTCACTAAGACAGGCCCCGGGCCTTTGCGTTCAAAAGAGTTCCCCCTCGGTCTCCCTAACTTGTCTGAACCCGATCAGGCCAAGGTTCGAATTGGTAATATGCTAATGCGCGTGTCTGTCGTCCTCGCTAGGCTCGCTCACCAGAAAGGGATCCCTGGTGGCCTGGAAAATCCAGGGTTTTCTCGTCTGTGGGAGTGCCCTCCCGTACAGAGCCTTCTCAGGCTTAAAGGCGTTCATGATGTTTTTACCGATTTCTGTATGTGGGGCGAGCCGTGGCGGAAGCGAACTAGGTTGCGTCTCTGGCACGTCTCAGGGCAATCGCTTGGCAAGAGGTGCCGAGGTCGCGGCGTCTGTGAGCGTACCCAGTGCAGGCGCCAGGTCCTGGAGGGAAAAGCGCCCGGAGGGCGCTTCTGGACCTCCGTGGCACAACCGTATCCTAAGGCCCTCTGCCGCGAGCTCGCACGTGTCCTGTCAGACGCCGCTTCCACCGTCCGTCTCGCCCGTCTGTGGGATCTCTGTAAATGTTAGCGGTAGTACCAGATCACTAATGCAATTGGCCGTGGTTTTGGCCATATGTTTTCGTCTGCTGCTCGAGTCACTGCACCGATCGTTGCCCGGGCTGTGCACCGCTTTCTCTCAGTCTTGCTCTGGAGAAAAAACAGCAAGCCTTGGAGATCGTCGATCGGGTTGGCTTGTGCATTTTGTGGATCCGTAAACATTATGGATCATATTCAGTCCAGCGAGTCGCCCTCCCTCCCTTCCCTCTTCGCCTCTTGTATTTTTTATCCAATCCTTTTCTTGAATTCAAAAGGCCATATGTTTTCGTCTGCTGCTCGAGTCACTGCACCGATCGTTGCCCGGGCTGTGCACCGCTTTCTCTCAGTCTTGCTCTGGAGAAAAAACAGCAAGCCATGGGAATTCTATGTAGGCCTTCATCGGAATCCTAGAACCCTCCATACGAATCCTATAGAGGCCCCCATCGGAATTCTATAGGCCTCCGTCGGAACTCTATAGGCCCCCATAGGAATTCTATAGGCCTCCTTACGAATTCTACAGCCCCCCATCGGAATTCTATACGCCTCCATAGGAATTCTATAGGCCTCTATCGGAATTCCATAGCCCTCCATACGACTTCTATATAGGCCTCCATTGGGATTCTATACGCTTCCCTAGGAATTCTATAGGTCTCTATCTGAATTCTATAGGCCTCAATCGGAATTCTATAGGCACCCATTGGAATTCCGAAATTGGCGCAGCCGCTGGGGCCTTCGGCGGAGCTCCCCGAGGGGGGCCACGATCCTCGTGAGGGGTGTGCCGAAATGGGCGCAGCCGCTGGGGCCTTCGGCGGAGCTCCCCGATTGGGGGCCACGATCCACGTGAAGGGTGTGCCGAGATGGGTGCAGCCGCTGGGTGATCAAGAAGAAGATGATGATGATGATGATGATGATGATGATGATGATGATGATGATGATGATGATGCTGATGATGATGATGATGATGATGATGATGAGGATGAGGATGAGGATGAGGATGAGGATGATGATGATGATAATGATGGTGATGGTGGTGATGGTGATGGTGATGGTGATGGTGATGGTGATGGTGATGATGATGATGATGATGATGATGATGATGCTGATGCTGATGCTGATGGTGATGACGAGGATGATGATCAGGGCGAGGACAGGGTGGATGAGGAACAGTGTGCGAACCGAAAGCATCGGGTCCATTTCGGCGCGCCCCTCACACGGTTCGGGGCCGCACAGGAGGCGCAACCAAAGGCTTGGGGCCCATGTCGGCCCACTCCTGACAATATTCGTGGAAGGGGCATTGGCCGGACGCGGGGCGGAGGAGGTGGAGGAGGAGGAGGAAGTTGAGGACGAGGACGCCGACGACGACAATGATGATGATGGTGATGATGACGACGACGATGATGATGATGATGGTGATGATGAGGATGCTGATGATGGTGATGATGATGACGACGATGATGATGATGATGCGGACGAGGATGAGGATGAAGACGATGAGTATGGTAACGATGATGATGATGATGATGATGATGATGATGATGATGATGATGATGATGATGATGATGATGATGATGATGATGATGATGATGATGATAATGCTGATGATGATGAGGATGACGTTGGTGTGGATGATGATGATGATGATGATGATGATGATGATGATGATGATGATGATGACGATGCTGTGGAAGATGAGGTGGACGAGGATGCTGATGATGAGGAGGAGGAGGAGGTCGACGATGAGGGTGAGGAGGACCAGGATGACGAAGACGTCGATGCGGAGGACGAGGATGAGGAGGACGATGACAGGGTGGATGAGGCTTGGGACGAGGACGGTCGTCGTCGTCGTCGCCGCCGTCGTCGTTGTCGTCGTCGTCGGTTTCGTCGCCCCGCCACCGCGCGCCACCTGGCGTGCGTGCCCGGTGGGAGGGGCAGGGAGATAGAGGGACATTGGCGGGGCGGAGGACGAGGCCGCCGACGACGACAATGACGATGATACTGATGGTGATGATGACGACGACGATGATGATGTTGAGGATGCGGATGAGGATGCTAATGATGACGATGATGAGGATGATGATGAGGATGGTGATGATGAGGATGACGTGGATGAGGATGATGATGACGATGATGATGCTGACGACGACGACTACGATGATGATGATGGCGATGATGATGACGATGATGATGATGATGATGATGATGATGATGATGGGGATGGTGATGATGAGGACGACGTGGATGAGGATGATGATGATGACGATGATGATGATGATGAGTAAGACGAGGTGGACGATGATGCTGATGATGCTGAGTAGGAAAATGAGGATGACGATGAGGGTGAGGACGACGAGGATCACGAAGACGTCGATGCGGAGGACGGAGGTGAGGAGGACGAGGACAGGGTGGATGAGGAGAACGAGGACAGGGTGGATGAAGCTTGCAGCGAGGACGGTCGTCGTCGCCGTCGTCGTCGCCGCCGACGTCGTCGTCGTCGTCGTCGTCGTCGCCGCCGCCGTCGTCGTCGTTGTCGTCATCGGTGCCGTTGCCCCGCGTATAAGATCCTATACAGTTTGTATCGGATCTGTATAGGATCCCATACAGTCTGTATCGGATCTGTAAAGGATCCCATCCAGTCTGTATCGGATCTGTATAGGATCCTATACAGTCTGTTTCGGATCTGTGTAGGATCTCATACAGTCTGTATCGGATCTGTGAAGGGTCCTATACAGTCTGTATCGGGTCTGTATAGGATTCTACACGTATCGGATCTGTATAGGATCCTATACAGTCTGTATCGGATCTGTATAGGATCCCATACAGTCTGTATCGGATCTGTTCAGGATCCCATACAGCCTGTATCGGATCTCTACAGGATCCCATACAGTCTGTATCGGACTTGTGTAGGGTCCCATACAGTCTGCATCGGATATGTATAGGGTCCTATACAGTCTGTATCGGATCTGTGTAGGATCCTATACAGTCTGTAGCGGATCTGTGTAGGATCCCATACAGTCTGTATCGGGTCTGTATAGGATCCTGTACAGTCTGCATCGGATCTGTGTACCATCCTATACAGTCTGTATCGGATCTCTACAGGATCCCATACAGTCTGTACCGGATCTCTATAGGATCCTATACAGTCAGTGTCGGACATATACAGGATTCCATACAAACAGTATCGGATCTGTATAGGATCCTATACAGTCTGTATCGGATCTCTACAGGATCCCATGCAGTCTGTATCGGATCTGTATAGGATCTTATACAGTCTGTATCGGATCTGTATAGGGTCCCATACAGTTTGTATCGGATCTGTAAAGGATCCTATACAGTCGGTTTCGGATCTCTACAGGATCGCGTACAGTTTGTATCGGATATGTGTAGGATCCCATACAGTCTGTATCGGATCTGTATAGGATCCCATACAGTCTGTATCGGATCGGTATGGGGTCCTATACAGTCTGTATCGCATCCTTACAGGATCCCATACAGTCTGTATCGGATCTCTATAGGGTTCCATACAGTCAGTATCGGATCTCTACAGGATTCCATACAATCAGTATCGGATCTGTATAGGATCCCATACAGTCTGTATCGGATCTCTACAGGATCCCATCCAGTCTGTATCGGATCTGTATAGGATCCTATACAGTTTGTATTGGATCTGTATAGGATCTCATACAGTTTGTATCGGATCTGTATAGGATCTTATACAGTGTGTATCTGATTTTTACAGGATCCCATACATTTTGTATCGGATCTGTATAGGATCCTATACAGTCTGTATCGGATCTGTACAGGATCCCATACAGTCTGTATCGTTTCTCTATAGGATCCTAAACAGTCTGTATCGGATGTCTACAGGATCCCATACAGTCTGTATCGGATCTGTGTAGGATCCTGTACAGTCTGTATCGGATCTGTATAGGATCCTATACAGTCTGTATCGGATCTGTATAGGATCCTATCCAGTCTGTATCGGATCTGTATAGGATCCCATACAGTCTGTATCGGATATGTATTGGAGCGGCGCCACGCCGGCGCGCATACGTTTTTCACCCATAGGACCACGTCAAGGTCCGTAAGGGAGTCCAAGGGAGTTCCAGTTTTCTTTTTCCCAACCATCCTGTGGTGTTGGGTCCTCGTTTTGAAGAGACAGCGCCGGCTCCCGCTCCCGCTCCCGCTCCTTTTCCCCCTCCTCCCTCCTCCCTCCTCACACCATCGTCATCGTCATCATCATCCATTTTGGCACACCCCTCACACGTTTCGTGGCTCCATAGGGAACCCCACCGAAGGCCCCAGTGCTGCCGCCCGCATGCGTCACGCACACCCAATTCGGCACACCCTTCACACGTTTCGTGGCCCCATAGGGAGCCCCACCGAAGGCCCCAGTGCTGCCGCCCGCATGCGTCACGCACGCCCAATTCGGCACACACCCCTCACACGTTTCGTGGCCCCATAGGGAGCCCCACCGAAGGCCCCAGTGCTGCCGCCCGCATGCGTCACGCACACCCAGTTCGGCACACCCCTCACACGTTTCGGGGCCCCATAGGGAACCCCACCGAAAACCCCAGTGCTGCCGCCCGCATGCGTCGCACACACCCAATTCGGCACACACCCCTCACACGTTTCGCCCCCTGGCCCCATGGGAGGGACCCCCACCCAAACCCCAGTGCTGCCGCCCGCATGCGTCACGCACACCCACGCACACCCCTCACACGTTTCGTGGCCCCATCGGCAGTGCACCGCCTCACAATTCGGCACACCCCTTTCGTGGCCCCATAGGGAGCCCCACCGAAGGCCCCAGTGCTGCCGCCCGCATGCGTCACGCACACAAAATTCGGCACACCCCTCACACGTTTCGTGGCCCCATAATGAGCTCCACCGACGCCCCCAGTGCTGCCGCCCGCATGCGTCCCTCACACCCACTTCGGCACACCCCTCACACGCTTCGTGGCCCCATAGGGAGCCCCACCGAAGGCCCCAGTGCTGCCGCCCGCATGTGTCCTGCACGCCGAATTCGGCACACCCTTTCACACGTTTCGTGGCACCATAGGAAGCTCTACCGAAGGCCCCAGTGCTGCCGCCCGCTTGCGTCACGCACACCCACTTCGGCACACCCCCCACACGTTTCGTGGCCCCATAGGGAGCTCCACCGAAGGCCCCAGCGGCGGCGCTCACATGCGCATGCGTCCCGCACACCCTTTTCGGCACATCCCTCACAGGCTTCGTGGCCCCATCATCCACCGGAGGCCCCAGTGGCGGCGCTCACATGCGTCACCCACACCCACCTAATTCGGCACACCCCTCACACGTTTCGTGGCCCCATAGGGGGCTCCACCGAAGGCCCCAGCGGCCGCGCTCACATGCGTCCCCGCCGCCCATCCCGGCACGCCCTTCACAACAACAGGTTTCGTGGCGCCATAGGGAGCTCCACCGAAAGCCCCAGTGGCACCGCCCGCATGCGTCACCACCCGCACCCAATTCGGCACACCCCTCACACGTTTCGTGGCCCAATTGGGAGCTGCACCGAAGGCCCCAGTGGCGGCGCTCACATGCGTCCCCGCCACACATCCCAGTACACCCCTCACGCGCTTCGTGGCCCCATAGGGAGCTCCACCGAAGGCCCCAGTAGCGGCGTTTACATGCGTCTCTGCCACCCATCCCGCCCCCCCCCCCCCCGCAGCAACATCATGTTTCGGGGACCCATAGGGAGCTCCACTGGAGGCCCCAGCGGCGGCCCTCACATGCGTTTCCGCCACCAATATCGGCACGCCCCGCGCGTGTTTCATGTCCCCATCGGGAGCTTCACCGAATGCCCCAGTGGCACCCATCTCGGAACACCTCTCACACGCTCCGTGGTCCTATGGGGAGTTCCACTGAAGATGAAACCCGCAGCTGCGGTACTGTCAACTGCATATGGTTGGGTTCTTCGCCAGGCTAATTTTTTTGGTTGCTGGTTGCTGTTGCTGTTGCTGGGGGGGGGTCAGAATGCGTCCACGGGGCTCTGAGCGCAGCCTTCGCAATAAGGCGAGGGCGGGTCCGGACGGCTAGAGCTCACGGGGCTCTCACGCGCGTCTTTTCCTTGTTGTTGTTGCTGTTGTTGTTGTCGTTGTTGTTGTTGTTGTGTTTGTTGTTGTTTGTTGCCGTCGTCCCCCCCGCGACCCACCCGCGACCCACCCCGCGGCCCCCCACGCGACCCATCCCGCGACCCACTCTGCGACCCACCCGCGACCGAACCCGCGACCCACCCGCGACCCACCCTGCGACCCACCTGCGACCCACCCTGCGACCCACCCGCGACTCACCCCACGACCCACCCGCGACCCACCCAGCGACCCATCCGCGACCCACCCGCGACCCACCCGCGACCCATTTGCGACCCACCCGCGACCCACCCCGCGACCCACCCGCGACCCACCCACGACAGATCCACATTGGTTCGAAGAAAAGTTCGGCGCCTGCGGCGCCTGCGGCGCCTCAGGCACCAATTTGTGAAATTTTGGCGCTTGCGGCAGGCTTCTCCAGGGTCTCGCAGACTGCCGACGTCCCCACCGCCCCCTCACTCTTATCCGCTTCTGCGGGGTGCTACGTATGTATCGTTGTCTTCCCGTTGTTTCCCCCCTCCTGATCCCCTCCATCACCGCTTAGACTTGTTACCGCCCCTTTGGAATAACCGTCGGGAAGACTGGCGGACAGTGGGCCTCTGTTCGCCCAATCGTCGTGCGCGTGTTTTGCGGGGGAGGGGTGCGCAGTGACTGCATCGCAGGAGCATTACCGATATCGCAGGACAAGACACAGTTATTGTTTCAGGCCCACCCGCGGTTACACGATACACGTCCTTTCATGTATCTGGGCAACGCCGCATGGAACACGTGGTCTTCGCAACACAATTGGACATAGTAGTTCGACTGGTAAAACATGAGTAGCTAAACCACTCCCTGGATGTACCTCTTGCTAGGGCAAAGTCTTCAACAACATCTACCCCGCCCACGTGTTTGAAAACGGCACGCGTGGGTACCCCCCTAATCCGATTCTGCCTACACGTGGGATTGCCCCATACAGCCCGTCGGCATGACCACGACCCCCTTCGTGGTCATGTCTGTCCGTGTCCCCGCTTCATTGGGCGGCCGCCGCTTTATCACCCGAAACAGCTCATTTCTACTCGCTCCGGCCAGCTGTCGGCCAGTCGGAGCTGTGAACAGCAAGGCCCCCTAAAGCCCACTCAAGTTTGAGACCCTCCCTACAAGCGCCCAAAGAACACTCATGCCACCTCCAAAACGAGCGTACATCAGTCTGCTGTTGCTCGTCCTCCTGATTCGCTTCCTGGTCTGCATCTTCTGCTCCGTCTCCTACTTCATTATCGTCTTCCACGTTCGCCCCGTCGTCATCGGCCAGCTGTAGGCCAGTCGGCGCCGTGAACGCCAAGCCTCTTAAATCCCACTCAAGCCTGGGACCCCGCCAGGCGCCCAAAGAACCCCCAGGCCACCCCCAAAACGAACAGACATTAGTCATCGTCATCGTCGTCCAACGGCCGCGAAACGACCAAGATGACCGCAAGATGTACAAAGCAACCATTATTCCAAACCCGTTGATGGATTCGGATTTGGTGCGCTCGACCCCCGAAACGCCCCAGAGGCTTCCAGGAGGCCCGTAGACGGCGCAGAGGCTCCAAAGGCACGTAATATCTTTTGAAGTTTTCACCGCGACGGAGGACTTCTCATTGCGTGCCCCTCTTCTCACGGTGGGCCTCGCCACCCTTTCTCCGAGCGATGACCTTCACCCCCATCGCGGTAATCAGCGTCGCCCCCTCGTCGCACCGACCCCTGCCCCTCTCCGACGACCCTCACATCCACCCCCTTCCCAATTAGGGGGCCACAGGCGAACCCTACCCCTACCCCCACGATTTCTGAAGGGGAGGGTGGGGTTCACCTCGTTCGGGAGCTCCCGAGCGAAGTGAACCCCACACTCCCCCTCAGAAATCGTGGGGGGTAGGGGTAGGGTTCGCCCGTGGCCCCCTACCAATGCCCGCGGTCCCCACCCACCTCGCGGTCATCTCATCGGCTCTCTCGCTGCCGTGAGCGCGCATGCCGTCATGACCTCCCCCCCGTCAGGCGACTGCAGGACCGTCTGCCTCGCCGTTGTCGTCCTCCTTCTCCTCTCATTCGTCCTCGCCGTCCCAGCTGCGGATCATTCTTTTCTGTGCTCACTACGTTGATGCTCGCGGCGCTGCTCCTTGAACGACATGACCGCACCCCGTTTCGCGGTCACCACTTCCTCCCACCTGGCACGCGTGATTTTGGCCCCGTCACGCCAATGTCTTTTGTCCACCACCAAAAACGTGTGTATGGCCCGTTCTGGGATGATGACCGCGACCCCCCCGAGGGCCGTTATCTTTTTCCAATCACTAATTCACAGGGTGGTTGGGAGTGCATGGGCGCAGGACCAAGATTGAGGCGAAGCGAAGCGAGTCCTCAAGTTGTGTGAATGAAATAAATGTACATTTATACATACATACACATCCCAGTTTACCAGATTCGGGGCCCGGGGACCAGGGCACGACAGCGCATGGCGGGACCGGGGGCCCTGGCCCGTTCCAAAAGGCGCCTGAAACGTCCCAATAGGTGCCCTAGACGGCCCAAGAGGGCTCCAAGTCACCGACAAGAATCCCCCAGATACCCTTGATGGCCTCCAGGTGTCCCGAAACGCCCCCGAGACAGAGTTTCCAGCAGGCTCAAAACGCCCGCAATACGCTCCAACAGGATTTCAAGAGGCACCCCGAGCGACCGGCAAGAGGCGCGATGTGCGAATTCTCTAGGGTTTTTGATGAAAGTTCTTGGAGTTTCGCCCGTTCGGTTGCCCATCGCTCCAAGATTACCTCATAGGCCTTTAAAATCGTCCAGAGACGGCCCAAGAGATCTCCAATACGGCCCAAGAACACTTCAGGAACCGCCCATGATCGGTCCCAGAGGGGGAGCATGAACCAACATGTCGACCCCTCCGCGCACCGGGGCCCCCAGGAGGCCCAAGCAGGACCCCATGAGCCTCCAGGAGTCCACAGGAGACCCAAGAGGCTCCCAAGAGGCCTCCAAACCGCCCTCCACAGTCCCCGAGAGGGTTCCGAAGAAACCCCGACACGCGTCCTGAAGCTCGATGCCCCACGAGGCGGGATGGGCCGAACGGCACTCCTAAGACATGTGCCTGGGTACCCTCCCAAATCCCAGGTTGCTTCCCGAGGCCAGGGGCGCCCAAGACGGGCCAAAAGATTCCAGGACTCCCCCCAGACGATCCCAGAAACCTGGAACATGGGCCCAGAGCGTTCCAGGACGGCCCAATGTGGCTTTAGGACAGCCCCAGGGGTATCCAAGACGCCTCGAGGCGCTCCTGAGGGCCTCCCAGAGGGCCTCCAATAGAGAACCGTTAATAATCCAATGTTTTTTTTGCATGCTTTTCACATGCTGTTTTTGCCACGGCGGTCCAAAAGGGTCCCAATGTTGCTCCAAGATTGCCCCAGATGCCTCCCATCGGACCCCCAAACAAGCGACTGGCCCAAGGCGGCCCAACAGGGTTTCCAAGATAGCTCCCGAGGCAGCCGAGAAGACACCACGAGGAGACAAGAGAAAACCCCGACACCGACATGTCGAGTCCTGCCCCCCAAGTCAGGTACCTCTCAGAGGTTCAGAACAAAGCGGAGAGTCCAAGGGGACCCCCTGGGCCGTCAAGATGCCCCCCAGTGCCCTCCCAAGAGGTCCTACGAGGCATCTCACGAGGGCCCGCCTCAGAGGTTTCCCTCCCTCCGGCCCCAGGGCCGTCAGCAGAACGACTCGGATGACATTCTCGTCCTTGGGGAATCCCTAGGGTTCAGGACACCCCTCCGCCTGAACCCCCCTCCCTCCATTCCTGAAACGCGCGAGCGAAACGTACGAAGAATCGGAGCAGGAGGAGGAGAAGGAGGAGGATTGGATACCAACGTGGCGAGGGTGGAAGCGGACAAATGGCCGTACCGGCAAAGGTTTTGGTGGCCGTAGCATTTTCAGTGTTGGTAGGGGTGATTGTTCTGCCATAGTTGCGGCTAGCACCTAAGCGCGCGAAGTGCGCGCGCGGCTCTAGTATAAGTATTTGTATGGATATATATATATATATATATATATATATATATATTATACGAAGACGACGACGAGTAGTATAATGTGATGCAGGGGAGCCAGAAGGTGGAGCAGGTGGTTGAGGCGGGGCGCCTGCAGGTATCTTCGGCGTCGTCGACAAGGAGCTCGAGTCCTTCAAAAAGCACGACATCACGCCGTTCTTTCTGTTTCAGGGCGTGGCCCCGGGCCCGCAGCACTCCATGGCCCGCGCCTCGGGGGCGGGCTGCTTCTGCTGCCCAGGCCGCGGGGGCTGGAGCGCGATGGGAGGAGGAAGGGAAGAGGGGGGGGAGGAGGGGGAGGAGCCGACGGAGATGACAAAGGAGACATTGAGGACAGCCGATGAGAACGTGGAGGGCGGGGAGGACGGGGGAGGGATAGAGGAGGAGGAGCAGGAGGAGGGAAGGGAGAAAAAAGGAAAGGGGGAAGGAGACGGAGGAGCGTGAAGAAGAGGAACAGGAGGAGCGGGAGGACGGCGACGAGGAACGGGGCATAGGAGGAGGAGGAGGAGGAAGAGGAGGAGGCGGAGGAGGAGGAGGAGGAAGAGGAGGAGGAGAACGGATGTTGCTGCTTCTGATGTTGATGATGATGCTGATGATGATGCTGCTGCTGATGATGATGATGATGGTCATTTGTTTCGAAGTCGAATGCCTCTAGGGGGTAGAGGCCGAATACTTGCGTTCCGTAGCCTTCGGCTCTCGAGCTGAGTCCGCGGCCGGGCCGTGGTGCATGGCTTGGCTGGGCCTCCTGGAGGGCTTGCTGAAGGTCCTGGATCGGTGGGGTGTGCCGGCGCTGCAGGCCTGGGTCTGATGGATGGTCAAAGGTTGACTGAGAGTCAGGTCTACCGCTTGAATAATTGCTGGCCTGGGAAAGATATTGTTAGCCGCGCCCGAACTCTGATTGATGGCGGTGATCCCCCGAAGTCCGAGAGCCAGGACAGGCTCATTAAGTCTCCGACCAGTCATTGCTCTGATGCAAAGTCGATGGCAAAGGAAACCGCGAATATCCCCCCTCGATGTCCGGATTATTTGGTTCTTCTGGACTGCGTTCTTCGCTGCGCGCCGCGACCGAGTTGCGGAGAGGGGGCGGGTGCGTCGGGGTCTGACATGCTTAATTGGACAAGGGTCATTCTGAAAACAGTTCGCTGCCACCTACGTCTGCGCCAGGGCGGCGCGCCCGTTTTTCGTCGCAGATCGGGCGATGGAGGAGGTGGGCCAAAAGTCAGGAGGGGAAAAAACACACAGACACAAAGAATCGTCGATTCCCAAGAAAGTATAGGAAAATATGGGAAGTGGGGGGAAGACAAAAAACCAGGAAAATATGGGAAAATATGGGGAATCCTTTTATTTGTGTGTATTTATTTGTGCGTCGCAGGGTCCCTTCAAAAAGGGCCGACAGAGGCGCTCGCACGCGCGCCCCGTCCACAGCCTGCAGTCAGTTATGGAAGGCACTTGCTTCGCCCGTTCGACCCCAGAGGTCGGGCCGGAAACGTCGGGGCCTACAGTTTCGCGGGGGGGAAGACGCCCTAAAACGACGCGAAGATCGCGACAAAATCGGATCGGGATAACTCGAAATCTCTGAGAATCGGTGGGTTTGGAGGATGTATTGGGCGCCGCGGCCGCTCCAGAGCGTTCCGGAACGCTCTGAGAGCGCTCCGGAACGCCTTGGAGCGATTTATCCCGATCTTAGCCCTGTTTTACGCCCCGCATCGGCACCTCGGGTACGCTCTGCGGCGGAGATTTTCGGATGGCCACTGGCGCGCCGCGTGGGCCATCCAAGCCGCCCCTGCGCTTGAGGTCGCAGAGGCGAAGAGCGATGCTCAAAAGCGCCGCCAGTTTCCCCATATGATCGCGCTGCTTGAGGCCCCCTTTTGCGCGGGGGCCCTAGTCGCTTCCCACGCGGCCAGAGGCAGTTTTGCCAGTCTTCGATATATTCTACATCTGGGCGATGGGGTTTGACATATTTCGCGGTGGAATACGTTGTGCGACCGCAAATTATGGGGCAGATGCGCGGGCCTCTCATTTGCCCGAGTCTGTGGATCACGACAAGTTTAGTTAGTCTCTTTTGCTTGTCTATTCGTCCAAACTTGACGACGACACATGGGGTTTTCGGCCGCCAAGGGAAAGGAGTTCAACTTCTTCGATCTCTTTGCGGGCATCATCGCAGAGAAGAAAGAGAGCCGTCGGAACGCGAGAGAGAGGCAGAAAGGGGGACCTGGCTGCTGGTTCAACCGGCAGTCAGGAGCTGCCTCTGGCCCCGCTTGCGGCGGGTCTCTCCAGCGAGCGATCTTGGGGCCCGTGGCATACCCGACTGCTGGTTCACCCGGTAGCTCATGGACCTCCGCCGGCCCTCAGGCCGCTGGCTCAGCCGGCGGCCCTGAGGGGCCTGCTTCACCGCAAAAAGTCGGCTCGCCCAGCGCCCCGACGGCGATCGACGAAGCCCGCGAGGCACCCGCACCTACGGGCGCGCGCGCCTGGCTCCGCCATTACCAATGGACAGAACATAACATGCAAGGCGCTTCCGGAAGGCGTTCGGTCTAGATCTCGCCCTCCCGCGCCGCCTCGCCCGCCCGCGCCGCCGCCGCCGCCGCCAAATCCGCCGAAGAGAATGGCAGGGCGCCCCGACGCGCCCCGATCTCTGGACGCCCCCGCCATTGCTTTAACCGATAGCGCGGGGGTCGAAAGAGGCGCCGGCAGAAAGGGATATCGATGCGGCGGAAGGCGGGGCCCTAGTAGAGAACGCGCCCGCTTCCGACTCAGTCGCGGGCGTCGCGGCCGAAGTCGCGCTCGTGCCCGACGCCGCTTCAATTGGCATCACGGCCTGGGGCTAAGAAGTGCCCCGACACTGTTGCGGGATGAGCCCCACCTTGCGGAGAGCACGTGGCCGATTGGCCAAGCCATTGAGCCTCCTCCTGCGGGCGGCCAATTCAAGGATTGGGGTGGTGTGACTGGCTTCCATCTGGCGAAGGTTGAGAATGTCAGAGCGCTGCGCGAAACGTGGTAGATCCAGCTCGGCAGCGCGCAAATGTGCCACGTCGAAGAGATCCCGACACCCCATATTTTGACAGTGGATCCGTGGGGTGAATCATATAGATATTGAGATCCACATGTTCTATTTGGGCGCCAGTGCCCCAGCTGCGTCGATAGAGGCTGTGAGCGAACAATCCTGGACAACCGAGCAAGACATAGATCACATTCAGCAAGGACTTGACCCAGACTTCCATCCCGACGCACCCAGGCCTGAGGCCCATGTTCGGCTTATGCAGCAAGAGGCCGTTCAAGCAGACGCCGTCCGTTCGACCGAAGGCGACCCCCCCCGCTGGCGAAGTAGAGCGGGAGCGGGAAGATGTGCCTGGCCTTGCCGGCGATGCCCCCCTCCTGCCCCCGAACTTGCCCAGGCTGCGGAGGTTCAATCCAGGAGGGCATGGCGCCCCCGGGAGAGATTGAGGGCACCGATTTCGGAGATGCGACGCCACCGGAAGGGGGCATATTCAGGCTCATGCGCTCGGTTCGTCTGAGGGTGATCGAAAGCGGCCAGGAGATAGCGGCCCTCGCATCGACATTGATGGGCCCGTATTATTGAGGAAGAATCATGCGCGCAGGGCGCAGCCCTTGGCGAGTCAGCTGATGGCGGCGGCAATGAGCAGACGAGCGCGAACGCCGCCGGCCCCGCTGCAACCGCGGCCGCGCAAGAAGACGCGCCCCCTGTTCGAATGCTCAGGGACAAAGGCCCCAAGGAAGCGCACCCCCGCGATATCGACGATGGCATTATCGGGCCTGGATGCGCCGGCGATTGCGCGCGATTATTTCTGCAAGAGCGGGCCGCCCGCGCCCCCAGAAAGGGCCCAGTTGCCCTCGGGGATTCCGCCCCCGAGGGGGCCGAGGCCCAACGTCTCCCATTCCTTTTCACGGGCTCGTTCTTCATTGCGGTTGTCCGTTGGAAGTCGAGTCATAACCGTTGCGCGGACTCCGCTGCTGATCGAGAAGGACGCGGGGATGGCCCCCGCATCAGAGCCCGCCCCAGACGGCCCGATAAATTTGGGTATGGCCACTTACAGAAACTCGATTGGAGCGCCAGTTTGGTGCGTGATCCTGTCTTCGCGTGCTTGACCACGTTGTCGGACCTTCAGGTCCAGGAAGCGGTGGTTACAACCGCGCCACCCATCATTCGCGCGAGTCCGTCGACGACGCTCCGCGCGCTGTGCCGGGGAGATGGCCCCCTTCAATCCAGGCGTTGCCCCGGTGCTCGGCGAGCGCGGCGCGGGCGGGGCTGACTTTCGGGGAAAAAATAATGGTCGGTCCGACGCGAGGGCTAGATGCATAAGGCCCATGTTGCAGGTGCTATGGCGATGTTCGCTCGGCGTGCGAAATTCGGAGGGATGGTGCCCATTCAAGGAGTTTGAAGAACAGCTGAAGACAGATGGTTATCTGCGCGTGACGGCTGCCATGATAATGCGCGGTTTATCCGTGCTTTCGCTGGGCCCATGCCAAATCTTAGGGTTCAGAGCAGGTGATCGCCGCTTGCTCGGAGAGCTGTCGAGCACACTGGCAGCGGTCGATCGAGGAGGCCTCTCGGGAGATGCCGGGGGAATCCCCATCCCCGCGATGGTCGGGGCCGCGCGTGGAAGTGCAGTGGCTGTCGCCAGCATTGAGCGCGCGCGTACTCCGCGCGAGTTGAATTGAATTTGGGGGCGCCGATGGACCGGTGCTGCACGTCGCTTCGTTGGGGGCGATTCGGGGGTCGATGCGGGGGGAAGTCCAGTGCCCAGAGACGCTGCTCGGCCTAGTCACCGCCCCGGATTACGACGCCATGGGGCCTTCTCTTTGCGGCCGGGGGAATCCTCGAAATGTTGATTCTGGTCGGTGACGCGATCCCGCACTGGCTAAACTCGCGTGGGCTCGCCGTCGCGGATGCCCCACTTCTCCGTCGCAGCAGGGCCCCCTGGCCAGTTCAACCTGACAGGAGGACCCCGGAGCGCCACCTGCGATGGGGCAAGATGACCTCATCGTTGCTCGATCTCCGTTGGCACGCGCATGGGGACCATCAGACCAAGTGGGAACATTTGGTGATATTCAAGCCCAGGGTGTCGCCGAGGTACAGGTTTCGAGTCTCCCCCGACGGGTCGACATGTTGGAGATCATCGCACTGCTCCACGTCAGAAAGACGAGGGACAGGGAAGCTCGGGCCATGTGGAATCTCATGCTTGACCAGTCGTGGGCAAAGAAGGACATCGCATTTTCGCAAACCCAAGTTGCGCGGCATCTTCAATCGGACGAATCAGCTTTTCTGGCCGCCGAGTTAGGGATTTAGGCGGTTGAGCCGCCTGAAGTACACGAGATCTCGGAACACGCTACAGATCGGCTTGCAGCCCCGCCCGGGAATGGTGATGTGCGTTCGGCTCCATGAGTTTCGATCGGGGTGTGGGGCATGCTTTTTCTGTTTTACGACAGTCCTTCAGCTCCCTGCTAGGCTGTATTTGACATGGCGTTCAGCGAGGGCGATCCGGGATAACTTCGGGGATCGAGGCTTGCAATTGCCTGTGGAGGCGGAGAGCCTGGCCCCGTCCGTCAGGGGCAGGCGCAAAATGCAGGGGACCTTCTCGGCTACCGTCGATGACAACCTTGAGTTCTATGACAGGTTGAATTGGCGGTGGTTTGATGGCTTCAATTTGCGATTGGGGATGCCCCGCGGAGGGAAGACGTTACTCAGCGATGAACCAGGGTCTGTTCTCTCGCGGGGCGCCCTGAGTCGGTGCGACGGCCCCCCGATCAGGAATGAATGGTACTTTCGCGGGCCTTTGGTCCTCTCAAGAAGAAGGACAACATTCCCGCGCCCGCTTGGTGGCGCGATTTGTGGAGATTGATCGATGAGTCCACGGCTTCCGCCCCGTTGGCGATCTTTGATTGGGCGGGCGTGAGGGGCGACGCCACTACGCCCAGGGAGGGGTGGAAACTGCAATGCCGAGCGAGGGGGGTGCCATCCCGTCGCCAGCTTGGATTGCGCCCAGGAGGCCGCTGGTTCAATCGGCGGCCCAGAGGTCACGGTCGAGCAGCAGGGCCCTGAGATCGCAAATCCCGCGGCGAAAGCGCGCGGCCATCATGCATTTCCGCGGGAGGCCTCATCGATCTGAGATGTCACCCCCCCGCCGAAGGAACCTTCGCGAGGGCGCGGGGACCAGCGGGCCCTCGGCGCGGGCCCGCGAACATGCCCCTCAGACGTCTACGCCGCCTGAACTGGTCTTCTGTGCGCCGCGCCACGAAGATGGCGAACGTGAGGTGCTGTTTCCATTCGGCGCGGCTGCGACGAACCCCGCGCGCGCGTTGAACCTCGCCGGGGGCTTTCGGGCGGGAAAGAGGGCGGCGTTCTTAGACCCGTGAGTCGGCAGACAAGCCGCTCCCCAATTTGGCAGATCATTGTATTCTGCGAGCGCATGTCGCGCCAACCGCGACCCGCGCGAGGAGCGCGGCACGTCTGCGCATGGTGGGGCGCGCGCGGAAGGTCAATAGTAGCGACGAGGGTCGAGAGCCATTTAAGTTTCTCGCGCTGACGTTTTCGCCTCGCGGCGCACGGCCCCACGAGAAGGGTTTGCGCGCCCGCGCGGTGCCTTGATTGTTCCTCGTTGCGCGCGGCCCCGCGAGAAGGGCGCGCGCGCGCGGGGCGGCGGCTGCTCTCTGTGCGCTCGCGCGCGTGCGTTGCTGTCCTTGTTGCGTCGCCATAGGCGCCATTCGGTTCAGGCGCACCGGGGGGATCCCATCGGGGCGGGCTGCGGCGCGCCTCGGTGTCGCGCGTGTCGCAGGCATTGGCGCGTTGCGCTTTGCCGTCGCAGACGGCGCGCGCGCTTTCGCCCCACCCTCCCCCTCCTGGGGTGTACTTGCTTCCCTGGCGCCCCGCGCGTCGGCTCAGTTTGGATTCGCCTGGATGGGCAGCGCGGGGTGTGCCGCACCCCTTGTCAGGAGGGCGCAGGCACCTTCAGGCGCGGGAGGCTGTTGGCGCAGCTATAATTTGTGGTCGTGATCGTCTACGTCGTCCGTCGTCGTCGTCGTCGTCGTCGTCGTCGTCGTCGTTGTTGTCGTCGTGTGTCGTCGTCGTCGTAGTCGTGTCCGTCGTCTGTCGTCCGTCGTCGCCATCGTCGTCGCCGCCGTCGTCGTCGTCGTCGTCGTCGTCGTCGTCGTCGTCGTCGTCGTGGTGGTCGTCGTCGTCTTCGTCGTCGTCCGTCCTTCATCCGTCCTACGTCCTCCGTCCTCCAAGGTCGTCTCCGTTGATCGTGTCCGTCGTCGATACCCCGCAGGCCGCGGGAAACCCGATAGGGGCCAAAGACGCCAGGAAGCCCTCCCCACCCCCACTCGACCCTCGAGAGTCTAGGAGGAGGGAGGAGGGAGATGGTGGCAGAGGCCGATGTGCTGGCCCTTGGCCGCGCCCCGCCTCGGCGCGCAGAGCCTGCAGCCACGCAGCACCCGCTGCTGCCACCGCCGCCGCCTTCGTCCGTCCTCGGCCTTTTCTTCGCCCCTCCTCGTCCTCATCGCCTTCCTCGTCCTCAAAGCCTTCCTTTCTCCTGCCTCGCCCTCCTCGTCCTCCCTCCTCCTCCTTCGTCATCGTCCTCCTCCTCCGCGTCCTCCCCCTCGTTACTTCACCTCCTCGAGCCCCTCGGGCCTGTCCTCTCCCTGCTCCTCGGCTTCCTCTTCGGCCGATGGCGGATGGACCAGCGCGCCGTTTTGCTAGCGGATGGGCCAGCACGCCAATGTATAACACAGATCACCGATGTGTTTCTCTCAGTCCGCCGGCCTATAGTGTCTCACCGCTGTCGGTTGGCCGAGCTTGCGCCGTCAGTACGGAGCTGCTGGAGCGGCGGCTGTTTTGAGGAGGCGTTGCGTTCGCCGCGTTGGAATGTATCGCAGTTAGTCAGGAGCGGTTGTGTGGCGGTTCATTCCCCACATGCTTAGTGGGGTTCTGGTTTGCATCCCTGCCGCGTCGCACCCGCGTCTCACGCACACACCTCCCTCGTGGCCCTCACAGCACAGCACAGCACAGCTCGGCATACAGCACAGCATAGCACAGCTCATCATAGCAGAGCAGCGCAGCGCAGCACAGCACACCACAGCATAACACTGCTCAGCACAGCTCAGCACAGCTCAGCTCAGCCCAGCACGGCACAGCACAGCACAGCTCAGCTCAGCTCAGCATAGCACAGCATAGCAGGAGTGGCATTTCCCGACACCGTAGGGGGTGCGCAGGTGGTGGTCCCTGAGCGCGGCCGCTATCCGAGCCGGTCGTCCAGGGCATAGCAGGAGTGGCATTTCCCGACACCGTAGAGGGTGCGCAGGGGGTGGTCCCTGAGCGCGGCCGCTATCCGAGCCGGTCGTTCAGGGCATAGCAGGAGTGGCATTTCCCGACACCGTAGGGGGTGCGCAGGGGGTGGTCCCTGAGCGCGGCCGCTATCCGACGTGAGCGCGGCCGCTATCCGAGCCGGTCGTCCAGGGCATAGCAGGAGTGGCATTTCCCGACACCGTAGGGGGTGCGCAGGGGGTGGTCCCTGAGCGCGGCCGCTATCCGAGCCGGTCGTCCAGGGCATAGCAGGAGTGGCATTTCCCGACACCGTAGGGGGTGCGCAGGGGGTGGTCCCTGAGCGCGGCCGCTATCCGAGTCGGTCGTCCAGGGCACAGCAGGAGTGGCTCTTTCCCGACACCGTAAGGGGTGCGCAGGGGAATCCGAGCCGGTCGTCCAGGGCATAGCAGGAGTGGCATTTCCCGACACCGTAGGGGGTGCGCAGGGGGTGGTCCCTGAGCGCGGCCGCTATCCGAGCCGGTCGTCCAGGGCATAGCAGGAGTGGCATTTCCCGACACCGTAGGGGGTGCGCAGGGGGTGGTCCCTGAGCGCGGCCGCTATCCGAGCCGGTCGTCCAGGGCATAGCAGGAGTGGCATTTCCCGACACCGTAGGGGGTGCGCAGGGGTGGTCCCTGAGCGCGGCCGCTATCCGAGCCGGTCGTCCAGGGCATAGCAGGAGTGGCATTTCCCGACACCGTAGGGGTGCGCAGGGGGTGGTCCCTGAGCGCGGCCGCTATCCGAGCCGGTCGTCCAGGGCATAGCAGGAGTGGCATTTCCCGACACCGTAGGGGGTGCGCAGGGGGTGGTCCCTGAGCGCGGCCGCTATCCGAGCCGGTCGTCCAGGGCATAGCAGGAGTGGCATTTCCCGACACCGTAGGGGGTGCGCAGGGGGTGGTCCCTGAGCGCGGCCGCTATCCGAGCCGGTTGTCCAGGGCATAGCAGGAGTGGCATTTCCCGACACCGGGGGGGGTGCGCAGGGGGTGGTCCCTGAGCGCGGCCGCTATCCGAGCCGGTCGTCCAGGGCATAGCAGGAGTGGCATTTCCCGACACCGCAGGGGGTGCGCAGGTGGTGGTCCCTGAGCGCGGCCGCTATCCGAGCCGGTCGTCCAGGGCATAGCAGGAGTGGCATTTCCCGTCACCATAGGAGGTGCGCAGGGGGTGGTCCCTGAGCGCGGCCGCTATCCGAGCTGGTTGTCCAGGGCAAGGCAGGATAGCACTTTCTCGACACCGTAGGCGGTGCGAAGGAGTATCAGTATATCAATGGCGAGGGGGAGAGGACGAGGAAGAGGAGGAGGAGGAGGAGGAGGAGGAGGAGGAGGAGGAGGACGCTATCATCACTCCAGCCATGATATAAGTATGTGGGGTTCCTCGGTAGCGTAATTGGGACTACTTGGGGGTGTGTCGGGGAAAGCGCTCCCTAGGTATTGATGGCGCGACGTTAGTGAGTACAGGGGGCACCTTCTCAACGCTTGGGTTTTGAGAGGGCTTGTAGATGCTTTGCTGGTGCCTTCGTGGGGTTGTGTCGCTCGTGGATGCTCGCTGCAGGTCCATGCGACGCCGTCGACGACGATCGGCCTGCGATGCCGACGGCGACGATTGGAGATAGGAGAAGGGCGAAGCCGCATACGTTTGGAGGTCCGCGCTGATTTCCGGGATCGGCGCTGGGTGGGCCCTCCTCCCTGGCGCGCGGAGCGTGCCAGGGGCCGCGTCGAAGGCGCCGCCGGGGTGGTCCAGCGCGGATCCAGTAAATTCGCGCGGTGTTCCGAATGTGTACACCTTAGGCGATGCTTAAGAAAACCTAAGTTTTCGGCCAGAGTCTTGATTATTCTTAACTTGTCAATGTGCATCCCAAGATTTTGATAGAAGTTCTGGGTTTTTATTCCAGTTCTCAGACTCTGAATTTCTTAACCCATGGTTTCTTAAGCATTTCGCAGGGTGTATGTTTATGATGCTATTGTTGTACCTCCAGAAGGCGGCGGCGGAGGGGTAGTGCGTCCAGGCGCGCGTTGGGCGAGGCCCCCGCCGCTCTCCAGCAAACGCGCCGCGCCCAGAGCATTCGGGGGGGGATGCCCGACTCCTCTGGACGGCCCGTGGAGGACCAAGAGTGTGCTTCGAAAGGCAGGTTTCCAGGGCTCGTTTCGATTCCTCCGATTCGATTCGATTCGACTTCGATGGATTCCGATTCCGATTCGATTCGACTTTGGATTCCGATTTGGGCTCCGATTTTCCAATGGAGGCTTGCCAAACTGCCGATTTCCGCCGATTCGACTTTTCCCGATTCGGCTGCCGACTTCCGCCGATCCGATTGATTTCGATCGCCGATCCGACTTATCGATTCGATTCTGGGCCCTCCTGGGTTTCAGACGTGCTCGATGCGAATATCCCCGTATGTGCATGTCAGTTTTTGGCGCCTTCGTCTGCGAGTGTCCGAGTGAGAGGATTTTGAGCCTGTGGCGACAGCGATCCCTGTCCAGCTCCCCCGCGGTGTGCCCAAATGCTGTGCTTGTTGCATCACGGTGCTTTGGGGGCACGTTTGAGCCCTCTTCGGGCTCTGCTGGGAGCCTCTGGGCGTGTGTTCGGGGTGTCTTGGGGTCCGCTCGTGGGTCTCTTGAAGGTCTCCTGGGGCCCTCTTGGGTGTTTTCTGGCAGTATGGGGTGCCATCTGTCGGGGAAGAGTTTGAAATTTCAGTTCGGGCTCCTTTCCTTCGGATATCGTCGGGGTTGGGGGTTTGGAGGCGTCTTTTGGGGCCTCTCTTGGGCCGTCTTCGGGCCCTGTTGGGCCGTCACGTGGCCTCCCTGAGGGCGTCTTGGCCTGAATTGTGGTAGTCTTGTGAGCTGAATGGACCGTCTTGTGCGGTCGGAGACGGATAAGCGGTGACGCGAAAACCTGTCAAAACAAGCACAACATGTATGAACGCTGACCTTTTGGAAACCACTTGGAGTTGTATTGGACCACTTGGAGGCTATCTCGAGACTCGTTGGGAGCGTGTGGAGGCCGTCGAGGAACCTGCCACCCATGGATCCCGAGTCGAATGACCTCTTCGGGCTCCCGTACGGTCCCTCGGAACATTCCTGGGCCGCTCATAGGGTTCCAAAAGACAGCCCTCCTGAATTCTGGCATCCGTCAGGACCACCGTCCCGGGACCGCCTGGGGTAGTCTTCGGACTGGGACCCCCAGGGGCCGCCACGCAGGCGCAAATGCTGTTACCGGAGATTTTAGCACACTTTGGGCCAGCGAATTACAGGTAAGCGGCACACGATATCAAACGAAAGAGAGAGGGCAATGCCCGAAGTCCTTCATGCCGTCGAATTCCATCTAACAAGTGCATTCACTCGTATGCATTTGGTCCAACTCTTTGTGTGGTGTAGTTCATGGCGGATGCTCTTTGGAATATCTTCCGTGGTGTATTTGAGTCGGGTTGGCCCACATGTATTGCCGTCCCCATATGCCAGTTTTCTCCTGATCCATCCTGCTCCCCAACTTCAACCTATGTGCTCAGTTCGTCAGCCGCATGGACCAGCAGATGGAGGTGGCCTGGATGCATCTTGGCGGGACATGGGCAGGGGAGGCGAGGGGGTTTACAATCAAGGCGCTGAGATCAGGAACAGCTCCAGCAGGGCAAGGGCGCACGTTCTTGGGTTATCATTATTCTGGTCATATCTTGGTGTCAGTGGCTTCAGTGCAGTCGATGGAGGGCACAGGGGGATCGTTCGTCCCGCTCCTACCCCTCCTCCGCCTAATCACTCTCGTTCGCGTTATGAGAATGCCTCACTGTGTTGGTGAGACGAGTGACGACGATGACGATGATGCAGATCTCGATGATGGCCATGATGATGATGATGATGATGATGATGATGCTGATGCTGATGCTGATGGTGATGATGATGACGATGCTGATGATCAGGATGATGAGGATGAGGATGAGGATGATGATGATGATGATGGTGGTGAAAATGATGATTATGATGATGGTGATGATGATGCTGATAGTGGTGGTGATGATACTGACTGATGTTTGTGATGATGATGACGATAACGATGGCGATGATGATGATACTGAGGATGACGATGATGATGGTGACAATGATGATTATGATGATGGTGATGATGATGGTGGTGGTGATGATAATGATGCTGACTGATGATGATGATGACGATGACAATGACGATGGCGATGATGATGATACTGATGATCATGATGATGCTGATGATGATGCTGATGAATTAGATGATGATGATGATGATGATGATGATGATGATGATGATGATGATGATGATGATGATGATGATGATGATGATGATGATGATGATGATGATGATTGTGCTGATGATGTTGATGGTGATGATTGTGGTGATGGTGAAGGTTATGGTGATGGTGATGGAAATGGCGATGGCGATGGCGATGGCGATGGTGATGATGCTGATGATGATGGTGATGTTCTCTCGCTTGTTCTCTCTGCCTGCTGTGGCAGCAGGAGAAGAGACATAATGCTATCCCTTGAGCCACATGTGGAACGGAACGCATACAAGGTAGATCTCATACCATCTGTCCCAGGAAAGCGCAAAAGCTAAACCTGTCGACGAAATATGTTCCCCTGGAACATGGGTCCAACTTTCTCTAGGTCTAGCTGTCCCCGGAAAACTGCTCCAGAGATCCGTGTCCACTGGCTGTGCAGTGGCGGGTCTGACCAGCTTGACCAGCTCTGACCCGCGAACCCTGTAATTATAACAGCAGCAGCATGAACAGATATAGAGACAGTGAGGCAGACTGTTGGAAAACAGAGCTAAAGGATGATGACGGGAGGGAGGAGGAGGAGAGGAAGGACGATTGGAGGACACCACCACCGCCACCGTCGACCAGTCCAGGAGGAGCGAGCTCCTCCAGGTACTTTCTCCAGGTGATCCAGGACACTCCAGAGAGGGCTCGGCGAGAGGCTGATTGGGATCGATCCTCGAGTTCCAGTGACTGTCTGCGACGGTCCACCTCCGACTCCTCGTCTACAAGCATTAGCTTGCCGTTTGACATGAGGTCAAAGAGTGCAGCGCTACATTTGGTGATATCGTCTTTGGTGAGAGCGTCGACTGGCCCTTGGCCCTTGGCCCGCTCAAGCGATTCGCAGATGATGGCCAGGTCGAGGGCCGTCCGGCGATCACGGGCTGAGGCGTTGCCTTCCTTCTGCCTTCTGCATAGTGTCCTAGATGGATTTCGCGTCCACCACGTGGATCTGCTGTTCTCGTGAGCCCAATCTACAGTTCCGTCTCAACACCATTGTGAAAGGTCCCGAGGCCCTGATGCAGTCTGGAAGGTCAACGTCACGAAAGACGACGTCTCGGTACAAGACCTGGAGGTACTCGACATCGGCCACGGCGGCCGAAAGAGCCTGGGTCTGGCCAGCCAGCGTGGATGGGACCTTGCGTCGCAGCTTGCTGCTTCGCCAGCCCAACATCGAGGCCTTGACGGCCTGATTGTCCAGAACAGATCTGTCGACTGCCAGCACCATCCAGGCTCCCTGTGTGGGATCTGCCAGCAGCCCGTTGTCGTCTAGGAGGGACTCGGCCGAGCCCACACCTCCAGCGTCGGAGAAGGATATGAACGCCATTCTCTCTGGGTCGAGCCGCCACACGATCAGGCCTCTGGAGGCCGTAGCTCTGAGATGCTTGACTAGCTTGTTGGCACAGGCGACGTCTGACACTGTGGGTGCTTTCAACCTACTGGTGGGAATACTAGCCACGCCTGTCGCTTCTGGTCTGGACTCTCGACCGACCCAGTTGAATTTGAATACGAGAGATCGTAGTGCCTTGAACTCCTCGGGCTCCAAGGGCAAATTCTTGTTGGACAGCCGCCCCAGGGCCAGGGTGAGAGGTCGAACTTCTTCCAGGATGCATTTTTCTTGATGTATAACCGCTCTCCCTGGAGAGAATCGAACACGTCTGCCTGCGAAATCCACGGGGCTGGCATGACAGTCCCAGTACTTGCCGAAACGGAGCCGCTCTTCCAGTACTCCTCAGATCCAGGACCCGAGGCCGCACTCGCACTGCCGATGAAGAAATCGTCGACCTCCAACAGCATCATGTTCTGGATACTCCCGTCTCGTCCGTACTTAAACCACCAACATGGTTCCAATAGGCTGCACACGAACCCGTGCTTCTCTAGATAGCTAACCACTGTGCGACGCCATGCTACTGGAGCGTCGTCCAGGCCGTACACGTTCACCAGGAGGATCAGGGCACCTGGCTCAACCTCGATGCCGTCGCACGGCTCGACGTAAATCTGGCCCTGGGACCTGGTAATGCGGTCGGACTGGGTGAAGGCATTCTTGACATCGGCGATGTCACCTAGCATTCCGAAGTTAACCAACACCTGGACAAACATCATTATGGAAGATGTTTGGGGGTTGGTGCATACACGGCTAAGATTCCCGAGTCAGGGTATTTATGCCCGTGGACGCACCATCGTGATTTGGCTTCGGGATCCGCGAAAGTGCCTTCCACCGGCTTCCACCTCCGGACCTTAGTGGGCTCTGGAAACGACAGGGCCGTTTTTTTTTACCGGTTCCGTCTTGCCGTTTTTTTCCCGGTTCCGTCGCCGTTTTTTTACCGGTCCCGTCGCCGTTTTTTCACCGGTTCCGGCTCTGGTTCCAATCTTGGAGCCGTTTTTTTGCCGTTCCCGGTCGCCGTTTTTTTGCCGTTTCCATTTTCAAGGGACGCTTTTTTGGAAACGGTGAAAAAACGGC
Organism: Prorocentrum cordatum; assembly: GCA_963575745.1. Lineage (NCBI taxonomy): Eukaryota > Dinophyceae > Prorocentrales > Prorocentraceae > Prorocentrum > Prorocentrum cordatum. Next base: position 89,279 of record CAUYUJ010015466.1, read on the forward strand.
CCTGCCGTTTCCGGGGCCCACAAAGCTCCGGACCATCCCGCTCGAGATGATCCTGCCCGCGCAATGCCTCCGGATCGTGGCGGCCTGGGCCGGAGGAGAGATTCGGACCCCCCTGGACTGCAACACCGCTTGCCATTCTTTCGCATCGGACGCGTGGAACTTTGGCTCTCCTGGGGAGAGAGCTTCTTCAAGATGGCTTCCCCCCCGCGGCCAGCGGCGAAAGTGCCTCCGTCTTGACTGCTCTCGTCCACGCATCCGACCCAAGGGCTCCCACGAGGGCGCGAAGTTATTCGCGCTTCGCGCTTCGCGGTCCTCGCTCCTTCTCCCCTCCTCCTCGTCCTCCTTTTCTCCCTTTGGGGGGGCGGCGCGAGAGCGCGAAGTTATTCGCGTTTCGCGCTTCGCGGAGCGCGAAGCGCGAAGTTGGGAGCCCTAGTCTCTGGCTGCGCCGTGCGAACGGTGAGGCCCTCGAGCGGCCCCGGGGCCATCCAGAAATCTTCCGTGTTGTCGATCTCCTCGACCACTCCTTCCGTGACCGCCAGGCTTGCGCCCGCGAGGTTTGGGCCTCAGGTCGTTTTCACTACACCACGTTTTACTAAAGGCAGGTCTGTCCATCCCCGAATCCAGAAATCTTCCGTGTTGTCGATCTCCTCGACCAGTCCTTCCGTGACATCTCCTCGCCCTGGAGATCGAGACCTGGTCCTGGGCTCGAGAGCCCGAATCCGCTCTGGCACCGAACGCCTCGGCTCGTGACCTGCCTCGATCGCCCCTCTGTATGGCCCAAACGGTTCGTGGCCGGAAGGGAAAGCCTGAGAACCCGGACCACCACCACCACCACCACCACCACCACCACCACCACCACCACCACCACCACCACCCTTTGGGAGGAGGAGATGACCGACCGATGGAGGGATCGGATGGTGGGGAAGCCCCGGCCTCGAGGGTCCTGGCCCGCTTGATCTCGGGAGGCGCGCTCCCAGGACGGGACATCGTCCGGCTGGGGCAGCCGAGCCCGCACCTTGGGCCTGGCGCCCCTTGGGACGGGGGTGGAGGAGGTAGGAGACGGAGAGGAGAGAGCAGGTGGCAGAGAGGAAGGAGGAGCGGGAGTTGCAAGGCTAGAGGGCTATAGGGCTGCAGGGCTACCGGGCACCCGGGCAACTGGGCTCCTGGGCACCCGGGCACCCGGGCGCGTCGCCCAAATCGGTACCACAGCTAATTTGACCGTGTGAATCCGCTCGGACCCCTACAGAGGCAAACCCTGGTTGGGAAGTGCATGCGCAACAAAAATACTTACACATTTTTCACAACAGCACGAATCGAAAAATCATGTTACCATTTTCGTTGTCATCGGCCGTTCCTTCCTTCCTCCTTTCCTGCCTCTACTCCTCCTCCTCCGGGATTCCCCAAGTTTGTTCGGACATCCTTCAGACATCCACCAGCCATCCGCCAGAAATCCTTCAGAAACCCGTCCGCGATCCTCCGTGCATGCAAGGAGCCTCTAGGGAGCTACTAAGGAGCCTCTAAGTTGCTCTTAACGAACGTCTAGGCAGCTTCAGAGGAATCTCTACAGAGTTTCAAACGAGCTGCTAAGAAACTTTCAAAGAGCATCTCATGAGCTTCTTACGAGCCTTAACGGAGCTTCCGAGGAGCCTCTAAGGAATTTCGAAGGAGCTTCTCAGGAACCTCGAGACTTTCAAGGAGCCTCTAGGCAGCGTCGAAGCAGCTTCTCATGAGCCTCCAAGGAGCATAAGGATATTTTTTTAAACAAAAAGGAAGATACTGCTAACGAGCTTATGAGGAGCCTTTCAAGAGCTTTCATGGAGCTTCAAAGGATCTTCTAAGGAACCTCCAGGAAGCTTTTAAGGAGCCTCTAACAACCTTATGAATAGTTTCTGCGGAGCTTCTGAGGATCGTTTACGAAATTGCATGGAGCCTCTACGGAGGTGATAGGGGGCCTCTGAGGAGCTTATAAGGAGCCTATGAACAGTTGCTAAGGAGCTTCGGAGGAGCTTCTTACGAACGTGAGGAACGTCTAGGGAGCTTTTGAGGAGCGTCGACGGAACTTCTGAAAAGTTTGCGAGTTTGCAAGGAGCTTATAAGGAGCTTCTAAGGAACTCATGAAGAACTTTTAACGAGCCTGTAAGGAATATTTAAGACATTGAAAAACAAATGGAACAACTTCCGAACAACTTGAACACCCGTTGTAATAGGCACCTGTTGGTTAGGATTGGGACCGGAATGGTTGGTATCCGTCCTAGTTGGTCGTCAAGTTTCCCATTGTCGGTTTGAACCCCCTCTTTTGAACCGGGGGGGAGACAGTTCCGGATCCCCCCCCCTCCAAGCGCCCACAGTGAGTGGAGGGCGAGAGCGAGGACGAGGAGCAGGAGGCGGAGGAGGAGGAGCACAAGGAGGTCTACGAGGAGGAAGACGAGCAGGAGGAGGAGGAGGAGGAGGAGGAGGAGGAGGAGGAGGAGGAGGAGGAGGAGGAGGGGGTGGAGGAGGAGGAGGAGGAGAAGGAGGATTACAGCGCGCCGCTGCCAGCCAGGAGGAGGAGGAGGAGGAGGAGGAGGAGGAGGAGGAGCGCAATGAGGCGGCAAGGAGAGGGGTGCGGAGGGGCGGGGGCTGGGCGGGGCCAGGCAAGGGCCAGAAGAGCGAGGCGCAGAAGTGCTTCGCCGTGTCCACCAGCCGGATCAATGGTGCGCTCCCGGGAGCTGGGCGGGCTCGACCTTTTCCCAAAGCCGATTGTCTGATGTGTTTCAACCCGGTGCTTTTTCCCTGGATTTCGGCCTCCGGGATCCGTTATCGGGCTTGGGGACAATCGAAACCGGATCCGGGACGAACAACAAACCCGTGGGAAAGGGTCGGGACTTCTGGGGCCGCGGATTGAAACAGCAACAGATGATCTGGGCGCATGTCTGGGTGGACTCGAGTTGGATCTGGCTTGGGTTATGCCATGCGCAGAGGGGGGGTTCTCAGAATCACCCCTGCTTCTTAGAGGGCGGGGGCCTTGTCTACAGATGTAGGGCCGGCGCCTTCTAAGATGCAGCCGCATTCGAAAAGAAACCCTCCCTTCCCCTAACCCTTTGCGGTCGCCGCCAGCATGATGGAGTAGCGTTGGAGCTGGCTGGGGGATTGAGGTGGCCAAGCGCTTGTTCTGGTCAGCAGAAAGGGGCGATAGAGGAGCCCCCTCGTCGTTGCTGCCGCTTGGCGCGCCCCGAAAAACGAGACAGTTTCGGCTCCGGTGGGGGTGCGGGGACTGATTTTGAGCGGATCGGCGCTCGTCCCCCCCCCATCTTTCAGGAGGGGAAAGAACACACAGACACTATTAATCGGTGATTCCCAGAAAATATAGGAAAATATGGGAAGTGGGGGGGAAGACAGAAACCCAGAAAATATGGGAAAATATGTTTTTTTTTTGTTGTGTATTTATTTGTGTGTCCTGGGGCCCCTTCAATCTTGACAGATCTACAGGCTCGCGCCGCGTCCGCCGACCCTTTGACTCAATCTCGGTTGCCGTGCCGTGGCCCGCCGTGCCCGCGTGCCGTGCCTGTCCCGCGCGCGCCGCGGGCTGTAACCATGTGCCAAGGGGCTTCTTAGCAGTCTTCGGGGCCGTCTTGGGGCGATGCAGGGGATTTGGGGCCCTCTTCGACGACCTTGGAATCGCAAAGACGGGAATGACAGAACCATAAGAATACAGATGGATTCGGATGGTATTGGCCCTCTGGATTCTTCTTGGCGCTTGAACCGCAAATGGGTCTTCGTGGCCGTGGCCGGTTCGCATGGCGTTGCGCCGCCCATTTCGGCACAACCTTCACACGGATCGTGCCCGCTAGGGAGCTCCGCTTGTGGCCCCAGTGGGATTTGTCGCACGGCCTTCCCCCGCCCGTTTCGGCAGACCCTTCACACAGATCGCGCCACAAAGGGAGCTCCGCCTACGGCCCCAGTGGGCGGGTTCGCATGGCGTTGCTCACCCACATGGATCGTGCTGATCGTGCTACCTTAGGGGGCTCCATTTTGGGCTCGTTTGGGAGGGTTCGCACTGCGTTGCCCCGCACATGCCAGCACACCAATCACGGATCGTGCCCCACAGGGCGCGTTCGCATGCGAGCATGCTTCTCTTTCCTTCATCCCGTTACCTCCTCCGTCCTCCCTTTCCCCCGCACACGTCTCCCCCTTCCCTCCTCTCGTATCTCTCTGCTCCTTCCCCCTCCTCTTTGTAAATCCCCACCTCCTCCAACCATCCTCCATCCTCCTTCCCTGTTCCTCCGTGCCCTCCTTTCCCTCCTCCGTCCTCCCCCCATGCAAGCTCCTCTCTTCCGCCTTCCACCTCTCCCTTTACTTGCTCTACTCCATGTTCCCATCTCCTTGTCTTCTGTCTCCTGTCTCTTCCCTTTCCCGTACTGCCTCCTCTACACCGTTCTTGCCTCCTGGTTTTTGTTGTCACCCCCCTTTCTGCTGAAGTTTCTCCTTCCGCTCCTTCCTCCGTGTTCCATCTCTCTCCTCTGTTCCCTCTCCCACCTCTTCCCCTTGACCCCCCTCCCCTTTTTCCCGGAAAGGGCTTAAGCCCAGGGTTCTCTTTTAGTTTGTAAACAAGTCCCCCGGTGCCTGCTTGAAGGAGGCCGGCGAATTTTTCCCTGATAAATAACGAGGTCGAAGGAGGCCGGCGAATTTTTCCCTGATAAATAACGAGCCCGAGAATTAAAATTTGAGGATGTCTCGAGCGAAACGCTTGTTTTTGAGCGCCGGCGAATTAAAATTTGAGGATGTCTCGAGCGAAACGCTTGTTTTTGAGGCCGGCGAATTAAAATTTGAGGATGTCTCGAGCGAAACGCTACGGCCCCACCCCAGCAGCACACACCACCCCAGCACGACCACACCCCAGCACGAGCACGACCACACCCCAGCACGACCCCACCCCAGCACGCAGCACGACCACACCCCAGCACGACCACACCCCAGAACGACCACACCCCAGCACGACACCCAAGCACGACCCCACCCCAGCACGACCCAGCACGACACACCCCAGCAACGCTTGTTTTTGAGCGCCGGCGAATTAAAATTTGAGGATGTCTCGAGCGAAACGCTTGTTTTTGAGGCCGGCGAATTAAAATTTGAGGAAGCGAAACGCTCCACCCCAGCAAGACCGAGCACTACCCCAGCACGACACTCACCACAGCACGACCACACCCCAGCACGACCCACCCCAGCACGACCACGCCCCAGCACGACCACACCCCAGCACGATCACACCCCAGCACGACCACACCCCAGCACGAACGCACCCCAGCACCCCACCCCAGCACGACCCCAGCACGACCCCACCCCAGCACGACCACACCCCAGCACGACCACACCCCAGCAGGACCCCACCCCAGCACGACCCCACCCCAGCACGGCCCCACCCCAGCAAGACCACACCCCAGCACGACCACACTCCAGCACGACCTCACCACAGCACGACCACTCCCCAGCACGATCACGCCCCAGCACGACCACGCCCCAGCACGACCACTCCCCAGCACGACCACCTCCCAGCACGACCCCCCCCCCAGCACGACCACCCCCCCAGCACGACCACCCCCCAGCACGACCACCCCCCAGCACGACCACACCCCAGCACGACCACTCCCCAGCACGACCACACCCCAGCACGACCCCACCCCAGCACGACCCCACCCTAGCACGACCACACCCCAGCACGATCACACCCCAGAACGACCACACCCCAGCACGACCCCACCCAAGCACGACCCCACCCCAGCACGACCACACCCCAGCACGACCACACCCCAGCAGGACCCCACCCCAGCACGACCCCACCCCAGCACGGTCCCACCCCAGCAAGACCACACCCCAGCACGACCACACTCCAGCACGACCTCACCACAGCACGACCACTCCCCAGCACGATCACGCCCCAGCACGACCACAGCACGCCCCAGCACGATCACGCCCCAGCACGACCAACCCCCAGCACGACCACCCCCCAGCACGACCCACCCCCAGCACGACCACACCCAGCACGACCACAGTCGCACCCCCGTGGAATGTTTCGTGGGGTCTCGTGGAATGTTTCGTGGGGTGTCTCGTGGAATGTTTCGTGGGTGTCTCTGGTGTCGTTCGTGAGGTGTCTCGTGGGTTGTTTCGTGAGGTGTCTCGTGGGATGTTTCGCGGGGTGTCTCGTGGGATGTTTCGTGAGATGTCGCCCAGTTGGGTATCGTGAAAACGTGACCATGCTGCACATGTCTTTATCCCTTTCCGGGTTCGTGGGTCCATCATGTTTCTTCCTCCCCAATTTGAGCTCCTCCCTCCTGGTTCCTCCCTCCTTCCCCCCGCCTGCCATCCCTGTTCCATTCTGGTCCGTCCCTTCACTCTTATCCCTCTTGTGGTCCCCCACCTACACACCTCTCCTCCTCCCTTCCCGGTCGTCCCATTTTTGGCCTAGCATAAAGTTATCCTCGGTGTATGGATTTCCTTTACTCCATGGCGGTGCCTTGGGGGGGGCTTCAGACAGTGATACTTCTCGATGGCCTGACATTGCCTCAAGATGGCCCCAGTTGGCGCAAACTGATCTCCAGTATGGCCGCGAAGACGGCCCATGACCCAAGACCGCCCCCAGACGACGAGTGCCCCAAGAGGATCGAGATCGTTCTTCTCTTACTTCCGGACGTAACTCGTGCTACACGCCCCCGACCCCCCCCACCACGTAACGGTGACGCGGGGAAACCGGCTACAGGCGTGAACGCGTGCAGTTTTTATACATATAACGGCGCACTGGGCCCAGGGGCCGAGGGCCGGAATTTCGACCGCAAATGTGGGTCCCGCGGCCCGGGCGCGCTTCTGGGAGGCCTGAAATCGCCCCGGGGAGCCCTCAGGCCCCCAAGACGCCCCAAGAGGCCTTGAAGATGCCGCCCAAGAGCGCCCCGAGAGGATACAATCGTTGATTTTTTCATTGGTTTTTCAATGTTTTTTGCATCCTCGCTGTTTCGTGCTTCCGGCGCTAAAGCACCGCCCAAGAGGCTCCCAAAACCGCTCCAAGACGTCCCACACAAGCCCCTAACACTGAGAGCCAGACTTGAGGATGCAGTAACTCGGAGCGTGCCTGAGAGTGAAGCTTTTGTGCCTTAAGCTTTTGGGGGCAGGCGGGAATAGAGCGATAACCCTGAGACTATACAAAACGTGAATATCCGACGCACTGCTGAAATCAAGGACGATGCTGCGAGCAGGCCCGAGAGGAGGGGGCACCCTCCGAAAAGGTATTCACGTGGCCATTCGCCCTTCGAGGAGGGCCACAACAACACCAGCACTCGTGTCGGGGTCATACTATGAGTTCGTCGCCCCCCCAGGGGCGACGCGCGCACCGGGAAATCTTATAGTGTATGCGTCGTGGCGGGCGCTTTCTGGCCACACCGCTCGAGAAACGATATACTACAAGATGGGTATACTATATGCTCGGGTCGGACGCGCGCCTCCAAGGCAGACATATAGTATTGGTATGTCTCTGTGCGTCCCATCGTGGTGCCTGACCGATCCAAGCGCTGATGGTCAGGACCTCGAAATCGGATGCCAAAATCCCCAGGCATCTTCGAGCCCCAGGGAGGGCAGGGTGGGAGCCGAAGCTACAGCCAAGGAAAGACATGCAGATGTACACCTTATGCGATGCTTAAGACAACTTTTTTTTTCGGCCAGAGTCTCGATTATTTTTAATATTTCAATGTAAATCTTAAGATGATAATAGAAATGTTGGGTTTTTATTCAAGTTCTGAGACTATGAATTTCTGAACCCATGATTTCTTAAGCATTTCGCAGGGTGTACATTGGGATAGGAGGCGACTTTCCTAGGATTTAGGGGGGCTGTGCAAACGTGTGTCACAAAAACGCGTATTCACACAAGCCCCTAACACAGAACCAGACTTGAGTATGCAGTAACTCGGAGCGTGCCTGAAAGTAAAGCTTTTGTGCCTTAAGCTTTTGTCGAAAAGTGGGGATAGAGCGACAACCCTGAGACTATACAAAACGTGAGTATCCGACGCACTGCTGAAATCAAGGACGATGCTGCGAGCAGGCTCCAGAGGAGGGGGCACCCTCCGAAAAGGTATTCACATGGCCATCCGGCTTTCGAAGAGGGCCACAACAACACCAGCACTCGTGGTGCCTGGCGCCTGATCGATCCAAGCGCTGATTGTCGGGACCTCTAAATCGGATGCCGAAATCCAGTCCCGACCCTTCTTGACTGGCACTTGTGCCTCTGACAACCCTGAAAAAGCGCGGCGCACACATGGGTGGGAGGGAAAAGGAGAATCTGGTGTCGCTCCAAAACCATTAAAAACCGCTTTACCCTCATCTATCTCTTGCTATACCATTACCGAGGAAAACGCGAGGAGGACCGAAGGGCGCTCGCGCCCTGCTCTCGAGGCTCCAGCGGCATACAGCTCGGATATGGCCCATGTGATGCCGCCTCGCTTTGGCCAGAGCCGCTGTGGGGGGTGGTTCGTGAGTTGTTTTCGCAGAGCCCACTATGCCCCCCCCCTCACGGATGGGTCCGCAGCTCCACTGCCCCTCAAAGGACGAAGAGGGAAAAGAGGATTCATATATACTTATCGGCGCCTTGCCTTTGAGCGCCTTGTTGTGGATGGCCTGCTTGTAGGCTCTGCCTTGCCGTCGGCCATGCTGTCAATCGCCAGCAGCTCGACAGCATCGTGCGTGACTGACTCCAGCCGGCTGTTCAGTTCCTTTGCCAGCGCTGTGTCACGAACGTTTGAGCAGCGGATAGCTTGGCAAACATGAAAGGTTGGCCTCGCCCAAAAGGCCCTCCCGAGCTCAAGCTGTGCGGCAGTCAGGCGGCTGCGCTGCTCAATCAGCACATGCACCTTCGTACACCGCTGAAGCGCCGACGTGGTCTGCCAGCGTCCCCTCCGGCGAGCCGCCTCCAGGGAGCCTCCAGCTGCTATGTAGGCTGCCGCCCCAGCATGCCTCAGAAAATGAGGTGGCCCAACATCGGCCAACCCCGTCCTGTCGAACGCCTGGCGCCATGCTCCACGGTACGATTCCTGGGAGAGGGGAAAGAGGGTCTACAGGCGCAGCCCCTCGGCCAAGGAGCCGCGAGCACTTCCTCGGTCACTGCCCATGCGACCACCACTCCCTGATTTGGCTCCAGGCTTGACTTTCTCGCCGCGCTCCCTGCTGCCCGCTGCCCAGGGCGAGCCTCACTTCCCCGTCAGGGCCCGTCGCCGCGTCTGACCTCCCGAGGAGGCCCCAGTCCCGCTCGCGCAGCCAGCCGCCGAGCTGCAGCAGCACCGCCGAGCCCTCGTGCAGCTGCCCGTTCGGAAGGATGTCGTAGATCACGACGCCTACTGCCTCGAGCGGCACGGTGGGAAACAAAAACAACACACGGGAAACAAGAACGCACTGTGGGGAAAAACACAACTGTGTGTTTTTTGTTCCCGGAAAGGGCATAGGCCCAGGGTTCTCTTTTCCTATGTAAACATATCCCCCCGTGCCCAACTTGAAGGAGGCCGGCGGATTCTTTCCCTGATAAATATCGAGGTCGAAGGAGGCCGGCGGATTAAAATTTGAGGATGTCTCAGGCGAAACGCTTGTTTTTGAAATCCCGATCGATAAATCACAGGGTGCGGGCCACCTCAGCACGACCACATCCCAGCACGACCACACCCCAGCACGACCACGCCCCAGCACGACCACGCCCCAGCACGACCACACCCCAGCACGACCACACCCCAGCACGACCACACCCCAGCACGACCACCAGCACGACCACACCCCAGCACGACCCGATCGATAAATCACAGGGTGCGGACCACCCCAGCACGACCACACCCCAGCACGACCCCACCCCAGCACGACCCCACCCCAGCACGACCACGCCCCAGCACGACCACACCCCAGCACGACCACACCCCAGCACGACCACACCCCAGCACGACCCCACCCCAGCACGACCCCACCCTAGCACGACCACACCCCAGCACGACCACACCCCAGCACGACCACACCCCAGCACGACCCCACCCCAGCACGACCCCACCACAGCACGACCACCCCCCAGCACGACCACACCCCAGCACGACCACACCCCAGCACGACCCCACCCCAGCAAGACCACACCCCAGCACGACCACACCCCAGCACGACCTCACCACAGCACGACCACACCCCAGCACGACCACGCCCCAGCACGACCACGCCCCAGCACGACCACGCCCCAGCACGACCACCCCCCAGCACGACCACCCCCCTAGCACGACCACCCCCCAGCACGACCACACCCCAGCACGACCACACCCCAGCACGACCACACCCCAACACGACCATACTCCAGCACGACCACACCCCAGCACGACCACACCCAGTCGCACCCCCGTGGAATGTTTCGTGGGGTGTCTGGTTGAGTGGTTGCCTGTTCGTGGGGTGTCTCGTGGAATGTTTCACGGGGTGTCTCGTGGAATGTTTCGTGAGGTGTCTCGTGGGTTGTTTCGTGAGGTGTCTCCTGGGATGTTTCGCGGGGTGTCTCGTGGGATGTTTCGTGAGGTGTCGCCCACTTGGATATCGTGAAAACGTGACCATGCTGCACATGTCTATATCCCTTTCCGGGTTCGTGGGCCCATCATGTTTTTTTGTTTGTGTGTGTGTTGATCGTTTTTTTTTTTCCATGGGCCCTATCTTTTTGAAAGCCCATCCTTGACCAGGCTTTGGGCGCCCTCGACGCCACTGACAGCCTGCTGCGGTGGTCCTCGAAGGTGTGCATGAAACCATGGAACAGGGCTGCAGCTCTACCAAACGGAAGCTGCATGACGTAATTTGCACATGTCCGAGATGTATCTTGCCAAGGCGAGGTCCCGCTGCTCGCGCGTCGCGAAGGGCAGCCCGTGCCTCTTGACGTCAACCCGGAGAGCCCGCGCCTCCCTCTCGTAGATCTTGTTCGTTGCACCGTCGACGGCGTGGTCCACGAGCCCCACACTGTGCTCCCGCTTGTCACGCCGGGCCTCCTCCCGCGCGGGAGGCCCCCGCTTCGCCGAGGGCGGGGGTCTGACTAGAGGCCCCTTGCCGCGAGGCATCGCGTCGCATGGTCTGCAGCAGCCTCAAGCGATCACACCTGCGAGGGCCCAGGCAGCCCCTGCCGCTCTCGCTCTCGGTGCCCCCTGGCGCAGCTCCTGGGGCGCTCCTCGCCCCGACGCGTCCCCCACCGCGTCTCGCCCGCGGCCCCGACCCCCGAGCCCCATCCGAGGGCCCCTCTCGGCCAGGCTCCCCTCGCTGGGCACCCACCCGTCGTCCCAGACCCCTTCGCGTCGTGAGAAAAACACGACGTGGGTTTTTTCGCTATTTTTTCGGCGTCCGGGGGCCCTTCCCGGGCCTCGGGGCCGCCAGACAGCGACTCAGGATGAAACGCCGGTCCCGGGGGAAGGGTCCAGACTGCAGGGGGTCGACGTTGTGATTGTGAAAAAATCACGACGTCGGGGGTCTGGGGTAGCCGCGGCTTCTGCAGACCATCTGGATGATCCCCGCGGTGCGTGCCGGGTGGAGCAGGTGCCTGGCCGACGATCGGCCCTTCCGCAGGACGCCCAAAGTCACTGGGGGATCCGTGAAGAACAGGACTCAGTGGCCCCAACCCTGCGACGCACGGCTGAGATGTCTTCGTACGGCCGCGACGGCGCGCGGCTCCAGGACGTCGGTGTGCTCCTGATTGGACCACCCCCCTTGGAAGAGCAGGTGCCACTTCTTCTCCGACCAATGACCCAGCAAGGGCATCGCTGGACCCGTCGCTCCCCCGACTCGTTCTGTTTTCCGTGCCTGGCGCGCCTCCTGCATCGAGCTCTGGTGGATGAGCCTGTTCTCCACCACCACCACCACCACCACAAGTTGGAGGGGGAAAGGAGGAGGACGAGGAGGAGGGCGAGGAGGAGGAGGAGGAGGAGGAGGAGGAGGAGGAGGAGGAGGAGGAGGAGGAGGAGGAGGAGGAGGAGGAGAGGGGGGAGGAGGACATCTCCATGAAGCTTCATTCTCGCGCCGTGGGGCATCGAATCCCAGTGCGGTTCCAGCTCCTGCAAGATTAGAGGCGTGCGCCTCGCAGAGCTCCAGTGGATGAGCGCACGCCAGCTGCGCCCACCCGAGGGGATCGCCCTCTCGGCTCGCGGTGTGGTCGCCCAGTCCAGCTGCATCGCCAGAACGTATCCTCGCACTTCAGCTTTGGCCTCTTCATCTGCTGTACGTTCGTGATGAGGGCGGTCGGCTTCTTCCACCCCCTCTCCGCACATGCAATAGTCCACCTCCACGCGGTACACGCCGTCTGACTTCATGATGGCCTCCAGCGGCGGGAAGTCCCAGATCAAGCTGCCCATGTGTCTCTCCAGAGTGAACCCCAGCCCCAGTCGTAATTATGCAGATCTTGACCACCTCCACGTCCGCCAGCGCCAAACCGTTGCCCTCGTCGATCTGGTCTTGGTCTCGCTTGCTCAGGCCAGGCAATCCCCGCATATGATCGACCGACCTGAGCGGGGGCCACCGTGCCCTCGAGAAGGTGGCACAAGGTGGTGCAAGATGTACCCACCAATGCCAGCCCGTCCGCAGCCTCCGCAGGAGCAGCTCCAAGTTCGCGGTCACCAGCACGTCGAACTCTAGGCCCTTCTCCACGTCCCAGGCCTCCCCCCAGGACTGCGTCAGCTCCTTGGCGGCCTCCAGCAGTCGTGATCTTCCCGAGTGCAACTCCAGCACGCATGGACGGCCCGTAGCAGGCGATCCCCGTAGGTCCTCCTCTTCGCCAGCCGCCTCCAGGTCCTGCTCTATATCCGTGTGTGTCTTCTCCACCTCCGGCCCCCGGGAGCCGCCACCTCCATGCGCGGCCTCTCGGCGTGCATCCTCCTCCAGGCAGTCGCAGGCCAGTGCTTCATAGCCTTCGCTGGAAGCATCCGCCATGTAGGCCCTCGGCCACCACTTCATCTCCAAGTTCGACACCATGTAGATCGAGAGGGAAGTGGCCGCGATAAGCTCGCGTCTCCAGGACTGCCGCCTCCGTCGCCAGAACGAGCTGCTCCAGCTTCGTCGGTTGAACTATCAATGTGCATGGTCGACCAGGCCCGATGCAAAGGCCCAGTCCACTCGCCGTGCCTTCGCCCCAGGCCTCCTTGTGCACCGCGAGGCCCTTGTCGTTCAAGAGCTTATTGACCATCTCCTTGTCGGCCAGTATCGTGGCCTCCCCATCCTCCCCCACCAGGCTGATACATATGTAGTCGTCGATGTACAGCATCATAATGACACGGACCGCCACATGGTCGGTGAGGCCGAACGTGGGGGTGGGCTTGCCGCGGGTCAGGCCCGGGACTCTCAAGGATTCGAAGCTCGTCTCCAAGCAGTTGTGGGCAGACCCACGGCCCCAGTCCCAAGGTCCTCCTTCGGCGGCGTCTTCAGCTGCCACTCCCTGCTCCAGGCCGAAGCGGTGCAGCTCCTGCGGCGAAGCGCTCTCCACTCCACCACAGAGAACTCCGCCAGCTCCAAGCCCCAGTGCAGCCGATAGAACCAGTCCGGCGCGTCGCCCTAGAATGAGAAGAGCACCGCCTCGTCCATCTCCAATAGGGCCAGGCCTGCGGGGCTCCCCAAAGGGACCCATGGGGGATCCACGAAGAGCAGGTTAACCTTCCGACAATCCCAGATCAGGCGAGACTTCACGACAGAGCCAGTCTTCGAGTCGAAGTCCTTGGTGACCGTGAAAAGCCCTACACGTTCTCGAATATTCCTCACATACGTGATCACACCTGCCTGGGCCATGCGCAGGGCAAGTCTCAGACGTTCCCTCTGATTCTTCAGCGCGGGGTCCGAATAGCTCTTCGTCTTCTCGTACTGGTCCGAGTCCACGTCCCCCGTGGCCTTGATCATGAGCTGGCTGGCCTGCGTTAGGTATCGCCCCGCCAAGCCCAAGATCTCTTGGATTTTCAAGCTTCTCGTCCCCGGCGCTGGTAACGACATCTGTTCCGCCCTCAGGGGGCACAAGTCCCCCTTCCTCAGCGCCGACGGTGCAGCCTGCCGTTCGCCTCGTCGTAGTTTTTCTCCTGGTGAAATCGTCCGCAGGGCTTCCCCCCACCAGGCGACTCGGAGCCGCCCTGCCGTCGTTGATGGTCCCCCACCTCGCCCTTGCTGCATGGAGGTCCCAGGCTGACATGACCAGTTTCTTCTGCAGCGGCGTACTCCTCCCCCACTCGTCTGGACTCTGGCCTGTCCGACCCGGACCCGACGCTCGGATCCACCCGTCCGAACAGCCCGTCGCCATGCTCCGCATCGCCGCTATCGTCCTCGAAGTATGTCTCCACGTCACTCTCAGCTCCGCCTCCGAGAACCCCGAACTCGAACGTCTCGTGCTCGGGGGGAAGGATTGGCAGGGTAGACTCCTCAGGGGATCTCGCCGCCGCAGCTCCTTCTCCCCAGTAGCCATCAGGAACCACCCGGCGACCTGCGCCGCGAAGCACGGGAAAGCCCATTCGCCAGAAAGGAGCGTGGGCCCCCAAGTACAAGGAGGACCCCCACTCGAAGTTGGCACCGTGGAGTACTCCACAGGTGGTCGCCAGGATGCTCACCAGCCCGATACAGCACCACCACCCAACAGAAGAGTCAAGCAGGAAACTCGACCCAAATGCAGCTCGCTGCCGCGGCCGTGGTAGAGAGGAGTGACCTCCCAGGCCTTGACCAGAGCTTACCACGATCGCTCTGGCCGCAACCTGTTCATCATCTCCAGGTGCTTGCTGAGGATCGCCCGCCGCTTGAGCTTCTGCAGAACCTCATCGTCGGCCTTGCGGTTCTCGCTGTTCGGGTCGCCGTCCAGGCGCAGGTACTCCTCGGCCAGCGTCCAGTCGACCTTCGACCTCCACTTGCCGCCGTGCTGACTCTTGGGGCGCTGCCAGTCCGCCTTTCACTGCACCCGCTCGTAGGCCTTCCAGATGGAATAGAGCCTCAAGCACGTCAGCTCCGCGGCCTGGGAGTTGATCAGCTCGTCGTACTGCCCCTGGCTCATCATGCGGTCCAGCACCATCGCCAGCACGTTGATCTCTTGGGCAACCCCCGCGCCTTGCAGCTCCTTGCTGCGTGGCCACTCCTGCGTCTCGATGCGGGCGCTGCGCCCACCCTTGTAGAGCACCGTCGGGGCCACGCGCGCCTTGACGCCCCCCACTGGGGCCCCCGCCGTGGCTCGATGCCGCTGCAGGTCGTCAGCAAGCTATCCTTGGGGTTGGTCGCCTCCTCCTTCAGCTGGATGATCTGGTCCTTCATCGGATCGTCGAGTTCGCCCAGGTCCCCGACCTTGTCCCACGAGCCCGCACTCGAGCTCGCGGGAGATCCCGCCTGGGCCTTGGTCGACAGCCCCGCGTCCCTCCTGACCACATCGTCGTGCTCCGTCAGATTCTGGACGAAGCTGTCCACGTCGGCCATCGTCGGCTCGCCAGGGCGGACGCCAGGTGGGGGGCCAGCTGGAGGCGGCAGAGGGGGCGCTGTCTCCGAACCCCCGCCGCCGCTTCCGCCACCGCCGTCACCCACGGCTCCGCCCCCTCCACCGATCTTGGACCTCAGCAAGGGCGCCCTCGAGGGCGCGAAGTTATTCGCGCTTCGCGCTTCGCGGTTCGGTTCCGATTCCTCCTCGTCCTCCTCTTCTCCCCTGGGAGGTGGCGCGAGAGCGCGAAGTTATTCGCACTTCGCGCTTCGCGCAGCGCGAAGCGCGAAGTTAGGAGCCCTTGCTCAGCTCCCCGACGGCGCTGGCCAGGTCCGACTGCCCGCGTGCAGGCTCCGCGAACAGAGCCTCGGCGTCCGTCTCCTCGTCGCCCTCGCCGAGGTCGGCACCGCCACAGATATGCTGCCCGTGTCCGAGTCGCTGCTGCTCTCGCTGTCCTCGTCGTTGGCGGCCCCGCTCCCGACGTGCGCCCACGACCCGTAGATCATGCTTAGCCCCCCGCCGAGGTACGCGAAGGTCATCTCGAGGTCCCCGCTGCCGTGGAGCTCGCAGAGGAACTCACGGAGGTTCTCGAAGTGCTCCACCACCTGCAGGTTGACAGGAGGGGCCCCAGCTGGAAGAAACGCCAACTACGCCACAGCGCAGCACAAGCCCGCCAGCCGCGAAGCTACCCCACGTGCGGTGACCCCATATCGTGAAGATCGCCGAGATGAGAGCCTTCCCTATCCACGTGGCGACCTTGGTGCGGCTGCTGGGCTTCTTCTTGCCCGTGGCGTCCGCCTTGACTGAGGTGGCCTCTGCTTGTCCGAGCTCGTGCCGCACGATCAGCCTCTCGGCCGCGATCACAGCCTGCTCACGCTGCTTCTCCGTCAATCCGGGGTGTTCCGTCCACGTCACCTCGCGCTTCGGGCGGGTCAGCATCCGAGCCTTGTCCCTCAGGTTGATGATCACCACCCGTTGCGAGGGGTCCACCGCCGTCCAGACCTGGCTGTTGGCGGTTCCCATGCGGGTGACCAGGAGCATCACCACCCCCGTCGCGCGGCACCGGGTCTGGACGTACACGCGGTTCCACCGCGCCCAGGGCGCCATGAACCCCGCAGGCAGGCCGCGCCACGGCTCGCCGTCGGCCTCCGACAGGCGCTCGACCGGCTCCTCGGCCTCCGACGCCAGACCCACACCCAGCAGCTCGGTGACCCCGTCCAGCTCGGAGAGCACGAACGCCCCCACGAGAGCCCACCCGAGGCGCCCGATCGCTGGCGCCGTGGTGGGAAAGCCGAGCCCCCTGGGCTCGCAACAGGGCTGGCAGCTTCCCAGGGGCTCAAAGCGCGGGCCCTGCCCCGCGCTCCTTTGCGCCGAGACTTGAACCAAGCCAAGACATGCAGGCGGCTTGCCTAGGATTTAGGGGGGCAGTGCAAATGTGTGTTAAAAAAGCGCGCAAGAGGCCCCCAAGATGGCCCCAATACGGCCCAAGAGATCCCCGAGACTGCCCCAGCGCCGCCCAAAACGGCGCAAGAGAGTCCCAAGAAGGCCCCAAGAGGGGCCCAAGAGAGAGAACGCGAACTGAAAATTCAAGCTCTCCGCCCTAAGATGCCCCCAAGAGGCCCCAAGAGGCCCCCAGGAAGCCCCCAAGAGCCCCCCAAGAGGACCCAGGAGGCCCCCAACAAGCCCAGGAGAGGGGCTCCGAGAGAGCCCCGAGACGGCCCGAGAGCCGCCCAAGACGGCGCAGGAGGGCCTCAGGAAGGCCCCACGAGGGGCCCAAGAGAGGGAACCCGAGCTGAAAAGCCGAGGCCTCCGCCCCAAGATGCCCCCAAGAGGCCCCGAGAGGCCCCAGGCCCCCCACGAGGCCCCGAGAGGCCTGGGAGGCCCCCAAGAGGCCCCCCCGAGAGGCCCCCGCGAGGCTCCCAAAAGAGGCCCCGAGAGAGGCCTGGGACGCCGGGCCCCGACAGCGCACTGGGAGGACCCGGGGCCTCCGAGGCCGCCACGGAGCACCCCAAAGCGGCCCCGGAGCCCCCAGGCTGCCCCAGAGAGCTCCCCCGACTATTGTTTGACTATTTCTGAGTATCCCTCCTGTAGATCGGGGGCGGAAAAGAGGGGGGTGATGACTAGGGGGGGGTGGATATCATGGCGTGGGCCATGATATTCCCCCAGATCTCATGGCGCCTCTTCTCATTTCATTACGTCCCTGGCCCCCCCGCTGGGCCGCGCACATGCCGCCGGTCATGATTTGCACCCCCCCCTCTTGGACACCCCCCTCTTGGCCGCTCCGGAGTAGAGGGACAGGCCCGGTTTGATGCCAAGAGGAAGATCAGTTCGTGCCCGTGACGCTGACACGGGTCCCAGATGCTCAGCAGCTCGCCTAAGAAAAGGTGCATGCCCGCCTCGAGCTCCGACGGGAGATGGGAGATGGCCTGGCAATGGGAGATTTCCAAGACGTTTCCAGAAGCCCCCGGGTGACTTCGACAAGCCCCTCCAAGACAGCCCAGATAGCCCCAACTGGCCCAATATGGGCTCGAGACGGCAAATACAGCCCAAGAGGCCTCCAAGAGGGTTCAAGAGAGCTCCGAGAGGCGTCCCGAGAGAGCCCGAAGAGGCCCACATCCTTGATTATCATTATTTGTTTCTACGTTTTTTGCTTTCTCGCGTTCTCGAGCTTCCAACTCTCCAAGACGGCCGACGACGCCCCCACGACCGCCCCAACACTGCCGAAGAGGCTCCCGAACGAGCCCCAAGACGGCCCCACGGAGCTCGAAACTTGCCCAAGAGGAGCCCCAGACGGCCCAAGAAAGCCCCAGGACAGGCCCAAGCTGGGCCTCAGAGCGGGAGCGGGAGGCCCCAAGGCGCTCCAAGACGGCACAGATGGGCCCAACACGGCAAGTACACAGCCCAAGAGGCCTCCAAGAGGCCCCAAGAAAGCTCTGAGAGGCGCCCCGAGAGAGCCCGAAGAGGCCCAAATCCTTGATTTTCAGTTGTTGTTGTTGCTGTTGCTGTTGTTGTTGTTGTTGTTGTTGTTGTTGTTGTTGTTGTTGTTGTTGTTGTTGTTGTTGTTGTTGTCGTTGGTGTTGTGGTTGTTGTTGTTGTTGTTGTTGTTGTTGTTGTTGTTGTTGTTGTTGTTGTTTTTGTTGTTGTTGTTGCTGTTGTTGCTGTGGTTGTTGTTGTTGTTGTTGTTGTTGTGGTTGTGGTTGTGGTTGTGGTTGTGGTTGTTGTTGTTGTTGTTGTTGTTGTTGTTGTTGTTGTTGAAGATTATTTCTTCTTAAGAATAATTATTGTTGGGACCCCTGGTGCATGGCCCCCCCGCCGCGCCTAGGCCGCAGCCACATTTTCATCATTTTCGTGAGGAAGTCTCAGGCAAAACGGTTGTGTACCAGATCCGGTTGTTTTGTTGTCCCCCGCTTTCCCTTGCAAAAAATAAGCTAAAGTGGACATTTCTTGTTCTAACATAACCAAACTTCAAGAATCCCTTGCAAAAAATAAGGTAAAGTGGACATTCGCGCGCGCAAGACGAAATCCTTCCAAAACCTTAGTTTTCGTAGCGATTTTAACATAAAAACATCAAAAAACCAATGGTTTTTCAAAAAATTGTCAAAATTTCATCCCGCGCGCTCTTGCGGATTCGTAGGAAACCCAACACTTTTTAAACATTTCTGTCAAACGGGCTTTTGCGAGCAACTTTTTCGAACTTCTGCAACAACGGTTGCGCACCTGCCAGGGCCATCATCCCTGTCAAATAATACCATGCGGGACACATTCGTTTTTTCTTCGCGCGCGCACGCCGTCGTCGTCGGCCGCGGGGCCCTGAATAGTAGCCACGGTCGTCCGCATGCCACGAAGTGAAGTGTCCGAACGTCATAGGGCGGGAAGCTGGGTGTGGGTGGTGGCGAAGAGTCGTTTGGAAATTTGGTAGAGCTTGAACCGGCCCCCCCACAAAGTGGGGGTATTGCCCGCCTCCTATGAAAACCCTGGCACTGGTGAGAACGGAGTGTCCCCACGTGCTAGTAATTGTTGTTGTTGTTGTTGTTGTTGTTGTTGTTGTTGTTGTTGTTGTTGAACATTATTTATTCTAAAGAATAATTATTGTTGGGCCCCCTGGTGCGCGCCCCCCCTGCGCCGCCTAGGCCGCAGCTACATTTTCATCATTTTCGTGAGGAAGCCTCAGAAAAGAGGGTGTGTACAGGATCCGGTTGTTTTGTTGTAATCCGCTTTCCCTTGCAAAAAACAATAGAAAATGACATTTCTTGTTCTAATATAATCAAATTTCAAGAATCCCTTGCAAAAAATAAGGTAAAGTGGACATTCGCGCGCGCAAGACGAAATCCTTCCAAAACCTTAGTGTTCGCAGCGATTTTAACATAAAAACATCAAAAAACCAATGGTTTTTCAACAAAAAATTGTCAAAATCTCATCCCGCGCGCTCTTGCGGATTCGTAGGAAACCCAACACTTTTTAAACATTTCTGTCAAACGGGCTTTTGCGAGCAACTTTTTCGAACTTCTGCGACAACGGTTGCGCACCTGCCAGGGCCATCATCCCTGTCAAATAATACCATGCGGGACACATTCGTTTTTTCTTCGCGCGCGCACGCCGTCGTCGTCGGCCGCGGGGCCCTGAATAGTAGCCACGGTCGTCCGCATGCCACGAAGTGAAGTGTCCGAACGTCATAGGGCGGGAAGCTGGGTGTGGGTGGTGGCGAAGAGTCGTTTGGAAATTTGGTAGAGCTTGAACCGGCCCCCCCACAAAGTGGGGGTATTGCCCGCCTCCTATGAAAACCCTGGCACTGGTGAGAACGGAGTGTCCCCACGTGCTAGTAATTGTTGTTGTTGTTGTTGTTGTTGTTGTTGTTGTTGTTGTTGTTGTTGTTGTTGTTGTTGTTGTTGTTGTTCGCGAGGACACTACTGGAGGCCCGTTGCTCGACCCCCCCGAGCAACACCACGGGGCCACGCACGGGCCCTGCAGGGCCCCTGGTCCGAGCAACGCCACGAGGCCTCGCCAGACCGCTGCGGGGGTCTGCAGGGCCCGGCGGCGTTGCTCGGCAGGTCCTTTCGGGACTGCTGCGGAGCCCCATACAGGCCCCAAAGGGCGCACCCCTCTCACGGATCGTGGCCCTGGCCCCACAGGGAGCTCCACCGAGTGTTGATTTCGGCACACCCCTCTCGAGGATCGTGGCTCAGGGAGCTCCACCGAAGCTTGGTTTCGGCGCACCCCTCTCACGGATTGTGGCCCTGGCCCCACAGGGAGCTCCACCGAGGCTCCATTTCGGCACACCCCTCTCGAGGATCTTGGCCCTGGCCCCACAGGGAGCTCCACCGAAGTTTGATTTCGGCGCACCCCTCTCACGGATCGTGGCCCTGGCCCCACAGGCAGCTCCACCGAGGCTCCATTTCGGCACACCCCTCTCGAGGATCGTGGCCCTGGTCCCACAGGGAGCTCCACCGAAGCTCGACTTCGGCACATTCCGCTCGATGATCGTGGCCCTGGCCCCACAGGGAGCTCCACCGAAGCTTGGTTTCGGCGCACCCCTCTCACGGATCGTGGCCCTGGCCCCACAGGGAGCTCCACCGAGGCTTCATTTCGGTACACCCCTCTCGAGGATCGTGGCCCTGGCTCAACAGGGAGCTCCACCGAGGCTTCATTTTGGCACACCCCTCTCGAGGATCGTAGCTCTGGCCCTACAAGGGGCTCCACAGATGCTGCACTTCGGCACACCCCTCTCGAGGATCGTGGCCTTGGTCCCACAGGGAGCTCAACCGAAACTTGATTTCGGCGCACCCCTCTCACGGATCGTGGCCCTGGCCCCACAGGGAACCCCACCGAGGCTTCATTTCGGCACACCCCTCTCGAGGATCGTGGCCTTGGCCCCACAGGGAGCTCCACCGAGGCTTGATTTCGGCACACCCCTCTCACGGATCGTGGCTCAGGGAGCTCCACCGAAACTTGATTTCGGCGCACCCCTCTCACGGATCGTGGCCCTGGCCCCACAGGGAGTTCCACCGAGGCTCGATTTCGGCACACTCTCCTCGAGGATCGGAGCCCTGGCCCCACAGGGAGCTCCACCGAAGCTTGGTTTCGGTGCACCCCTCTCACGGATCGTGGCCCTGGCCCCACAGGGAGCTCCACCGAGGCTTCACTTCGGCACACCCCTCTCGAGGATCGTGGCCCTGGCCCCACAGGGAGCTCCACCGAATGTGGATTTCGGCGTAAGCCCTCTCGAGGATCGTGGCCCTGGCCCCGCAGTGGCCTCCACCGAGGCTTCACTTCGGCACACCCCTTCCAAGGATCGTGGCCCTGGCCCCACAGGCAGCTCCACCGAGGCTCCATTTCGGCACACCCCTCTCGAGGATCGTGGCCCTGGCCCCACAGGGAGCTCCACCGAAGCTCGACTTCGGCACATTCCTCTCGAGGATCGTGGCCCTGGCCCCACAGGGAGCTCCACCGAAGCTTGGTTTCGGCGCACCCCTCTCACGGATCGTGGCCCTGGCCCCACAGGGAGCTCCACCGAGGCTTTTTTTCGGTACACCCCTCTCGAGGATCGTGGCCCTGGCCCTACAAGGGGCTCCACAGAGGCTGCACTTCGGCACACCCCTCTCGAGGATCGTGGCCTTGGTCCCACAGGGAGCTCCACCGAAGCTTGATTTCGGCGCACCCCTCTCACGGATCGTGGCCCTGGCCCCACAGGGAGCTCCACCGAGGCTTCACTTCGGCACACCCCTCTCGAGGATCGGGGCCCTGGCCCCACAGGGAGCTCCACCGAAGCTTGGTTTCGGTGCTCTCCTCTCACGGATCGTGGCCCTGGCCCCACAGGGAGCTCCACCGAGGCTTCACTTCGGCACACCCCTCTCGAGGATCGTAGCTCTGGCCCCACAGGGAGCTCCACCGAATGTGGATTTCGGCGCAAGCCCTCTCACAGATCGTGGCCCTGGCCCCACAGGTGCCTCCACCGAGGCTTCACTTCGGCACACCCCTCTCGAGGATCGTGGCCCTGGCCCCACAGGGAACTCCACCGAAGTTTGATTTCGGCGCGCCCCTCTCACGGATCGTGGCCCTGGCCCCACAGGGAGCTCCACCGAGGCTTGATCTCGGCACACCCCTCTCGAGGATCGTGGCCCTGGCCCCACAGGAAGCTCCCCCGAAACTTGATTTCGGCACAGCCCTCTCGATGATGGTAGCTCTGGCCCTACAGGGGGCCCCACCGAGGCTTCACTTCGGCACACCCCTCTCGAGGATCGTGGCCCTGGCCCCACAGGCAGCTCCACCGAAGTTTGATTTCGGCGCACCCCGCTCACGGATCGTGGCCCTGGCCCCACAGGGGGCTCCACCGATGCTTCACTTTCGCACCCCCCAACACGAGGATCGTGGGCCTGGCCCCACAGGGAGCTCCACCGAGGCTCCATTTCGGCACGCCACTCTCGAGGATCGTAGCTCTGGCCCCACAGGGAGCTCCACCGAAGGTGGATTTCGGCGCACCCCTCTCACGGATCGTGGCCCTGGCCCCACAGGCAGCTCCACCGAGGCTTCACTTCGGCACACCCCTTTCGAGGATCGTGGCCTTGGTCCCACAGGGAGCTCCACCGAAGCTTGATTTCGGCGCACCCCTCTCACGGACCGTAGCGCTGGCCCCACAGGCAGCTCCACCGAGGCTCCATTTCGGCACAACCCTCTCAAGGATCGTGGCCCTGGCCCCACAGGCAGCTCCACCGAAGTTTGATTTCGGCGCACCCCTCTCACGGATCGTGGCCCTGGCCACGCATGGGGGCTCCACCGAGGCTTCATTTCGGCACATCTC
>CAUYUJ010015466.1:115000-213931 GCA_963575745.1 Prorocentrum cordatum
TCGTGGCATGCGAGCTCTTGGGAAGAAGAAAAGTCTAGGGACTACTCAGCCCCGCCGACCTGGCCCGGCATGCAGCATTTAGACATATACATTCACAATCTGCGGGCGTGGACCCGCAGGACGGCATTGAAGACCAGCCTGCAGGCTGATCGAGTGCTCGAGACGTTCCCTCTCGAGCTCCAGGCCAAGTTTAAGACGATCAGATTATCACTGGCCGCCGAGTCGGGACTCGACAAGCTAGTTGAGCATTTGACTCTGTTGTCGGGAGAGAGACCCGGCGACAAAGATCGGCAGATGCAGAACGAAGCACTATTCGACTATGTCATTAAGAAAGGTGAAAGTCTGACAGATTACGTGATAAGGCGTGACGGACAGTTGCTCCAGGCCGAGAGTGCAGGTCTTGCTCTCACGGACTCCATCAAGGCTCGCTATTACGAAGAAGGAGCCATGCTTTCTCATCAAAATCGAATCAATCTCGCAACACTGGCTTGTGGAAAGGAAGATTTCTTATCTATCCGAGCTGCTCTTCTCAATCTGGACGTCTCGAATGGTCAGGCTGTGCTTCCGACGGCGACCGCCTCGTCCAGGCCTCCAGGCAGGACGTATATGCAGGAACTAGAAGAAGAAGAGACGACGGCCGAGAAGGAGGACGATGCAGTCGTGGATCTCTTCGAGACCGAGTTCAGTGAGTCCGAGGCGGATGGCTTCCTGATGGCGTTGGTTCAGCAGGACCTCACGGAGGACGAGGCCTATCATGTCTTTGCCCAACTCGTGGAGACCAAGCGCAAGCGCACCTGGAAGGAGTCGAAGGACATGAAGAACGCCCGTCGTATAGATCGGAATTTCTTCGATAGACGTCGCGGCAAGAAGATTGGCAAAAGCGAGCTAAAGAAAATATCCAGATGCACGAACTGTGGACAGAAGGGTCACTGGAAAGAGGACTGCCGTAACCCTTACAGATCGAAAGAGGACCGGCTTAAAGAGAAAAGCAAGCCGCAGTCGAAGCTGGACAAGACTAACAGTTTCTACTTCAACGTGCGTGGTTTCGACGGCCCCACCTGCCTTGCCGTGTCCGAGGACGAGCTCCAGACGTGCGTCGGGGACTTGATCGGCGGCGCGTGGCTACCCGACGATGCCGAGCAGCTCGAGCTCGTCCTGGCCGAGGTTTCGCGGGAGCTGACCTTGGACAACCTGATGGACTGCGCTCTCGTGGACACTGCTGCGGGATCAGCCTTGGTAGGAGAACCGAATCTTGGGAACCTCAGGAAGGCCCTGAACCATGTCGGCTACGAGGTCCACGTGTCCTACGACATAGCCGATCTTCCTCCGGCCTGCGGAGTTGGGGGCAGAGTCAAGCCGGTAGGGCGAGCTTCGGTGCCTGTCACGATGTGCGGATGTGGGGTGGTGGAATTTCTTATCTTAGCACATGCATGCCCACCTCTCTTGCCCGCCAAGTTTTTGGAGTTTCTCAAGGCCAAGGTAGACATGAGCAGGGGCGCGATGTCGGTCGGGGCTGGCGACGGTCGTCGAGAGCTGGAGCTGCATCGCTCGCCATCAGGGCATCGTGCAGTATCTCTGGTGGGATGTCCTCCAGAGGATTTCAAGCTCAGTGGCGACCTCGCCGAGCGCTTCCCGCCCTTCGTCATTGAGGACCGTAGGGAGGGACAGGGCGCAGTGTTTGCTAGTCAGGTCTACTCGTTCCCTCCGTCTCTCTCTATGTCTCGACAGCGGGTCCACGATTCGAGGGCCCTTGATGGGACATCACCGTCACTACCCTTAGCTACTCTAGGCTCGAGCCGGGCCGGCGACTCAGGGAGCCAGCCCTTCAGTCTAAGCAGTCAGTCAGACCATTCTCAGAGTCAGGCAAATCATGCCGGCTCGGGCGATCAGGAAGGCGAACTCGACGGTGCATCAGCTACGTCGAGGACCTCGCTCACTGTCGGCTCTGCGGCGCCGGACGAGCAAGGTGGTGAACGGTCTTTCTCAGGTCGAGGAGGAGGGCGGCTCGGATCTCGAGATGGCCGAGAACTGCGAGGAGATGCCAGATCCCTGGCGCGACACGGAGCTCCAGCATTTGGTGCGCGACGAGATGCTCGATCCAGTGGACAAGGAGATGTTCTTCGAGGGCCGCTACGTCATCGAGAAGGCTGCCATGGCCTGGCGTCGTGTCTCTCTCAAGACGATCGTATTCCTCAACGTGTGCGCCAGCTCGCGGATCATGACCGCGCTGTCGCCAGTGGTGGGCCCGAACCAGTTCGAAGACGAGGGTCCCAACGTGACTCCAGACACGTGCGAGCACCCAGTGCATCGCCGCCGCTCCGGCCACAACGGAGTTGCGCACTACTGCCACTGCGAGGTGTGCAACACCCGTCTCTGGATCCGTCGCAAGACCCCTCGGGAGATCTTCGAGGCTGCTCAGGCTCGTGGCCGTCGGGGCAAGGAGCGCAAGGACCGCAAGGCGATCAAGATGCAGGCCGAGATACTCGCCCAGAGAGCCAAGTTGGAGATCAAGATGGAGCCGGAGCCGCAGCCGCACGAGCCAGCCTACCGCATCCGCCCGGTGCCGATCTCGAGGACTCTCGGGGCAGTCCCCAAGGTCAAGGCTCCCAAGGCTCAGGCAGGGGACGTGGAAGCGATCGACGAGGTCCCTCCGTGCACTTCCTACTCGACGGCCCCCACGACGGCAGTGAAGTCCCCTCCAGCAGATCCTCATTTGGTCGGGTACAAGTCACCACCGAAGACTCCGTCGGGCGGGACGTGGGTCAGGATGCTCGAGCCGCCTCCTTCGGCGAGGATCACGCACGCGGGCGTCAGCAGCATGATGGACAGCATCAGGAACGTGCTTGCTCAGGAGCGCCAGGGAGTGCAGGAGATCCGCGAGGCGATCATCGAGGAGGTGCGTACCGAGAATGCGAGGGCCATGGAGGAGGCGATGCGCAAGGTACTCAGCGAAGTGAGGCGTTGAGTCCTACGATGTTTGCGCTGGCCTCGCTCCGACACGAGGCTAGAGATCGGATCTTATCGGACGTTCAGGATCGTTTTGGCACCGCCAGAGATCAGAAGGTTTCGATGCGATCTGTTTCGACGATTGTGAACCGATTCAGAAGGGATCCTTTTCCTTACGATCGAGAACGACATTTCGGAGTCTGGGACACGTCAGATGGCAGCTCGATCGATCTTGATCATCTTTCAGAAACGGCGAGCTGGACGAAGCGCCAGCTCGAGTCGGGCGAGCTGGCATCGTTTCTGGGGCACCTCGCGATCGCAGGTGCCAGTTCTTCTAGCACCCGGCTGGGACTACCCGCCGACGTCACCAGGGTGCAGATCGGGATAGACCTCGACGATGACAAACTGTCTCATCATCAAGTCATCCTCGATCGTCTATGGAGTGGACTGTCCGTTCGGGCCTTAACCTCGGCTCTCTCGGGAGCTCAGCGTCGACATCTACGAGTTGAAGTCTGGGAGGCGGCCTCAGATGGCCTTAGCGAGCTACCTCTAGCTTTCGGGGCAGCAGTCGAGCAGGAGAAGTTCACAGGGGCCTTAGAGGACCCTAGTCGGTCTCCCCCTCGGATTCCGTCGTCTTGGGCCTTAGTCTCCTCCCCGGTGCACTTCGATCGTCCTCTCAGCCCTCCCGTAGCTCAGGTCCCTCGAAAGGTTAGGGGCATCTTGCTTAAGACGTTCGAGGGCACCAGCATGCGAGTTACTCGTAAGAAAGTTCGCAGGCAACTGATCGAGAGATGCAAGCAGAAGAGATGTACCCAGGTCCTCGAGGTTTTCTCTCCCCCTCGGGTTTCCCAGGAGCTCAGCCGGAGGGGGTTTCCGGTGTCTCAGGCCATGGACCTGAAGACGGGCTTCGATTTTCGCAAGGCCCAGGATCGTCGCAAGCTGTGGGAAACGCTGGAGTCAGATCGCCCCGAGATGGTTTTGATGACCCCCCCCTTGCACGGCGTTCAGTGTTGCTCGAGTTAGCAACTGGCATCGAATGAGTCCAGATAAGCTCACGCAGACTGAGAGGGAGGGTCTTCTGTTCTTAGGATTGTGCGCTCAGGTGGCTGAATATCAAATATCGAGGGCCAGGCTCTTCTGGCTAGAACAGCCTCTCACGGCGTCGTCTTGGGAGCTTTACTCCATGCGAGTCCTGTCCAGGAAACCAGGAGTCAGATCGGCGAGGTGTGATCAGTGTGAATACGGCTTGTCAGTCTCCCCTCAGGGTCTCTCTCGCAAGCCCACCTCTTTTCTCTCCAATTCCCAGCATGTTCTCGACAAGTGTTCCAGGAAGTGCAAAGGGGATCATGCGCACGTGCCATTGGAGGGATCGGGCAGGACGAAGGCGGCTCAGCACTACCCGCCTGAGCTCGTGAGCGCCCTCGCCGAGGGCATCGAGGCGGCTGCCTGGTCTCGGGTTTCTCTAGGCGCCGGGTCGTATCAGACGACTGAGGCAGCTGACGTCGTCACTGACACGGCGAACCAGTCTCACTCTTACCCGCAGGCCGCTCCTCCACCAGAGATTCCAGAAGGAGAGCACCGGGGTCCTGATTCCGGAGGGGTCCCAGAAGTCGATCTGGTCGATGAAATAGGGGAGTTGGGAGGCTCACCCTGTGATCCCGCGGACCCCCAGCTCTCACAGGAGCTGAAGCGAGAAGTTGAGAAGCTTCACGTCAATCTAGGACGCCCGTCTCTCCCCGAGTTCCTTCGAGTTTTGAAAATCGGAAAAGCCAGGGAAGACGTGTTGCTTTGGACCCGTTCGAAGTTTCGCTGCACCGCCTGCGAGTCTCACAGGCGTCCAGGATGGCGCAGAAGGGCACACTTGCCCAGAACTTATCGTTTTAACAAAATAATTGCCGTAGATCTGTTCTACGTGCAAGTGGACTCGCAGGCCACCCCGGTGCTGAATGTCATCGATCATGGGTCAAACCTCCAGTCCTGTACCTTTCTCCCCGGGGCCACTTCTCAGGATGTCTGGTCTGCTTTCTGTCGCATTTGGGTTCGTCCGCACGGAATTCCAGAGGTTTTGATAAGCGACGGAGGTTCCGAATTTGCCGGATCGTTTGCGAGGGGTCTCGAGCACTTAGGGGTTCTGCATCATATCTGTAATTCTGAGGCCCCTCACGAGAACGGTAGGTGTGAGAGACACGGAGGACTGGTCAAGGATGCTCTGTCGAAAGCAGCGCTGTTGTCCCATCCTGTCAATCTCGAGGAGATGGAAGATCTATTGTGCGAAACGGTCGCTGCGAAGAACCGCTTCTCACACAGAGGCGGCTTTTCGCCGTTTCAACATGTTTTCGGCGAAAATTCCTGACTGCCGAGGTCAATACTGTCTGATGATGCTCACGACGAGATTGGCACCGACGACGTTGCAAGGGGCACGTCGGATGGAGACACCGCTGCGGCCACCTATGCTCGGAAGCATGCGCTTCGTGAGGCTGCTCGCAAGGCCATGATGTCTCTGGACGTGGCAGACCGTCTCAGATACGCCTCCCGGGCCAGGAAACACACCGACAAGCAGTTCAATCCAGGCACCTGGGTTTACGTCTGGCGTCGCGCCAGCGCTCAGACTCGGTCCGAGAATCTCCAGAGAAGCAGGTGGACCGGGCCAGGAGTTGTTGTTTGTCAGCAGAATTCGACGCTGTGGATAGCGATGCGAGCCAAGCTTTTGAAGGTCTCCGAGGACCAGATTCGACCCGCCACCAAGGAGGAAGCTCTTGGAGGCGAGTTACTTGACTCCGTCGCCTTCGACCGACTAAGGAAAGAGCTGGCCTCTCCAGGGCGTCGGGTTGGCGCGGTGGACGTTCAGTCAGAGGGGGCTCCACCTCCTGAGGCCTGGGATCAGCTTTCCGAAGTCGACGAGGACCGTCCTACGAGACAGGAGCAACCCATCCCCCGGATCGATCCGTCCGAGCCCCCGCTTTACCCGGCTCCTCCTTCTCCTCTCGGGCCTCCTGAGGCCCCGGCCCCCGAGGTGGTCGTGATCGATCTAGAGCCCTTGCCCCCAGGTCAAGAGCTGTCCACCGAGCCCCCGGCCTCGGGCAGGCAGACGCGCCAGGCCAGCCAGGAGTCTCCCGATCTCCTCTCTCCTTCGTCCTCCCGCGACTCATCTTCCTCCGTTCCCTCCGCTCCTCCTCCTCCGCAGGTCCATATACAGCCCGCCGCCGAGCTCAGGGAGGCGTCTTTTCAGCCCCGCAGGCCTCTCGTCAATCCCCCTGAGCCTGAGCCGACCCGTCCCAGGATCACCCCGATCGAACAGATGGGTCCTCCGGCTCCCGGGAGGGTGCAGGATCAGGTTGCCGAGTTTGATGCCAGATCCGGGACCGTTCCTCCTCCCAGGCCGATCGTTAGAGGCGCGGGAGATAATGATGTTCCGATGTGCATTTTAAGACAAAGGGCAGCTCAGCCCCCGCAGCCTCCCGCTTCTCAGACCGCCGCCAGAGTGGGCTCACGTTCGCCCAAGAGAGGCGGGCCGTCCGAAGGAGCGTCGGCGTCGGGCCATTTTGGACACGTCGAAGGGGGTTTCACGCCTTGTTCTGGCTTGCCGACTACTAGTCTTGCCTTTTGGTCTGCCCAGATAGAGGACGGGGAGCAAGAAGAGCAGCTGTGGGGGGAACTGTGCTCGTGGTTTTCGCTTTCGCCCGACTTTTACCGGGATCCCCAGCCGACTCAGGTCTTTGCAGCCGACCAGTCAGGCCGGGGACCCAGCAACGCTGCGCCTCCGTCTCGTAGAGGAGCGGAAGTTTCCTTGAAAAACCTATCCCCTCGTGAGAGGGTTCTGTTTGGCTTTTCTGATGCTAAGGAGTGGGGGGCCATTTTGAGCTCAGGAGCGGTGCGAGTTGCACCGGCCTCGGAGGCCTCTATCATCAGAAGGCGTTGTCCCGATCGTATCCTTGGATCCAGGATGGTGAGGCGCTTCAAACCCCAAGAAGGAGTTGGTTCGGAACCCTTGGCAAAGTCAAGATGGTGCGTGCAAGGCCATCAAGATCCAGATTCGGACGAGCTTCGCGTGTGCGCTCCCACTCCTCAGAGCGAGACCGTTCTTTTGACGCTACAGTGCGTCGCTTCGTTGGGTTGGAAGCTTCAGATCGCTGACGCAAAGAACGCCTTTTGTCAGAGTGACCCGTTGCATCGCCCAAAGGGAGCTATTTACTGCGAGCCATGTCAAGGTTTAAATTTGGCCCCGGGAGAACTCGTGGAGCTTATCGCTCCAGTTTACGGGCTCAACGATGCCCCGGTCCTCTGGCACCGAACCCTGACTGACTGGCTCGGTTCGATCGGATTTCGCAAGTCACTTTTAGACCCCTGTCTGTGGTCGCTTCGATCGGGCCAAGGTGAGCTTAGGGCAGTCATTCTCATAGAGGTCGACGACCTCCTGGTGGCAGTTCATCCCTCGATGAGCTCTTTACTTAAGGAGCAGATGCAAGCCAGGTTTCATTTCGGAAAGTGGCAAGAGGGCGAGGCCGACTACGCAGGCCGCCATGTTAAGCAGTATGATCATAAGATATGCGTTGATCAGGAGAAGTACATCCAGGAGCAACTCACGCCGATGCGGCTCGAGAAATCTCGTCTTTCGGACCCCTCTTCCCTGTTGACCCCAAGTGAGGTCAAGCTTTGCAGAACCATGATTGCCCAGGTCCAGTGGGTCGCTCGAGAATCGAGGCCGGACGTTTCGGGCTGTGCTTCTTTGCAGAGTGCGGCGTTGCCGAGTCCGACGGTCGCGGACGCCCAGCTTGTGATTAAAGCGTGCAAGTATATCAAGTCGACTGCTTGTCAGCGTTTGACTATCCGGTGTCAGTCACATTCGTGGCGATATCGGACGCTGGAGGCCCAGGATCGGCTCGGCGAGGTGGAGCGCAAGGCGCCTTTCTTGTGCTTGCCGCAGATAGTAACATCAGAAGCAACCATCGTGCAAAAGTGTCACTGCTTTCTTGGAGGTCCCAGAGGATCAAGCGTGCCGTTTCGTCTACCGCCGCCGCAGAAACGTTGAGCCTGTCTTCTGCGGTAGCCGAGTCTCAGTGGCTGCAGATAATGTGGAGAGATCTCCTTTTCAACGATGTGAGCAAGCCCGACTGGCACCTCAGCCAGGCGCCCTTCTCTCTTGTTCTGCCCCGCGATTGCTCTCTCAGTGAGGGTGTGTCGTCGGTCTCGGTCGTCGATGCGAAGTCGGTCTTCGATGTTCTGACTCGCAACAGTGCCGGCACCAAGGCCGACCGGCGCAACGCCATAGAGATGGCAGTCATCAGGGATAGTCTATCCTCCTTAGGATCACAGATCAGATGGGTCCCACACGGACTCATGCCCGCAGACTGTTTAACTAAGGCGGACGTAGCTAAGGGGAACCTGGCGTTGAACGACCTTCTCAGGAAGGGCACCCTCGCCCTCATAGACGAGGATCTCCACATGAGCGAGAGAGTCCTAAACGAGCACCCCAAGTCCAGGACGAAATCAGCCTCGAAGCGAGCCATCCAGAACCAGTCCAAGAGCCCAGGCTGCGAGTCCCTGGTTTCCGGTCCCGTATATGCTAGTCTAGAGATCGCTGAAGGGAATGAAGGGGATGGACCCATGTCTGTCCCACGAAAAGTGGTCCCGCTGTCTCTCCTTGCCCACTCCCCCCCAAGTCGTGTGCGCTTGTTGCCAGCTATGTGACAGACATTGTATAGTCCGTTTCTGTACGTAGCCGTTCCGGCTTTAGCCAGCATGTTCTTCATAGGTGCTCTCGAGTGAGGGAGTCTGAAACATATCATCGTATCGGTCGCACGATGTCTCGCGATGCTGACATGATGAGCAGGATGCTGAGGATGCGCTCTTTCGGTACCCCCCTGGGGTTACCCAGAGCATGGACCCATGGAAACGCGCAACAGCCCAATAGCGTCTCAGATGCCCCGTTGTAGAGGAGGATGAGGTTGAGCAAGAGCAGCAGGCGGAACAGGAGGAGCAAGAGGAGGAGCAGGAACATGATGAGGGGGATGATGAGAATGATGAGCAGTTGGGGGGATGGGGATGAAGAGTAGGAGAAGGAGGAACCGTATTAGTAGGAGGTGGCCGAACGAAGATGTGGATGAGGAGGGTTTGGAGGAGGCTTGGCATAGATTCGCGGAGGGTCTCAGGAACGGGTTCATGCTTTTGAGGTAGGGCAGAACGAATTAGCCGGCCCAGCGGGCCAGAGGCATGCTAAGATCTCCGGTATTTTCTTTAATAATATTCTGCTTCGCGCGCGCGTGGCGGCCCCTGGGGGTCCCCGGACGAAAGGTACCATGGCCGACCCCCGGCGGATCCCCAGGCGATCCCCGGCCAGGTCCCCCAGAAAGCTCCAGGGGAGGGCAATTTTTCGACACCCCTCACGAGGATCGTGGCTGCCGAGGGGGGAGCCGCAATCGATCACCCCTCCTCTCGCCCCCGCGAGCTTCCCAAGAGGCTCCAGGGGCCCCCAAGACGCCGCCAAGGAGCTCCAAGAGGCCTCCAAAAGCTCCCAAGAGGCCCATAAGGACCCCCCTCCGTAGCCATTTTGGCTCAAGCCGTTTTGGCTCAAGTGGCCATTTCGGGCCAAGAGGCTATCGTCGCTCGTTTGCCAAGCACCCCAGACCTGTGCAAACGAACCGATCGGAACATTAGACGAATGGTGGAACGCAGATTGTTCCCCGTAGTGTGGTTGCTCTTTATTGTTGTTGTTGTTGCTGTTTCGTTCGCATGCTCGTCGCGTGATGGTTCCATTCGCGCGTATATATTCGCAGTCAGTATCAGGGTCTCGCGGACCACTGCGCGCCCGCTTTCATCGACGCAGAGCGAAGGAGTCCCAGGTGCTGGGTGCACAGGCCCCAGGGAGAGTGCATTGCATGGCGCGAGCCAGTCGAGCAGCTCAGGGTGCACTGAAGTGATTCCGCATGGTCGCAAGGTGCTTTTGTATGGCGCTATGGGTCGGCACAATTTCGGTGATATGCTGATGCCGTGGATCGTTGAAACGATGCTGCAAAGACGCTACGGTTTCTGTCCCGACGATTTCTTGCATGCTGACGTTGCAGGCGCCGATATGCGGGCGCATGGCGGTCATCTTGTCATCGGCGTTGGCTCTTTGTTCTCCAACATGTACAATGGCTCTCTCGATGTGATCTTTTGTGGAGGGGAAACTCTCCATGACTTGTCGCTCGGTAGTGCGCTGGGTTTTTTTGGAGGTGGTTTCAAAGCTTGCAATCGGGGCGGCTTCATGCACAGAGGCCACAGTCTTTCCTACTTGCTGCCCAAGGACAAGTTTGCCAAACCTGGCTTGTTCATCGCCAACACAATTGGAGGTGTAGGCACCCCAATAATCAATCAGAGCTGGTTTGACCATTGCACGCTTCGCCAAAATCTTCATCGGGCTGGCTACGAAGACTGCCTGGTGGCCCCAGACAGCGTGATCATGATCAACACTTTGTTTGGCGAATCCATATCTCTTCGCACAAACGGCCTACCAATGGGGAGATATTTCGCTTGGCAGTTCAGGAAGGGAGTTCACTTTGACGATGGATTTGTTGATGCTATATTGGCAGCGGCGAGAACGAACAACGCCAGCATCGTCATGTTCCGAGCAGGCGCTGCGCCTGGCCACGATGCTCTGAAGCCGTATGAGGCTATGAAGTCCAGGCTTGAAAGCAAAGACTCTTCAATTGCTGTGACCACATACGATGGGCTCAACATTTGGGATATAAGTGCGTTAATATCCAGAGCAACGCTTTTGATTTCCACAAGTTTGCACTGCCGCATCATCGCTTTCTCCTTCTATGTGCCTCGCGTGACAGTTGTTCTTGGGCCGAGTGGTAAAATCGGGCAGAGCAAGCACTTCGCATTCATGAAGGACTGGGACGGGGACTGGGATTACAGTCGCGATGCTTCGGATGCGCGGATTGGCCTTTCAATCCAAGAAGCTCTCCGACCTTCGAGTAAGGTCGCCTTCGACAACAACACGCGACGGGGCGTCGGCATATACGAGAATGTATTCAAGACGTGGGCTGACAGTCTCCACAAGGGTTGGAAATCGCATGGCGGGAGTGGACGCCAGTGAGAACAATACGGACCGAGATGTTCATGTTTTGGAGTGCGCATTCTTGCCATCTGTCTCATCACCATACATACGTAATTTGGGGAGATTGTATTATTAGTGGGGAAACAAGGAGGCCCATAAGGACCCCACAAGAGGCTTCAAAGTCGCTCCAGTGTGCTCCAAAGAGGCCCCATCCGCCCCCAAAAGCGCTCCTAAGAAGCTCCACCCGCTCCCAAGAGCCTCCCAAGAGGCTCCACGGGCCTTTCAAGACGCCGCCTCGGAGCCACAAGAAGCCCTACAGAAGCCCCCAAGAGGCCCCCAAGACGCCCCCAAGAGGCCCCACAGGTTTCAAGACGTTCCCGAGACGCCTGCCAAGATACTCTTGCAACGCCGAATTCATGTCGAGCCGAAACAGCGCACCGCCAAATCGTGAGCGAGAGCTCTTTAAATTGCGGCCCTTCTTACCCTGGCTTCGTGAAGTCACTCGAGCTTTCACGACGTCAAAGGCGACCCAAGAGGCCCCCAAGCTCGTCCCAATACGGCCCAAGAGGCCCCCAAGAGGGCCCAACACCGCCCTAGAGGGCCCCCCGACTCGCGGATCCTTACAGGGTCCTGCACGATTCCATAGGAATCCTAGAGGGATCCTATAGGATCCTTACAGGGTCCTGCACGATTCCATAGGAACCCTAGAGGAATTCTATAGGATCCTTACAGGGTCCTGCACGATTCCATAGGAACCCTAGAGGGATCCTATAGGATCCTTACCGGGTCCTGCACGATTCCATCGGGACCCTACAGGGATCCTATAGGATCCTTACAGGTTCCAACAGGTTCCCATAGAAACCCTATAGGAGTCCTGTAGGGTCCCTACAGGGTCCTGCACAATTCCATCGGAGCCCTAGAGGGATCCTATAGGATCCTTACAAGGTCCAACAGGATCCCATCGGAACCCTATATGGGGTCCTATAGGATCCGTACAGGGTCCTGCACGATCCCATAGGAACCGTATATGGAGTCCTATAGGATCCCTACAGGGTCCCGCGCGTTTCCATCGGAACCCTAGAGGGATCCTATAGGATCCTTACAAGGTCCAACAGGATCCCATCGGAACCCTATAGAGATCTTATAAGATTCTTACAGGGTCCTGCACGATTCCATAGGGACCCTATGAGGATCCCATAGGATCCTTACAGGATCCTGCACGATTCCATAGGAACCCTATGGGGATCTCATAGGATCCTTACAGGGTCCTGCACGATTCCATAGGAGTCCTATAGGGATCCTATAGGATCCTGACAGGGTCCTGCACGATTCCATAGGATTCCTAACAGGAGGAGGAGCTGGCCTCGCTGGCGCGTGGTCGGTTTTCGGACACAGGAGTGCGTGGGGAACAGTAAGGGAGCCAACGGAGATTCGGAAACACATATAGATTTACGTTAGCGTATGACAGAGGTGTTGCGCGTTGCTCCCCCTCCCTCGAGGCAACAACTGCAACGTGTGGCCTGGGGCAGTGCGCTCGCCCCGGGGGCGAGGACACTCCCACGGGCCCCGCCGGGGTGGCCTGAGAGAGTGTCCTTGCGTTGTTGTTGTCGTTGTCGTTGTCGTCGTCGTCGTCGTCGCCGTCGTCGTCGTCGTCGTGGTTGTTGTTGTTCTTGTTGTTGTTGTTGTTGTTGTTGTTGTTATTGTTGTTGTTGTTGTTGATGTTGTTGTTGTTGTTGTTGTTGTTGTTGTTGTTGTTGTTGTTGTTGTTGTTGTGGTTATTATTGTTGTTGTTGTTGTTGTTGTTGTTGTTGTTGTTGTTGCTGTTGTTGTTGTTGTTGTTGTTGTTGTTGTTCTAAATGTTTTCCGCTTTCTCGCGTTCTCGAGCTTCCAACGCTCCAACACGGCCGAAGACGCCCCGAAGACGCTCCGAAGAGCGCCCCAAGACCGCCGAAGAGGCCCCTAAAGAGCCCCAAGACGGCCCCGGATAGCTTGAAGACTGCCCAAGAGCAGCCCAGGACTGCCCGAGAGAATCCAAGGAGAGGCCCGAGATGGGTCTCAGAGCGGGAGCGGGAGGCCCCAAGGTGCTCCAGGACGGCCCAGATGACCCCAACGTGGCCAAAGATGAGCTCAAGACGGCAAACACAGCCCAAGAGGCCTCAAGAGGCTCCAAGAGACTTCCGAG
Source organism: Prorocentrum cordatum (assembly GCA_963575745.1). NCBI lineage: Eukaryota > Dinophyceae > Prorocentrales > Prorocentraceae > Prorocentrum > Prorocentrum cordatum. Next base: position 128,170 of record CAUYUJ010015466.1, read on the forward strand.
AGACGTCTCGAGAGATCCCGAAGAGGCCCAAATCCTTGATTTTCAGTTGTTTGTGTCAAGGTTTTCCGCTTTCTCGCGTTCTCGAGCTTCCAACGCTCCAAGACGGCCGAAGACGCCCCCAAGACCTCCCCAAGACCGCCGAAGAGGCCCCAAAAGGAGCCCCAAGACGGCCCCAGAGATCCCGAAAATTGCCCAGGAGGAGCCCCAAACGGCCCAAGAGGCTCCAGGACAGGCCCAAGATGGGCCACAGAGCGGGAGCGGGAGGCCCCAGGGCGCTCGAAGACAGTCCAGATGGCCCGGGCCTCCCCCCTCCGTCCTTCCTTCCGTCCTGCCCCCTCCCCTTGCCTCCATTCCTTCCTCTCTCTTCCCTTCCTCCCCTCACCCCTCAGCTTTCGTGCTCCCCCCTCCTCTCCTGGGACGGCCTCGCCAGAGCGCTACACAGGCCCCGCCAGAACGAACGGGGCATCGCTATACCTCATCATTTCACAAGTTGCCTTGCCCGTCCCACCCCTCAAGGGCGGCCCCGGCAGAGCGAGAGGGGTGTTACGTATGCAGTCCTTGTTTCTTTGTTGTCTTCACACCGCACCAGAGGTAGCCCCGTCAGAGCGTACGGGGTATGGCTATACCATAATTTTCCTAAGTTTTCGTGTTCCTCCCCCCCCTCCTGAGCAAACCCCGCCAGAGCGCCAGGGAAGCCCCCGCCAGAGAGAGCAGGGCATCCCCGCACCATACAAATTCACGCGATTCTTGCTCCTCCCACCCTTGCAGGGCGGATCCGCCCGAGCGAGCGGGGCGTGGCTTTACTATACAATTTCTCAGGTTTCGCGCCCCCCCCCACCTCCTGAAAGGCCTCGCCAGAGCGCCAAGGAGGTTCCGCTAGAGGCCCCGTCAGAGTTCCAGGCAGCCCCATATATGGGACTTGCAAGGCAAATCGCTAAGCATCCCACGTGAGCCCGAACCATTTTGATCCCAGGGGTGCGATTATCGCCTGCATGAGGTTTGGCACTTTCTTCCCCGCTCCCGTGGACGGACTCGACAACAACTGAGTGCAGAGAAGGGCACGGATGACCAGAACACTTCCGCGCGCCATCTGCAGATGCCCGACTGCTGAACGACCGCTGAAAACGAGAAGTTTGGAACACAAGAAGGAGGAAACAAAAGCAACGCGCTCCCGCGCGCGCACAGCGAGGCCCCGAGCCAACCCCAACATCAGGAGCCGGCGGATGTCTGCGTGATCGGGCATGGGGAGACCGAACATATGTGCAAAAACAGTGAGTGTCAACACGGGGCAGAGCGGAAGTGAAAGTGGAGGAAAAGCGCAGATCGATAAACCAAACAAAGGCGGCAGCGAGATTGCGAGATGCGCGGAAACGTGGCGCCCCGCGTTTTGTTTTGACTACGCGTTTCTTTGCGTCGATGGCATGGGCCCGAGAACGCTGGAAATCGCCGTTGTGGCCGCAGCGGGGCTTGCAGCGGCACCCGTGGCTCATCTGCGGTCGGGGCCCGGGCCACGGGGGGGCAGGGGAGGACCGGGGCCTCTGGGGCCCCCCCGAGACAGCCCCTGACAACCTCGAAACGCCACCCGAGGGTCCAAGGAGTTCTCCAAACGTCCAAGAGTGCCCAGAGTCCCCGAATCGTTGCTCCAACGCGCCGAAGATGGCTCCAAGACGGCCTCCGGAAGCCCCCACGACGGCCCAAGAGTTCCCCAAGGGGACTCCCAAGAGCGCCTCCAGAAACACAAATGGCCCTATTCCATGCGTAAAGCGCACATGTTTACGATATTCACATTTTCGGCGTCGACCGCGTCGACGATGGCCCCAGGAGCCCACAACATCGCCCCAAGACGGCCAATCAGAGTTCCAAGACACCTCAGCTCCAGAGGATCGCCTATCCAGGAGGCCCCCAACACGGTCCCAGAAGGCCCCGGGGGGCCTCTGGGGCCCCCCCGAGAGAGCTCCAGACAAACCCGAAACGCGAACCGAGAGTCCCAGGAGGTTTCCAAACGCATCGGAGGCACGAGTTTCATGTATTTTTTTACGTGTCCCGCGCCCCCCCTAGGAATGCAGAGCACCCGACTCGGGGGTGGTAACTCGGTCTCTTCTTGGCTCCCCCCGCCCTCGCGCGGTCCATCGACAAGGAACAGTAAGCAGCAATAAGCAGAACTGTAACAGTGGAAAGTGGAAACTGGAACTGGCGCAGGGAGCAGCAAACCTTGGTCCTACAGCCTGGTGGCCCCACAAGGGGGCCGGCGGATTTTTACCTGCCTTCTCATCTTCAGATCTAGTTTCTCAATGGGCCGCCCGACGTTCGAGATTCGCAATTTCACGTTTGGAATCCGGGGCGTCTAACCGGGAACAGGAGCATGCGGGCCAGCAGCGACCCGTGAACGAGGGGACAAAGGGTGTCTCATGACAGGAGCAAGCATGGCGAACAATGATGAGCTTGGGGGCAGGTGGGGAAGGGGGGAAGGAGGGAGGGGGATGAGGAAGGGCGGGAGGGTAGCAGGACGTAGTGAGCGGAAGAGGGAGAAAGGGAGGGAGGGAGGGAGGGAGAGAGATGGAGATGGTGATGGTGATGGTTGTGGAGGTGTATATGGTGATGGTGATGATGATAATGGTGATGGTGATGGTGATGGTGATGGTGATGGTGATGATGATGATGATGATGATGATGATGATGATGATGATGATGATGATGATCATACTGCTGCTGCTGATGCTGATGCTGATGATGACGCTGCTGATGATGATGATAATTACGATGATCGGATGAGGAGGCAGAGGAAGAGGAGGACGAGGAAGAGGAGGAGGGGGACGAGGAGGAGGAGGAGGAGGAGGAAGGAGAGAGCCAGGGCCAGAGCCAGAGAAGACGTGCAGTTGCGGCCAGACTGGCAAGTCAGTGGCGCACTCGGGCAGAGGATAATATGAACGATGATGATGATGATGATGATGATGATGATGATGGTGATGATGATGATGATGATGATGATGATGATGATGATGATGATGATGATGATGATGATGATGATGCTGAATGGTGATGCTGCTGATGATGGTGCTGATGATGATGATGCTGATGTTGATGCGTTGCTCATGTTAATGCTGCTGATAATCATGACGATCCTAATGATGATACTGATGATGACGACGATGATGATGATGATAATGATTGTGGTGGTGACGATGATGCTGATGCTGATGCTGTTGCTGTTGATGATGATGGTGACCTGTCCGTGACATGATGACTGTGTTACTGATGCTGCTGTTGATGATGATGGTGGCGGTGATGATGATGGTGATGGTGATGATGCTGATGTTGATGCTGATGCTAATGCTGATGGCGATGATGATGGTGATAATGACGATGAAAGTTATGGTGATGGTGATGATGAGTTGTAGTAGGGGAACTAGGAGGAGAAGGAGGAGGAGGAGGAGGTGATGCAAGAGTGAACTTACTTTGGGGCAGTTGTGCACGGAACGCAGTGCTGCAAGGGGAAGGTGACTTCGTGTACTTCATCTTCCACCACCTCAGGCACCTGGCCTTAGTTCTGGTTTGAGCCGGCTTGAGCAGCCTGCCTCCCTTCCCTCCCTCGCTCTCTCCTCCCTCCCGCTCTCCCTACCTTGTCTCCTCCCTTCCTCCTATGACGGCGACGGCGACGGCGACGACGACGACGAAAAAGGCGACGGCGACGGCGACAGCGATGGCGACGGACGACGACGATGATGACGACGACGACGACGACGACGACGGCGGCGGCGGCGGCGGCAGCGGCGGCGACGTTGACCGCGATGGCGACGGCGACGGCGACGGCGACGACGACGGCGACGACGGCGACGACGGCGACGGCGACGGCGACGCCGGCGCCGGCGCCAGCGACGGCAACGGCGACGGCCACGACGACGTCGACGACGACGCGCACAGGGGCTCCCCCCAAGTTGCAGAGGGGGGTCGAACCAGGGCAAGGGCGCCCTCCATTTGGCGCCGGCGCCAGCGCCAGCGCCGCCAGGCAACGACGACGACGACGACGAAGACGAAGATGACGATGGCCCTCCTCTGCACTCGGGGGGGGCCCCCCAGATTCGAACCTTCCCCCTTGGGCAGGAGGGGGTGCCCCTCTCATGCCCCTCTCCATTTCGACCCCCCCCACCCTTCTGGAGGGGGGGGGGGGCCAGAGGCCGGTGTGTTCAGGAGGTGGTGGGGACCCCTAGGTTCTCCAGGGGGGCCCAATGTGTTGGGGAGGGGGGCCCCCACGGTTCCATTGTGTCAAGGTGTTTTTCTATTTTTTTCTAAAAGCAAGCGTCTTCGAAACGCGTTCGCTCTGATCACCTGACCACCTGATCACCTGACTACCTGACCTCCTGACCACCTGACCACCTGATCACCTGACCGCATGACTGCATGACCACTTGACCACCTGACCACTTCACCACCTCACCAACTGACCACTTCACCACCTCACCACCTGACCACTAGACTACCTGACCACTGGACCGCCTGACCACCTCATCACCTGGCCACCTGGCCATCTGACCACCTGACCACCTGACCACTGGACCACCTGACCACCTGACCAGATGACCACCTGACCACCTGACCAGATGACCACCTGACCACTTGACCCCTTGACCGCAGATCGAGCCACCACAGAGGACCCTTCTGCCTCCTCGTCCCCATCTTCTCTCCCTCCTTTTTGTTCCTCCCGTGGAGGGGCGCGCCGAGGCGCGAGAGTGCTGCCATCGCGAGGTCTCCCAGGCACTCGGAATTCTCACAGTGCATGCTCGGTGGTGGGAGCTTTCTGGCCGTGGGCCTGGATAGACATGCCAACATATGCTTGTACTAGATGCTCGGTTCGGACGTGCGCTTCCAAGGTGGACGCATAGATTGGTGTGTCCTTCTGCGTCCTAGCTCGCTCCTCCTCTGCCCTACAGTAGGGGTCTTGAAGAAGGAACCCTTTTCGTTGGGGAGGGGCTCCGTGTTCCTTGATTGTTTCACAGCTTGCCTTAGGTTTTCCCAAGGTTTTCGATGGGGAATCGAAGTTTAACTTATGGGAAAGGAGGGGCCTCGTTCCTTATTTAGGGGTTCCTTATTTAGGGTTCCTTAGGGCAACGCCCCGACTGTATCCCCCTCCGTCGCCGGGCAGTGCAGAGGCTACGGGCTGGCGGTGCGGTGCGCAGCCCCAGAAGGTCCAGCGAAGGAGCCTGCGAAGGGGCCCCTTGCCTGCCGTTGAAGGAGCCTGTGGACCGTGTTTCTTCATTGCTTGGGCCATAACGCGCGTCATGGCTCCACCGTCCCCCCCCATTACGTAACGCTCCCTCTGGCCCCCACTGCGCCCCCAGCACTGCCGCCGTGCGCATAGGGATCCGCATAGGAAGCGGAATAGGAATCCGCATAGGAATCCCCACGGAAATTCGCATGGGGATCGCATAGAGATATCGTGCTCTCAGGAATTTGTGGTGTTCGTAGGAGAGAGAGTGCAGTAGGAGGAGAAGGACGATGACGACAACGACGACGACGAGGATGGAGGAGGGAGGTAAGGAACGTACCTCTTATACTCCACGTGGAGGCAACGACGACTTCGCAGGCATGTGATCGCCACAACTCCTCGTCGCTCTTCGTTGTCGTTCGTCGTCGTCCTGGTCGTCGTCGTCGTGGTCGCTCCTCGTTGTCGGTTGTCGTCGTCGTTGTCGTCGTCATCGTCGTTGCTCGTCATCTTCGTGGTCGTCGTTGTCGTCGGTCGTCATCGCGTGCGGTCGCTCGTCGTTGTCAAACGCGGCCTCTGGAGGCCTTCGGATGACCTCCGGAAGGCCTCTGGAGGCTTCCAGAGGCCTCAGGAGGCCTCCAGAGTCCTTGGGAAACCTCTGGAGACCTCTGGAGGCGTCGCTTGTCATCGTCGTCGTCATCGTCGTCGTCGTCGTCGCTGGTCGCTGGTCCTCGTCGTCGTCGTCGTTGTCGTCGTGGTCGTGGTCGTCGTCGTCGTTGTCGTTGGGGTCGTGGTCGTGGTCCCTCGTCGTTGTCGTCGTGGTCGCTGGTCGTCGTCGTCCTCGTCGTCGTCGTGCTCGTCGCTCGTCGTCGTCGTCATCGTCGTTGTCGTGCGTGCGGAATCGCCACGAATAAAGAAACGCGCTCGTGAAGGGGCCGCGAACGGCGTCCAGAGAGTCCCACGGCATGCTGTGAGCGGTGCGGCTTCGCCGCCACCGTCGGTGTGCGCCAGACTTCCAGAAGCCGCCGAACGTTTTTCCTCCCCCCTCTACTTCGAAGCGCCGCCTTCCTGCGATCATCGCTCCCCTCCTCCCTCCGATCCTCTCCTGCGGCGTCCCTCTCTCATATCCTCTCCTTCTTCTGATCCTCTCCTCCGATCCGCTCCTCCCTCTGATCCCCCCTTGCGGCGTCCCTCTCTCCGTGAGCTCGTCCAGGCACAAGTGCTACGAGTGCTGCCAGGCCCCCTACTTCGCTGGGGCGCAGCTGGCGCCGACGCTTCCATCGCCGTCGAAGGAGGAAGAAGGCAGAGGGTGGAGGTGGCAGGTTTTGGAATCCTGTGGGGGCTTCGGAAATTATTGGGAGTTCTGGAGGCGTTCTTGCGAGTCTGGGGAGTAAGAGGAGGGCAGATGGTGGTGTGTGTGTGTGTGAATGGGGATGAGGATCAGGATCGGGATTCGGATTACTAAGCTGCTGCTGCTGCTGCTGCTGCTTATGACGATGATGATGGCGATGATGATGCTGCTGCTGACGATGATGATGATGGTGATGATGATGACGATGACGATACCGATGACGATGACGATGACGATGGCGACGATGACGACGACGACGACGAAGACGACGACGATGGTGATGATGATGATAATGATGATGAGGTTGACGATGACGATGGCGATGACGACGGCGATGACGATGACGATGATGCTGATGACGATGATGATGATAATAATGATGATGCTGATGCTGATGATGCTGATGATGATGGTGATTGGGATGCTGCTTGTGCTGCTGCTGCTGATGATGATGATTTTGATTATGATGAAGATTGTGATGGTGATGATGAAGATGATGATGAGGATGATGATGATGATGATGATGATGACGATTCAGACGATATCGATATGGATGGTGATGCTGATGATGATGACGATGATGATGATGGCGATGGCGAGCACGACGACGACGCTGACCACGACCAGGATCAGGATCAGAATCGGGATTACTTAGCTGCTGCTTATCACGATTATAATGCTGCTGCTGACGATGATGATGATGATGATTCTGACGATGACGATGATGATGATGATGATGATGATGATGATGATGATGATGACGATGACGATGGCGGTACCGATGACGATGACGATGGCTACGATGACGATGACGAAGACGACGATGATGATGATGAGGAGGAGGTTGACGATGACGATGACGATGGCGATGACTATGATGATGATGATGATGATGATGATGATGATGATGATGATGATGATGATGATGATGATGATGATGATGATGATGATGATGACTGATGATGATGATGATGATGATGATGATGATGATGATGATGATGATGATGATGATGATGATGATGATGATGATGATGATGATGATGATGATGCTGATGCTGATGCTGATGCTGATGCTGATGCTGATGATGACGAGGAGGAGGAGGAGGAGGAGGAGGAGGAGGACGAGGAGGATCGTGATGATGTCAGGGAGGTGGACTTCAGGAATTTGGAGAAGGGACGGTTGGGATAGACTGAAGATGCCGTAATGTCTGTTCAGGGGTGAAGGGGGAGGCGGGCACAGGAGGAGACATAGGAGGAAAAGAAAGTGGAGGATGCAGAAGAAGATGTTTCGTTGCTGTTTTCTGGCGTTTGCTCTTTCTCAAGCAAGTTGTGACCGTATAAGTTATTACCGAGCAAGCCCGCACACCTCTGATTGGGACTCATAACTTTCCGCCCTGCGTTCACTCCTGGATTCCTGCTCTGTCCTCCTCCCTCCTCCTCCATCTCTTCCGTTTCTTGAGTCGGTGCTGGACTCCCCCTGACGCGCTCCGCGCGCCATGAAGAGGGGGTCCAGAGCCGATCCGATGCGGAACCGGGGAGCTTCGGGCCGTTGTTCCCCCAGAACCGCCGCGGGGTCCGGCGGCGGAGCCCGCCAGGGCTCAGGAGCAAGAGGGCCCTTTTTGAGTGCCACGGCATCCACGTCCGATGCCAAGCTGCTCTCAAGCCGGCTCGGGCCGAGCCAGCAGCAGCAGGCGCGAGGGGAAGAGGAGGGGGAAGGGCACGATCAGAGGGTGAGCAGGGGACAGATTCACTAAGAAAATCCCCCAAACAGTCCCCAGAACACAAGGGATGTGTATTAGCGCACACATACGGCGGGAGCGACCCGCACATGCACACACACACACGCGCACACGCACACGCACACGCACACACACATACACACAGACAGACAGACAGACACACACACACACACACACCCACCCACCCACACGCGCGCGCGCACGCGCACGCGCACGCGCACGCGCACGCGCACACGCACGCGCACACGCACACGCACACGCACACGCACACGCACACGCACACGCACACGCACATATATACATATGATTGGAGATGACTCCAGTACAATATGTTCAATTAGTTTATTTATTTAAGTGAGTATAATTAAACCGTATGAGTTAATAGAATAATTAATATGGATAAAATTGGTTGAATTAATGTAATTATTAAATTAATATGAATGCAATAAACAAAGTTAATAAACTAATTAAATTAATTCAAGTAGTTCTATCTGTTTTATTTATTTTATGTATTTTATTTATTTTTCTGGCCTCCCTGGAGGAAATCCTGGGGACCCTCATCCGCAGCCGGATTAATTTAATTAATTGAATTAATCCGTCTGGATTAATTAAATTATTCAAAATAATTATTTACTCGGCGGCCTAAGCCCGGCGCGGCCTGTGTGAGGAGGCCAGAAAGATAAATGAAATACATAAAAAATATTCAAATTAATTTAATTATTCAACCAATCTGAATACAATACATAAAATAAATAAAATAATTAAATTAATTCAATCAAGTATATTTATTATATTTATTTTATTTGTTTTATGTATTGTATTGAGTTTTCTTGCCTCCCTGGAGGAGATCCATTTAATTAATTTAACTAATCCGTATGGATTAATTAATTAATCAACATATATTTTTTTTAAAGAAGAAATCGGCGGCCTGAGCCCGGCGCGGCTTGTGTGAGGAGGCCAGAAAATAAAATAAATAAAATAAAGGAAATACATAAAATAAATCTGGATACAATAAATTAAAAATTCGAATTAATTTAATTAATTTTATTCATTTTGTTTGTTTTATGTATCTCATTTATTTTTCTGGCTCCCTGGAGGAGATCCTGGGGGCCCTCATCCGCAGCCGAATTCATGTAATTAAGGTCCCAATCCGCATGGATTAAGTAATTTAATTAAAATAATTAAAATAATTCGGCGGCCCGAGCCCGGCGCGGCCTGTGCGAGGAGGCGGGAAAGATACATCAAGTAACTAAAGTAAATACAATTAATAAAATCAATAAGAACAATTTAATTAATTTATTTTTAAATTAATCTGAATTCAATAAATAAAATAAATAAAATAATAAAATTAATTTAATTAGTTTTATTTATTTAATTTATTTTATTTATTTTTCTGGCCTCCCTGGAGGAGACCCTGGGGGTCCTCATCCGCAGCCCAATTTATTTAATTAATTCAATTAATTTAATTAATCCGTATGGATTAATTGAATTATTTGAAATAATTTAATTTATTCGGCGGCCTGAGCCCGGCGCGGCTAGTTTGAGGAGGCCAGGACAAGTAATGAAATAAATAAAATAGATAAAATAAATGAAATTAAGTGAATTAATTTAAGTATTAAATTATTCTGAATATAATAAATACAGTAAATAGAATGATTAAATTAATTCAATTAATTCTATTTATTTTATTTTTTTTCTGCCCCCCCTGGAGGAAATCCGGGGGGCCCTCGTCCGCGGCCGAATTAATTTAATGAATTTAATTAATCCGTCTGGATTAATGAAATTATTCAAAATAATTGAATTAATTCGGCGGCCTAAGCCCGGCGCGGCCGGTTTGGGGAGGCCAGAAAGACACGTAAAATTACATAAAAAAAGAAAATACATGAAATTAATTGAATTATTTTAATTTTCTTAAGTGATATGAATACAATAAATAAAATATGTAAAATAATTAAATTAATCAAATCATTTTTTTTTTGAAATCATTTTATTTGTTCTATGTATTTTATTCATTTTTCTGGCCTCCCTGGAGGAGATCCCGGGGGCCCTCATCCGCAGCCGAATTCATTTACTTAATTGAACTAATCCGTATGGATTAATCAGTGTAATTGAAATAATTTAAATAATTCAGCGGCCCGAGCCCGGCGCGGCCTGTGCGAGGAGGCCAGAAAAAAACAATGAACACAATGAATCAAATAAATAAAATAAATGAAATTAATTGAATTGATTTAATTATTTAATTAATCTTGATAAAATAAATAAAAAATTAAATTAAATTCAGTTTTTTTTTATGTATTTTATTTATTTGTCTGGCCTCCCTGGAAGAGATCCCTGGGGCCTTCCTCCGCAGCCGAAGTAATGTAATTAATTTAACTAATCCGTATGGAACAATTTAATTAATTAAAATGATTGAATTAATTCGGCGGCCTGGCCCCGGCGCGGCCCGTGCGAGGAAGCGAGGGGAATGAATGAAATAATTAAGATGAATAAAATAAATGAAATAAATGAGATTAATATAATTGTTTAATAATCTGAATGCAATCAATAGAATAAATAAATTAATCAAATTAATGTCAGTAGTTTTTTTTTTGAGTTTTTTTTCTTTTTTCTATTCTATGTGTTCTATTTTTTTCCCGGCCTCCCTGGAGGGGGCCCTGGGGGTCCTCATCCGCAGCCCATTTATTCTAATTAATTTAATTAATCCGTATGAATAAATTAAATTACTTGAAATACTTAAATTAATTCGGCGGCCTGAGCCCGGCGCGGCCTGTGCGAGGGGGCCAGAGAGATAAATTAAATGAATAAAATAAAAAAAATTATTTGAATTAATTTAAGTATTTAATTAATATGAATACAATAATTAGAATAAATCAGATAATTGTATTTATTCAATCAGTTATATGTATTTTATTATTTTATTTATTTATTTCATGTATTTCTATCTATTGTCTGGCCTCCCTGGAGGAGATCCTGGCGGCCATCATCCGCAGCCGAATTAATTGTAATAATTAAATTAATTCGGCGGCCCGAGCCCGGCGCGGCCCGCGTGAGGAGGGCAGAAAAATAAATGAAATAAATGGAATACATAAGACAAATAAAATAAATAGAATTAATTGTTTTTTAAAGCATTTAAGTAACATGAATACAATAAATAAAATAAATATAACAATTAAATTCTTTCAATTAATTTTATTTATTTTTATTTATTTTATTTATTCCACGTATTTTTCTGCCCCCCCCCCCCCCAGGAAATCCTGGGGGGCTTTATTTTCCAGCCGAATCAATTTGATTAATTTAATTAATCCGTCTGGATTAATTAAATTATTCAAAATAACTAAATTAATTCGGCGGCCTGAGCCCGGCGCGGCCTCTGTGAAACGACGACTCTAGAAGTGCAGCTTGCATTTATTCTTGATTTTTCCCCCGGGCTGTGCCCGCGCAGCTTCGGGGGAAAAATGCGCGATGCCAGTTCTGCGTCGTCTTGGGGGCTTTGGGGCCGTCTGGGAGGCCTGCCGGGTGAGCGCGGAGGCGTCTTGGACCCTCTCGGGCCGTCGTCGAGGCCATCTCGGACCATCTTGGGCGAGCTCGGAGGCAATCTGGAACTCCCTTTTGGGCCATCTTGGACGCTCTAACGGGTCGCGGCCCCCCGATGCGAATCAACTAGACTTGATAAGGGAGAGCGCGCGTTGTCGTGGGCTGCCCTGGAAGTAGAGCTCTCTACGCATTCCGGATTTTTCCCCCGAGCTGTGTCCTCGCAGCTTCGGGGGGAAAATGTGCGATGCCAGTTCTGCGTCGTAGTAGGAGAGCAGGGGGGGGGAGGAAAAGTAGGACGAGGAAGAGGAGAAGGAGGAGGAGGATGAGGAGGAGAACGAAGAGGAGGAGGAGGAGGAGGAGGAATACGAGGAGCAGGAAGAGAAGGCAATAGTCAAAAGCAGAGGGGGCGTGCCCACCCCATGCGAATCAACTAGCCTTGATCAGGGACCCCCGCGCATTGTCGCGGACTGCCCTGGAAGTACAGCTTTCATGTGCTCCGGATTTTTCCCCCGGGCTGTGCCCGCGCAGCTTCAGAGGAAAAATGCGCGGTGTCAGTTCTGCGTCGTAGAAGGATGGCCGTCGGAATGCCGAAAAGAAGAAAATATACAAACCTTCCAAACACTTTTGGGTAATCAATGATTTTGGCCTCTTCGGGGCCTTCTGGAGAACCTCTTGTTGGCCTCTTGGGCCGTCTTGGAGACCTCTGGGGCCGTCTTGGAGGCTTGCTGTGTGAGCGCGGAGGCGTCTTGGATCCTCTTGGGCCGTCTTCGAGGCCATCTTGGACCATCTTGGGCGAACTTGGAGGCAATATGGAACCCTCTCTTTGGCCACCTTGGGCGCTCTAGCGGGTCGCGCGCCCCCATGCGCATCAAGTGACCTTGATCAGGGAAAACATGCATTGTCGTGGGCTGCCCTGGAAGTGCAGCTTCCTACTTATTCTGGATTTCCCCCCCGAGCTGTGTCCGCGCAGTATCGGGGGAAAAATGGGCGATGCCAGTTCTGCGTCGTAGTAGGAGAGCGGAGGGGGAGAAGGAAGAGTAGGGCGAGAAGGGGAAGGGGGAGAGGGGGGAGAACGAGGAGGGGGGCGAGGGGGAAGAGCAGGAATACGAGGAGCAGGGGGCGGAGGCAATAGTCAAAAGCAGAGGGGCCGCGGCCCCCCATGCGAATCAACTAGCCTTGATCAAGGAAAAGACGTACTGTCGTGGGCTGCTCTGGAAGTGCAGCTTTCATTTATTCGGGATTTTTCCCTTTGGCTGTGTTCGCACAGCTTCGGGGGAAAAATGCGCGGTGTTAGTTCTGCGTCGTAGTGGGATGGCCGTCGGAAGACCGAAAAGAAGAAAATGCACAAACCCTCCAAACATTTTTGGATGATCAATGATTTGGGCCTCTTCGGGGCCTCTTAGAGAACCTCTTGTTGGCCTCTTGGGCCGTCTTGGAGGCTTGTCGTGTGAGCGCGGAGGCGTCTTGGGCCCTCTTCTCGGGCCGTCGTCGAGGCCATCTTGGACCATCTTGGGCGAACTCGGAGGCAATCTGGAACCCCCTCTTGGGTCATCTTGGACGCTCTAACGGGTCGCGGTCCCCCATGCGAATCAACCAGCCTCCTGCTCCATAATGGTCTGGTCACTTCCGCCTGAGCCATCCTCGCAACTCTAGATTCAGAGACGCCCTGAGCTCAGGTATTCAGGCCGTTTCGCTTGAAGCATTCTCGCAACTCAAGGTTCCCAGCTGCTGAACTCGGAGATGCGTTGGCCCGAGATTGTCCGGCCACTTACGCCGCGATCTGTATGTAATGACTCGTATATACTGCGTGTCTCGTATACGCACCGCCACTTGCCAAACTTACAGGTTCACTTGATTGCCCATTTCTGTGATGACAGGTTTGCCAGATACCTTGTTTGCCCGATGACGGGGTTGCCATCTAACAGGTATGCATCGTACAACACGTTTGCATGATAGCATGGCTGCATGATGACATGTTTGCCAGATGGCGGGTTTGAGAAATTACAGGTTCGCTTGGTGACGCGTGTCCGTGGTGACAGGTTTGCCAGAAACATGGTTGCCCGAAAACGGGTTTGCCAGATAACAGGGTTCACCACTCATCACATTTTCCGAAATACCGACTAGCAGATGACACATGTGCCAGATAATATGTATCCCGTAATATCAGACTCGTCATAAAAACAGATTTGCCAGATAATTGATGATAGGTCTGATAGGTTGACGCGCGTGCAATTGCAGAACATGTTTAGATGGGTTGCCTTGTATATGACTGCCGTTGGCTCAATCTTGAATTCGTGAGATCTTACTGACGTGGCTCCGCCTTGCTGGCCTGTTCACTTTCCGCGTCTTGGCGTGGCTCAGCTTTGCTGGCCTGTCCATTATCAGTAACTGTAGGACCAGCTTTGCTGTCCTATCGTCTCGTTGTCATCAATGGCCGCTCCTGTCTCTCGCCAGATCCTGGCGTGTTTCAACCACTTGCTGCCCGACATCGCGGCGCGCGGTGTGCCGCTGGAGAGGCTGGGCTTCAAGCCTGGCGACTGGGGCAGCGGAGTCGCCTCGGCTGTCGCCGTCGACGCGTGGGACTTGGCCGTGCTGCTGGAATGCGGATTCAGAGCGACCGATCGCTGCGCCAAGGTCCTTTCCGCGGCGGTGGTGGCGTTGAGTCGCCCAGTTCAGTGGCCGACCATGAATGCCATCGCCCAGCCGCAGTTGGGCCGCCGAACCGTTAAGAGCTGTCCCCGGTGGGCGCAGTCGCGCGCGCGCGCAGTGCCCGCCGGGGAGGTGGCGCGAACAGTGACCGCGCTATCCAGCCAGCCCCGTCGCTCGAGCTTGGCGGTCGTCCTGAGCGACGAGAACGCTGCTGGCATCGCGTCGGCGCTGAGCTCCATCTGGATGGCGATGCAGGAGCAGATGCACGGGCACCGCGCGCAGCTCAAGACTGCGCTCCGCGACGAGGCATCAAAAGTGCGGGCGCTCAGGCAGGTGATGGAGCGAACTCTTCGCGGAGGCGCACCCGTGCAGCTGGGCTTCTCCGACTTGGAGGAGTGGTTGGCATCGAGTGACCCTTGCCGGTCGCGCTTTGCCAGAGGCGTGCGAGGCCTCGGCGACGCGCTCGGCGACCGCTGCACGTGCGGCGCGGTTTCTTTCCGCAGTCGCCAGCCTCGCTTCGGCGACGTCGCGCCCATGACAGAGTGGTTCCCCTACGCGATGCATCAGCTGAAGAACTCCGCCGCCCGGAAGTTCCTCAGCGGGGGCATCGCCTACGCCGAGCAGGGAGGTCTGATCCGAGTCAACGGCGCGCTCGATGACGACGACTCCAGCGACCTCGTGCACCTGGTGGTTCCTGTGGACGCGCCCTTGAACGTCCGCGATCGCATGGCGCTGGTGGTCGAGGAGGGCGCCCTCAAGGCCGCGGCGGAGGAGATTCTGGACATCACAGGCGGCAAGAAGGGGCCGTTGTTCGTGCGCGCAGCGCACTTCGGCGAATTCCACATGCGCGCGTCCGTGGTGGGTGAGGATCGACAAACCCTTCGCCTCCAGCGAGGCTCGTTCGCATCTGGCCGGGCGTTCTTCTGCGTGGGTGATTATGTCGGGGCAGAGTCCAATGCCATCGGAGTCTTTCTCAGGAGCTTTGGCGAGGTGCCGTCGCCGGCCTGCCGCGCGCTGCTCCCCGCCCACTGCTGCGCGGCCGAACTCGAGCCCGACGGCGCCAACCATCTGTCGGCCTCTTGGAGGCCCCCTTGGGAAGCGATTTTGCTTTTTGGAGTCGTCTTGGGGCGGTCTTGGGGCCTCTTGGAGCACCTTCGGAGCCATCTTGAGGCATCTTAGGCTATCTTGAGCCGTCTTGGAGCTCATCTTGGGCTCTCCGAGGCGCTCTTGGAGCCATCTTGGGCCATCTTGGACGCTCCAATCGGTCGCGAACCCCCCCGTCCAGGTCCAGGGGGGGGGGGGGTAGGGTGAGGGGTAAACCCTTCCCCGAAGGGGAAAAAGGGGGTTGGAAGAGGAAGCTCCCAAGACCACCCACGCCCAGAGGGCTGATGGGATTTCCACACCTTGTGGGTAGGATGAGGAAGAAAGGGAGGGCGGATGTGTAATTTAAGATGGCGCGGACTCGTCCGCCTGCGAGTTCCCGACGTGCTCGAGCGTCATGGTGCCCCGCCACCGTGCCTGGATTGTGGGTGTGAAGTCTCTTGGATGTTTGTTAAGGCTTTGCGCGGGGCCTCTCAGGATGACTTTCGGAGACAGGTGTGCGCCTTCTTCGAAGTTTTGTTTTGTTTTTTTCCTTTCTGGACCTGCTGGGGGCTGCTTGGGCGTCTCTGGGGGCCTCTTGGGCCTCTCGGTGTCTCTTGGCAGGCTCCCGTGGCCCTCTGGGGGCGGAAGATTCGGATCGAGTTGTAATTGTCCGCCAGGGCCCTGCTGCACAATTATCGTTTTAAACTCTCCGGGATCTGGTTGGGCCACCGCTCGAACCGTTCTGGGTGTCTCTGGGGTGCTGATGGGCTCTCAATCCTTTGTCGTTGGCTCAACATGTTGTGAACAGCTTCCCGCGTGGCTCAGCATTGCTGGCCTGTTCTGTTTCCAATTCCCGTGCTTGGATCAGCTTTGCTGTCCTGTTCTTTAACTTCTGTAACTATGGCCGCCGACGACCAGAGCGCTGCTGCCACCCAGGTTATGGGCCAATACTCGGCTGGGCTGGCCGAATCTATAGAGCGGGCGGCTGCGCCGCTTTCTCCAGTCGGGCGCGGCGAGCCGCCTGGCGGGCCTGGCGACGACACGTGCGCGCGCGTTATATCCGTGCTAACGAACGCACCCGGTGGCCCGCCGCATGTTGCAGCCGGTGCCGTCGGGGTTGGACCTGCCGACATGCTGTGTCTGTATCGCTGTTGCAATGCTGCTTCGGACATGCCTTCGTGGTTGCCGGGCAGACGGGCGTCTGGTTACGCAGTCGCAAGGAAAGAGTTGCCGCGGACGAGGCGCGCGCCAAGGAGCTTCGGGATCGCATCGCGCAGATGGCGCGCGACGCAGGGGGCGAGGCCACTGCTAGCAGGCTGCTGGGGACTGGGCAGGGAGCGTGCCCGGGCGTCGACGACGTGAAATATTTCTGCGGGGTCCTGGGCGGCCAGATCGTCGTCGAGCATTACGAGAACGAGGCGAACTCTGTTCAGAGCGTCTACGGCGAAGGCCCGTTGACAGCGCTTTTTCGGCTTCATAAGCAATCATCTGGGGGCGGGCACGAGGTCGACCATTGGTCGCGTCTGCAGAGTTGGGTTCCGCGAGTTCCAGAGGCCTGTGCGCATGAGAGCGAGCGCGAGGATGCGCCCGCCGATCCGATTAGCGACGAGAGCTCCACACAGCGACGGTTGAAACTTCCAGGCGCAGCTACAAGCAGTGCTGAATTCGACGAGTTCATGATGGGGGTGGAGAGAGAGCGGAGCTGGTTGGAAAATTTAACGCCAGACCCTGATCCGCCTGCTCAGAGCATACTCGTGCAGACGGAGGCGGTGAAGGCTCTCATAGAGAAGAAGTGCGCCTCTTGGGACCCGTACCTGAAGCGGATTGCCCTGGGGGCGCTAGCTATGTATCGATGCCGGCTATCCGACATCTACGTTCGAGAGTACGTCATGATGATGCACATCGTACTTGGCGGTGACTACCTCGTCGCCCACGACGGGATCATGTATTTCTGGAATGGAATGGGAATATTCGGTTCTTCGAGAAGTACGAAGGTCTCATGCCAGAGATTGCGCATGTTGCTCTGAAGGAGTACCTCTTGACATTAGAGGGGCTCTTCCGGTCGTTGACTGGCGACCTTCGGCGGGGTGACGAGGCCGTGCTGTCCGCTATCGAGGGGTCGTTGGAGAAGAGCGGGCCGGAGGCAAAGAAGGCGTTCCCCGCGTGGCGCGACAACGCCATCTTCAACAGAGGAGGCAAAGGCTTTGGCAAGGGCGGCGGCGTGGGAGGCGCGGGAGACACTGCGGTAGAATTCGATGGCCTCACGCAGACGGAAGCGCATGGACTGGGGGGAGATGCGCCCGCGCTGGCGGACGACAGCGCCGCGCGCAGCGCGCCGTGGTACATTGCGATCGCAGCGAGCGTTGCCCGAGTTGGGCGAAGCTTACAGATCCAGATGATTCAGAACAAGCTGCCGTCGTTCTATTGCGAATGGTGCGAAACTCCGCGCCCCTCCTACCGGGGCGTCGCCCGCCCCGACATCGCGTTCGTCTACGACCAGGGCGGACGCCCGATGAAGCAAATCGCAAAGGAGAGTGAACGCAGGAGCATACACATCGGCATACCGCACAACATCCAGGCTTATTTGGGCGACCCAGCGTTGGAGGCGGCCGCGAAACGATTGGATCAGTTCTACCGGCAGACATTCTGGGCAAACGCCGCCGCGCACAAAGTGTGCATGGCCGCCCTCGCCCTGGCGAAGAGAGGGTTGAACGTCGACCAGCTGTTCTTCTTCTGGGGGGCTGGCGGCGTCGGGCTTTCGCCGGCGACGGCCCATCTCGACGCCATGCTGGGGCACTCCAACCACAAGTATTTCGACCCGCAGGTGTTCTATCTGGACGAGGAGACGCGGAAGACGGTGGAGTCGCTCAAGGGCGCAATCGTTCTCACGGCACAGGAGAAGCCAGAAGGCTTGAAGAAGAGCTTCCGGGAGGACTTGTTCAAGAAGCTGGCGTCTGCCGATGGCATTTTTGGTCGACTCCCGTATCAGATTTTGACAAAGGTTATATATCTGATCGGGTGGAAACGCATGGAGCTCAACAAGCTCATCACTTTCGACGGAGTCGCTGAGGGTGCATTCCACGCAATTTACCGGAGGTCTCTTCTGATCAAGATTTTCGCTAGGTTTGTCGATGCGGAGTGCATCAGGCGCGCCGTACCGAACGCGGAGAAGTACGGCATCTTCCCGCGGGCGCCGGATCTGAAGCCATTCATGCAGTCGGTGCCCGCCATCGCCGCTGGTCTGCAACGACAGCTAGGCGTCGAGCGGAAATATGGCGAAGCCGCAGCGAGGTCGGTGATAGACGACTACTGCCTGCGCGGAGGAGATCACGGGCTCACGGAGAAACACATGCGACAGGCGTGCCTTCTTCCGGCGACGAAGCAGCCGCAGCCTGGCGGCCAGAGAAGCGCGGCTGCCCCGCCGCCCGGCGTCGACTTCGACGTCGGAGTGGGCGGATCGCAGGAGACGGAAGAGCCCATGGCGCAGTTGCGCCGCCACGTCATTAATCAGATGCTCGAGCGGAGCTTCGACGCCTTGACGTTTCCATATTTCAAGCAGATGCCTGCAGGGCAGGTTCAGGGCGTGCCGGAGAGGAAACCGACGGTGTGGAAGGCGATGAAGTCCGCCGGGTGGTCGAAGGCTGGTCTGTATGGCAAAGCGAAGGACCGACTTTTACCGAAATTGTTGACCGCCCGCAAGTTCGATGATATTGTGCCGGCGCCGAACTTGGATGAGCCAGACCGTGCTCCCGGAACAGTGGGACCGCGCGGCGCCGAGCCGCTACGCGAACGGCAACGCTTGTCGCAAGCGCAGCATCGACATCATGATTGAGGCCCTAGGTGCCGTCGCAAAGCCGCGCGGGCGGAAGAAGCGCGGAACGGAGACCGAGATGGGCGGCGACGCCCATCTGCGCGCGGTCGGCGCGCCCATCCAGGCAGGAGAGCTCGCTCTGGAAGGGTTGCTCGAGAGCATGCGCGGGCGGCCGACCGTGGTGCCCGCCGACGCACCAGCGGAGAAGAAGAGGAAAATCTCTGCGAAGAAGAGCCTCAGCGGTGGCGCCGACATGGCAGAGCGCAGCATTCCCTACACGTATAGACGCGCAGCGGCCCGTCGCTTCGCGGAGGGCCCGGCGGCGCAGGGGTGCCCGGCGCGCGTTCTACATCCGGCGTTGCAAGGCGCCGTAGACCTCGACATCCACAGCGCGGCCCTGGCCATCACTTGGCAGCTCGTGGAGAAAATGGACATGGACGACAAGGGCCTGTTCAGAGAGGAGTTAGAGTTGTTGAAGCGGCTGGCCGAGGACAGGGGCGAGGTACTGCGCGGCGAGTTGCCGGACATGGGGCCCGAAGCGGCCAAGCGCTTCGTACTCGAGACCATCGGCGGGTCCCATCCTTTTGACGTCGATGCCAAGCCCTTTGCCAAGAAGTTGCAACGCGTGAGCCGCGTACTGCGGTGGCTGGCGTGCTCGGCGTTGCCCGAGATATACGAGAGCTTCTGCCAGGACGCCGCGCAGGGCGACGGCGAGAAGACAGAGAAGTGGCCAGAGGGGCAAACGTTTTCGACTTTCTACCAGCGCGCGGAGGACTGCATCCCCCGCCAGTGGCAGGCGGGGGTGCTAGCGCACCCGGCGAAGCATGTGTCCCTGCATTTCGACGGCGTCAGGGTCAGCAGTTACGCGGTGCTCGCCAGCCATGCCACCGCGGCGGACTACGCCGCTGACGCGAGTGCTTACATCGCGAGGGAAACAGGCTTCGTAGTCAAAATCACAGAGAAGACCCACCCGACGATCGCGGAGGCACTTACGAGCTGCAAGGCGTGGCGGCCGGTGCAGGCACCAGCGGCGCCCAACGACCTACTGAAGCCAGGCAATGGCATTCTGTTGGCGTTGTGGCGATGCGGCGACGCCAGGGTGTCCACGTCCGTTGAATCTGGCGCCGGCGCCACGTCCGTGGAGAACAATGCTGCCGGCGTGGAGAAAGGGAGGACGTATGCGGAGTGTTGCCTGGGGCACGGCGTGTCAATGACGCTGCAGCTGGGTTTCGATGCTTGCGTGAAGGGCCACTATCTTCTCCACATGGATGGGGGCGGTTCGCCATCGTGCGCACTCGTCCACGTGGGGGCTGAGCTCGACAAGGCGACCTTTATTTTCATGGTAAAGCCGGCGAGGTGAGTCTGGCAGCGGTCCATGATGCCGTCCTCGCCGGGCGAGACTCGAGGCTAGCAGTCACGTTTCACGTTGATTTATCTCCGGCGGCGCAGGCGGCCGCCGAAGGCAGCGGCGACGCCAAGCGCTTGGAAGCGCTCTTGAATATGATGGCGCGAGGCCCGGGGCGACGCATTCTGTTTCACAGCCCCTCGCTCCGCCGGGGCCCTCGGGGCAACGGGCCCCGTCGCATTGACCATTGCTTCGCCGATCCGCGCAGCTGGCGCCCTGGCTTACATCCAGTAGGGGAATGAAACGTCAAGCAATATTCGCATCCATTCATCGCCATGCTAGATATGGACTCATGCGTTTTCAGAATAGACTTGGAAAAAAAAACCAATTTACATTGATGTTATGCGCAGCTGTCTTCACAGGTGTATCTGCGTGCCGTCTCGGGCGCCGTTCGCCGCGTCTGCTCAAGTCACATTTGGTGCGTGGGTCGGCATTGCCGCCCTGTGCTCTCTTCGCTTCATATATGCCCGTATCCCCCCGTGGGTCGGCCTTGCCGCCCTGTCACCTCAACGCCCTGCCGCCCGATACCCGGCATGTGCGAGGCGCCCGCGGTTGTCGAAGACGCCGATCCGCGCGGAAGGCGACTGCGATGTGTTTCTGGAGTCAAACGGTCCATTGAGTATGTATCCGTCCAGCTTCTGAGCAGCATTGGAGAGCTGGGAGATGCTGAGAGGCCCGCGACCCCAGACCCCTACCTGCCTGGCGGCAGCAAGCGGCAGTGGGAGGCCAAGGTTGCTGCTTGGCGCAATGAGATGTCCCGACTTCTTGACGAGGTGCCGGTTGATGCGACGGAATTGGCGGCTGCCGATGAGCTCGGCGTCTGGATAGAGCCTTCGCCGCCCGCCGTGCGCGGCTGTCCCGCGCTCCTGCAAGCTGGAAGCAGCATCCTGCTCGCCTACGGCATCCTGGCGCGGGACTTCCGCGGCTTCATCGATTATTGCGCGCGATTTCCTGTGCCTGGGGATGCGGAGCGTCGCTACGCCGACGTCGCTGAGCATTCGGCTTCTCATTGACCGCCGTGCGCCCGCAAGCTGCGCGGCAGGGCGCTTGCTCACTCTTGCCCGGGAAGTATTTCTGTCATATGAGGGGCCACTGCTGCGCTGCAGCTGTTCTCCCCGGGGCATCTTCGGCGATCGTGTGGAGAGGATTCAGCCGGCACGTTCTGCCGACGGCGCAGTGGGTCCGCCGCGTCGAGGAAGTCGAGGGCGCGTTGTTGCACATCACTGACAGCAGTGAATGCACACTCGACGTCGATTTGACAACTGGGCGGAGATCGCGGGGGACCGCGGCCGATGGGCGCGTCATGGGCGCCGACGACGATCCGCTGGGAGGCATGGTGCATGGGGGCGAGGGATCCAATGCATGTCTTAGCTCTGCTCTGAATGCGTTGGGGGCACAGGTGCCGACCGGCGTGCAGGGCCCATTCCGCGCGGTCGAGCACGGGAACCAATGGCTGTCACATCTCGGCCTCGCCCTGATCCGGCAGCCTCGGGGCCCGACCGGCCCAGGGCGTTACGCCAGGTGGGGGCCGCCGCGGCGCCCTGGGCCGCGCGGCGCGAAGCGCGTCGGCCACTTCACAGCCGTTATACTGCGGCCAGGCGGCGCCACTGTGATAGACCGCCGAACATGCCTGCCAGCGACTCGCGAGTGGCGAGCGTGGAGCGACATTCCGGACGTGGAGGGGCACAAGTGGTTCTTGTTGGTGGAGCTCGGCGCGCGGGGGCCAGGGCCCGAGGGCGGCCGCCCTCTTCCATGGGGCACGACTTCGGATATGATCGAAACTCACCAGCTGGACGCGCTCATCCGTCGGCGCGCGGCTCGCGAACGAGCGGCCCCCTATGGGCGGGCTTTGTCGTTGGGCTCGCTCGCGCCGCAGGAGGCGGCCCGAGTATCAGCACACCGAGAGGAGGCAATGCGGCGCAGATCTTCGCGTCTGTTTTGCCCGTTGCCGCCAGTGGGGTGGCCTGGCACTCAGGTGCCGCCAGTCCCGTGCGAGTTCGCACTCGAGCTGCCGCGTCTTCCGAAGATTCGCTTACTCGAGCGGCTCAACGCTCACCCTCGGGACTCTCAGTTGCACTTCGTCGAGGAGTCGCACTCGTGCTGCATTCGCGGCGCGCGAACGCATGGGTCAGTCACGGGGTTGATACACGAGTACTCGAGTGGTTTCGACGCTTGTGCAGTGATTGAGAAGATGCGGAACGGGCGGAACTGGCCGCGACCGGATTATTTGCGCCGCCCTTGCCCGGAAGACGCGGTCGTGGCGCTGCGGGCCGCGCCGGAGGCTGCTCGCCTGCACGAGTTACTTGTGTCGCACGGTGCCGGCGACGCCGAGATCTGCGCCGAGGTGAAGGCCACTGCGAGAGCGGCTCCCCGCCTGGCATGCCTGATGGAGAGTTTATCCCTCTCGGATCCGGAGATCGTGGAGAAATGGCGCCTGAACAAGGAAGAGGCGGCTAGGCGGGGCACCTGGATGCACTGGACGTTCGAGGCCCACCTCAGCCGCGTTCCGGTACCCCACGACGCCGTGGAGTTCCAGTTATTCCTGAAATACTTGGGCGCGCTGAGAGGTCTGACGGCTTTCCGCGCCGAGTGGGCCATATTCGCCGAGCACGAGGGGCTTGCTGGGTCAATCGATTTCGTGGCTCGAGACTCCGCGGGCAGCTTGTGCATATACGATTGGAAGCGGGCGAAGAATTTACGTTCAAAGTACACGAACCCGTGGCAGAATATGAAGTTTCCATTGAGCCGATGGCCAGACTGCCAGGGAAACCATTACCGGGTGCAGCTCAACATTTACAGGTGGATGCTGGAACGTTACTACGGCGCCCGCGTGGCTGCGATGTATGTGGTCTGCCTGCATCCGGACAACGGCGACCAGCCATTCGTGGACGACGTGTCGGTGATCCCAGAGATCGAGGAGCTCATGGCCATTCAACGCACGAGGCCCCGAGAGTTGCGAGCCATGGCATCGGAAGACGCCAGCGAGATGGACCCTCTGGGCGGCTGGCCGCGGCCAGTCGTAGCGGCGCGCTTGCCATAATGCGTGCGCACCGCGGCCAATTTCGATCGTGCGTTTCGCCGGCCCGCAGTGGAGGTCGCGCCCTGGCGAGGCCGTTGCGATTGCGCGCCGCCTTCATGAGGTGCCGTTGCACTGGCGCTCAAGCTCTGCGGAAGTAGTGGTGCGATAACGCAAGATAGAAAACAGTATTTGGTTGTTCGGAAAAATGCGTTTGCCAGGTAACAGTTCCGCGAGGTAACAGGTTTTCCAGATAATGCGAATTTCAGCAGAGGCTTGTGTCACAAGTAGTACCAGCACGGGTATATGCTGCAGTCGTCGTCGCAGTAGTACTCAGCACAGAGCAAACCGTAGCTGTTTTTCTCTCAAGGACCATCGCTTTGGCGTGGCTCGGCTTTGCCGGCCTGTTATTTAACTATCTGCATCGCTAGCCCTTGCCGGCCTGCTGCGCTGCCTCGTGGAGGATCGGCATTGCTGTCCTGTGAGTTGTCCTGTGCTTTGGCGCAATGGCCACCGACGCGCAGCGCGCTGCCGGCTCCCCGTTTCTGAGCTCGCAGTCCCCTGAGCTGAGCGACCCCGCGCCGCGCGGGAGGCCTCGCCAGCGGCGCGCTTACTCTGGCGCCCGCTCGCTGACGCCGGCGCGCAAGAAGCATCGACTGTCCTCGCGGGCTGCGCGCGCGGCTGCAGCGCGAACCCCTTCATCGTCTCCGGAGAGAGACGACGCCGCTGACATCGAGGTTTTCGCGCTGATGGTATCAAGGGTCTCAGATGAAATATTAAATTCTATTATGTCATGCTTCCCTGCCGTGCGGAGACGGACATTAGCGCGTCGTTTCGCACGGGATCAACATATTCGCCAAGACAGAACGTTTATACTCGTGAGGCCGGTCAGTTCGAGCAGGCCCAGGGCCTCGCGTGGCCCGCGCGGCGCCGGAGTGCCCGGAGTCCTTGCTGTTGCGCCTCGCTGGTTTCAGCCTGCCAACGCAGAACTTGCCTCGGCGACAGCCCCGAGCCCAGTTCACGATCGCAGTTTCATTTGCGGGTTGGATGACGGCAACGTCGACGGCATCGGCCACTATCTGGAGGGGTGCGTGGCCACGGTGAGATCATTTCCGTTCCCAGAAGTTACCCATTTGCGCGCGACGACCTCCGCGTGGGCCATGTTGGCGCAGCGATTGGACCTCGCGGCGACGTATTCGCGTTCGCGCGGTGCAGCGGGGTCTGCGTCGCCTGGGAAGACACCCTGAACATAGATTTCGCTTCCGATATGCTCAGACTGCACAGGTGACAAGCGGTTTGAAAACAGGGGCGTGAGCCGACTCGCGCCCGCGATTGGACTCGGGGAGACGCGGCGGCGCTGGCGCCATTGCGCGGGCCCCCGTCGAGCTCGGGCCGCGATTTTCGATCGCCACTGTGCGCCAACAAAAGCGCAACACCTCCATCATATCTAGATTCTCTTCCCGCCTTCCCATGTGTCAAACGTGGCGTGGGGCTTTCACGTCGCTCGATATCCCCACTAGTCGAGCTCTTACACGTTCGACGTCAGTGCCACTGATGGATCGTTGCTTATCTCTCCTCATCGCTCTCCGGCTCAAGACACGCGTTTCCCGTGGGTCGGCTTTGCCGCCCTGTGCTTTCTTTGTCGTACCACCTGTGGGTCGGCTTTGCCGCCCTGTTTTTTGTTCTACCACCTCCCCGCACTATCTCACATGCGCGGCGCGTTCGCTCAGCAGGAGCAGGACGCTTCAAGGCTCGCGCCGGCGCCGACTCGGAGACGAATCAGAGGCAAGAGCGCGGCGGACGACGTCGGCGAGAGCTGGGTGTGCCTCGCGGCCGAGCAGCGCGAGCCCCACGAGCTCGCGGACGTGGGCTCGGCGGAGACACCTGAATCCCCGAGCGGCGATGAGGGTGAGACAGCGGTGCGGACAGAGTTGTTCAACTGCCTGGAAAAGGAAGTCAAGAGCTATTCTGCCGGGGTGAAGCTCCTGCGCCCCAAGCGGGACAGCGAGGGCGTGCAGTTGAAATTTGCTTGCGGTTTATGTCCGTTCCGGTCGTTCTCGACGCAGGTACTCCTGGCCGCGCGCGTCTCGAAGTACCACCTCAGAAAGACGCGCTTCGTGGCCTCTGGCACGAAGCAGTTCAATGTCGTGTGCGCGTTGTTCGACAACGACCGGCTTCTGCGAGCTCCAACGGGGAACCTTCTGAGGCGGTCTGCAGCGATCCTGCGCGAGACAGTATCTCCTGCCGTTCATCGCGGACAGAACGCCATTGACAAGGACATTGTCCTAGTTCTCGACGACGACGGGCCCTCGTATCAGAACAAGGCAGCAGTGGGGCATAATCTCGCGTGCAGACGAGTGGGGTACACGTACTATGCCCGTGGCTTCGCCGATATCCTGTTGCAGGAGTCCTTGCGCCACCATGGGCGCGTGCGCCCGGCGATGCTGCGGGCGTGCGCTCGCGTCGCCGAGCAGGGCTCCGAGTTGAGCAGCATGCTGCCGACCGCCGAGGAGCACTGGCTAAAACTTATGGAAGACGTGTTCAACTGCGCGCACGTAGAGAGGCGCAGCGCTGCGTTGATGGAAGGATGCCACCGACACAAGGAATTCCTCCACATCTCCATGGACGCCACTATCCGCATTCTGCGCAATGTCAAGGGCCAGGCAGACTATCGGTCTGCACAAGCAGTGCGCGACGCTGCGCCCGTGCCAGACGTGGACGCCAAGCGCCGCGTTCTGACTCTCGCGGGCCGGACGGGCGCGGCGCTCGGCGTTTTCCTGACGAAGGACGAGGGGGCTGATGAAATAGCTGGAGCCCTTGCAGCTCGTTGGTCGGCGGCGCGCAGATCGCAGACGGCGTCCGTCGCCAGTGACCAGCCGAGCAGCGCGCTATTCCGCGCCTTGCGAGGTTCATGTTTTCCCCATTTATCGGTCTTGGGCCTCGACCCGGTTCATCTGCCCATCACTTACGAGGAGACGCACTGGAGGAAAAAGACAGTGGGATCGCGACTATTGCGGATACTAATGGCCAAGTTTACGAAGTTGGGTTGCGCGCTACCCGCGCACTACTGGGGGGCGCCGTTCGACGGGGCGAACGCCCCGAACCTGCGGCCAATAGAGGGGCGCGCGCGAGCACAGATACTCGATCATTCACTGGTGAAGTCGCGAGCTCAATACGTTATCGACAACGTGAACGCCGAGCTGCCATGGAAAACGACGCGCGAGTTCATCGAAGCTATCGCCGCGCTGAGCGCATTGGTTCCAGAAGAGCTTGCTCGCCGCACTCACGTGAATAACGTTCAACTCAAGAGATTGCTTTACAATGCGACCGCCCCAGCCCGTATGCAATGGTTCTTCAATAATCAGCGATTCAGGCATTCCTTGCCGGCGGCGCGCTCAGTCCTGTTGGGGTCTGGCACGTCCGTCAACGAATCTTTCAACCACGAGATCAACGCGTGGTTTCGCAACCAGGGAGACATCTACGCTTCGACGGCGGAGCTGCAACTTAGGATTGGCTTCTTGGGCAAGCTGCAAGCCCACAGTTGCGCGCTGTATTCGCCGACGCTGCGGCAGCTGCGACAGGCCAACGTGCTATCGCGAAGCATTATGGCATGGGCTTTCCCCGTGGATGATTGGAAGAGTTAATGTGCGCTCCTGGGGCAGCGCGGCGCCGACGTCCTGGCGCCCGCGCGGCTTCCGCTCCGCGAAGCCCGACAGAGAGTCGCGCGGCTGATTGCCGACCGCGCCGCGTGCGCTCGGGGAAAGCCAGCGGCGCGCGAGGCCGCGACTGCGAGGCGGCGCGGTGCTCAGAAGAAGCCCGCTGCAAGGGCGCTCTTGGGCAGTCTGCGCGATCGCAGAGTGCCTAGGATCAAGAGAACAGCTTTCACTTTGAAGCGCAAGCCCGCGTCGCGCGGCGCTGCTGGCGAAGCTCCCGCCGCGCGCGCTCGCCAGCGGTAGCTGATGCCGATGTTTATCTCTTCGTCGGCGTTCAAAGTTTCCATTCCGTGCCCTTCCTCTCCCTATGCGCACTTTCTCTGAGTCGGTCTCGGGGCCATGTCTTCGGTAGAGCCTCAAGACCTTGCATCCATGGGCGCCTGATCATAGACGTCGTCACGACAGTGACTTCTTAGTCGGTTGATTTTTCTCCAGCGCTGCTCCCGCGCCACTCCGGGGGAAAAATGCACGGCGCGAGCCCTACTGTCTCGACGCCTGGGTCGTCGTAGTAGGAGGAAGCGAGGAGACCACAACGACATTTGCCACAACGACGGTGCAAGTGATAATGAGGATGGTGATGATGATGGTCATGCTGGTTACGATGATGACGATGCTGATGATGATGGCGATGAAGATGCGTATGAGGATCAGAAAAAGGATGAGGATGAAGGAGAGCAGGGGGATGATGAGGAGGATGAGGGAGGGTGGGGAGAGGGAATCGGAAAGTCGGCGAAGGCCATGATGAGGAGAAAGGGAAGTTGAACGATATAACGAAAGGGTGAGGACAATTACGAGGATGAATCATGCTAAAAAGATTACAAAACATAGCATAACAGGAGGGATAAGGGTAGTGATGGAGTGAAAATACGGAAAGAGAGGGAACGCACATTATACCACAATCGTCCCTTTACATATATATATATATATATATATATATATATAAATATGTATATATATATATATATATATACGCATATAACCATTCAAATAAATCAGAAAAATGCCTGGTGGGTTTGCGGGGGCTCCCAGTCCCCGGAGCCCTCAGAGAACCCCGAAGCGGCTCCGGAGAACCCCCGGAAGGGCCCAAAACGGCACTGGAACTCCCCAGAAAAACCCCGAGACGGCCCATGGAGGCCCCGAGACGACCCAAAACGGTTTTCAGGCGGCCAACGATGTTTTCCAGACAGCTCCAGGAGCCCCAAAGACGCCCCCGAACGGCTCCAGGCGGGTCCAAGGGGTCCCCCGAAAAGGGCTCCATCAAGCAAAAGTCGTCACATTTCCTTTGGAAAATCGACATTTTCAGCAGATTCGGCTCATTGGTCTTCGAAGCGTCCACAACGGCCCCAGAGGCCTCCAAGATCGCCCAAGACGGCCCCTAAGAGGGCCCAAAGATGGCTCCAGACGGGCCCAGGACGGCCCAAGAGGCGCCCAAGACGACTCAAGAGGACCCCACGAGAGGCCCAAGAGGGGCCCAGGACAGCCCCGAGGCGGCCCATGGAGGCCCCGAGACGACCTCAGGCGGCCCAAGATGCTCTCCAGACGGCCCCATGAGCCCCAAAGACGCCCCCGGACGATTCCAGGCGAGTCCAAGGGGTCCCCCGAAAGGGTTCCTTCAAGCGAAAGTCGTCGCATTTCCTTTGGAAAATTTGCATTTTCAGCAGGTTCGGCTCATTGATCTTCGAAGCGTCCACAACGGCCCCAGAGGCCTCCAAGATCGCCCAAGACGGCCCCCAAGAGGGCCCAAAGATGGCTCCAGACGGGCCCAGGACGACCCAAGAGGCGCCTAAGACGACCCAAGAGGACCCCACGAGAGGCCCATGAGGGGCTCAGGACAGCCCACGATGGCCCCAAGACGGCCCGACAGGTCCGCCGCGATCCCGGCGCGAATCTTCCAACGTTGCTCGGGCCTGGACTCCTGAATTTCTGTCTCTTGCGAAGCTCGAAGACTTCGGCCCCCGTTTCGATGCATTGGGCGCCTTCGGTGGGGGAACAGCACTAGAGCAAGCTTCAAGGGATCTACGGCAGTAGCTGGCAGCGTCGCACCACCCAGCGCGCGCCACCATGCTTCGATTCGCCCAACTTCGTGGATTTAATCCACGGGTCCACACTTATATCTATATATATATATATATATATCTCTATATATATATATGTATCCGTAAGTGCTTCGCTTCATGCCGCCGGCCCCCTGTCTCGGATAATGGAAGATGCAAAAGCTAAATCATGAGGTCTGGGCGCCGCCGTGAAGCATGATCGGGACCTGTTTTTTTTTTCGAACCTGACCCTACGGATCTGCGTCACGGGTGCCACCGAATTTCAGAAATGTGGCACATCCTTTGTGTTGTTGCACCCTGACCCCGCCGATCTGCGTGAGGGGTGCCACCGAATTTCAGAAATGTTGCAAATCCTTTTTGTTTTTGGACCATGACCCCGCTGATGTGCGTGAGGGATGCCACCGAATTTCAGAAATGTGGCACATCCCCTGTGTTTTTGGACCCTGACCCTGCCGATCTGTGTGAGGGGTGCCACCGAATGTCAGACATGTGGCAAATCCCATGTGTTTTTGCTCCCTGACCCTGCCGATCTGCGTGAGGGGTGCCACCGAATTTCAGAAATGTTGCAATTCCTTTTTGTTTTTGGACCCTGACCCCGCCGATCTGCGTGAAGGGTGCCACTGAATTTCAGACATGCGGAAAATCCTTTGTGTTTTTGCACCTTGACCCCGCCGATCCGCCGAATGTCAGAAATGTTGCAAATCCCATTTGTTTTTGGACCCTGACCCCGCCGATGTGCGTGAGGGGTGCCACCGAATGTCAGAAATGTGGCACATCCTTTGTGTTTTTGCACCCTGACCCCGCCGATGCGCGTGAGGGGTGCCACCGAATGTCAGACATGTGGCAAATCCTTTGTGTTTTTGCACCCTGACCCCGCCGATCTGCGTTAGGGGTGTCAATTTTTACCCACCCCAGCAATTCAGACAACACGTTCAGCGCGTGCTAATGGGGGGAGACTTCGTTTTGGGCCTCCCCCCCTCGCGCGGTCCATCAACAAGGAACAGTAAGCAGCAAGAAACAGAATTGTAACAGTGGAAACTGGAAGCTGCAACTGGCACAGGAAACTGCGAACCTTCGGCCTACAGCCTGGTGGCCCCACAAGGGGGCCGGCGGATATGTATATATATATATATGACAATTATATTGTAGTATATTACTTTTATATATTATATATATATATTATATATTATATAATATTTATTTTATATCACATATTATTCATTATATATTCTATATTATATATTATACATTTTTGTATTATATATTATATATTCTATAGTATATATTATATAGCATATAATATATATCATATAATATGTCATATAGATTATATATATATATATATTTTATATATATATATACAATATATATATGTATACTATATATGATATATCCGCCGGCCCCCTTGCTGGTGCTGGTCTCGGCGAACGTCCAGACTCTGAAGCCGCACCAGGAGGAGAGGAACTATTCCGCTCCTCCTGGTGCGGGGGGTCCAGATCGACTCCTTGACAAGGTCGAGGCGCTGGGGGTGCAGATCGACTCCCACGGCTACGACATCGTGGACGTCCAGGAGGGCCGTTCGAAGAGCGAGGGCGTCTTCAACGGCTTGCACTACCGTCGGTATGCGGCGGCCGCCACCGACGATGGCGCCCTCGGCGTTCAGCTGTGGATTCATCGACGCGTCCGCGGCCATGTTCTACACTGGAGGGCCCTTACACCTCGACTGTTGTTCGGCGCCCTTCGGCTCAACAACGGCGCGGTGTTGGTGTTGATCGTCGCGCACGCCCCGTACTCCCTCGCCGATGAGGCCCTCGCCGATGAGGCCACGCGTAGCACCTCGCACGGGCTGAAGGAGCGCTACGCCCGAGCCTCC
Organism: Prorocentrum cordatum; assembly: GCA_963575745.1. Lineage (NCBI taxonomy): Eukaryota > Dinophyceae > Prorocentrales > Prorocentraceae > Prorocentrum > Prorocentrum cordatum. Next base: position 159,598 of record CAUYUJ010015466.1, read on the forward strand.
TTGCGCGTGGCCGTCGACGCCAACGGACGCCTTGGTTCTGTGCTGTCCCGCCACATCGGCCACGAGGACGTCGCCCGCGAGGATGAGAACGGAGCGCGCCTGCGTCTGCACCTCGACGAGTTTGACCTGGCCGCCGTGAACACCTTCTGGCCGAGTGGCCCGACATGGTGTTCGACGCACGGCAAGTGGCACCGCATTGACTACGTGCTCAGCGACTCGCCTGAGCTGGTCACTGCCTGCCGCGTGGACCTTGACGTGGACCTGACGTTCAACGCGTACGAAGACCACCATCCCGTCGTTATGCAGGAGCGCGTCCGTGCTGCCCCGCAGAATCGACGCCTTCAGGCCCCCCGGCCCTTCAGCGTGAACAACGCGAAGCTGAGCGACCCTGAAGCGTGCGAGACCTTCAGCAGCTGGCGTGGGCCTTCAACGCCCCGAGGGGGCACGGGCCGATCCAGGCCAAAATTTCCGGGGCCCCCCGGGAGCTCTGGGCAGCGCCGCGCCTCCGGCGGCTTGGGGCGCGGGCGCTGGGGCACAGGCCGATCCAGGCCAAAATTTCCGAAGTCTCCCGGGGGCGCATTCCGGCGGCCTGGCGACTCGCCTCGGAAGCCGTGGATTTCGCCAGGCACCTGGAGCATCATCCGCCTGATCGCTCCCTGCCGTCGGCACATGCACTCCGCCCGCCTGGCCGCCCAGCCACTCCGCCTCCGCGGGGCCTTTCGCGTCTGGCAAGTGGCCGCGATGCGCAGCCAGCGGCGGGGGCGCCTCCCACGTGACGGGTGGTTCGAGGTGGGCGAAGCCGTGGACTGCGTGCGGGCGAGCCTGGCCACCATGCGTCAGTGCGCCTCCTGGTTCATCACGATGCGCCAGCTGCAGCGGATGGCGGCTCCGAGCCTGGCCGAGGACCGCAAGCAGTTCCTCGACTCTCTGGCGCTGAAAGCGCAGGCGGCGTTCGAGCAGAGCGATTTCCGTTCGGCGTGCGGCGCGGCTCGGGCTCTCGGCGCCCATGCGAGTGTTAGGCCCGGCGCCGTCTGGGGCGCCGACGGCCAGCTCACCACCGGCGCCGACGCCGCGCCCCAGCGCTGGGAGGAGCATTACCAGGGCGTCTACAGCGGCGTCGAGATGCCACGCGACGCCTCCGCGCACCCGCCGGTGCCCCAGCCTCCCGAGGTGGACCTCGACGTGGGCCCCGCCGCCACCGAGGTCGCTTTCGGCCTCTTGGGCCGCAACAAGGGCGTGGGCCCCGACTGCGTCGCCGGCGAGGTGCTGCGTGCTGGCGGCGGCGCCGTCACGTCCGAGTACGGCGAGCTGAACATGGCTGTCGCCGCGCTCGAGTGGCAAGGCGGCGACATCGTCAGTGCCTGGAAGCGGAAGGGCGACATCCGCTCGTGCGACGCGTCTCGGGGGCTGCTGCTCAGCGACCACGCTGCCAAGGGCCTGGCTGGCATGGCCAAGCAGTCCGTCGAGCCCAGCTACGAGCAGAACATGCCGCAGGACCAGTACGGCGCCGTGCGGCGCCGAGGCGCCGACTTCGCCACGCACATCATGGTCACCGTCGCCGCCTGGGCGAAGGCCATGAACTGGTCCATCTTCATCCTGTTCCTGGACCTCGTGAAAGCCTTCGATCGCGTCGTCCGCCAGCTGGTCGTGGGATGGGGCGAGGCGCCTGCTGGCGAGAGGCTCGCCTACCTCCGGTCGCTCGGCGTTGCCGAGTCTGCAGCTGCCTGGATCATCGAGTACTTGGAAGAGCGTGGGCCGCTGCTGGAGCAGTGGCAGGTCCCGAAGACCTCTGCCATGCTCCTCCGCGCCCTCCACGAGGGCGCCTGGTTCGCGTGTCGGGCGGAGAGCGGCGCTTCGAATCCAGGACGGGCGGGCGAGAGGGATGCAAGGTCAGCTCCCTCATCTTCAACGCCGCGTGCTCCGTCCCCCTCGACATCCTCCAGTGGCGGCTCAAGCAGGCGGGCATTACCCTGAAGCTCCGCGTGCCAAGCGGGGCGTGCTGGCTGCCACCCGACGACGCCAACGACGATTTTCAGCGCGTGCTCGACGTCACCTTCGTCGATGACGAGTGCGTCGCGCTGACCGCGCCGTCCTGCGCAGACCCTCCGAGCCGCCGTGGACATCCTGATGGAGACGCTGTTGGGTGTCTTCGACAAGTGCCGCCTGCAGCTGAGCTGGGAAGCCGGCAAGACTGAGGCCGTGGTCAAGTTCCGGGGCCATGGCGCGGTCGTTGCCCGCGAAGCCGCCCGCCTCCCCGACGGCCAGTTGGGGATGCCGCTCGCGAAGGTCGGACACCAGGGCGTCCTCCGCTTCGTTCGCGAGTACAAGCACCTTGGCTCGTACATCGACCACGAGGGCATGGCGGCCGCCAACATTTCCGCCCGCGCCCGCAACGCCCTGGCTGCGCACGCTCCTCTGGCGTGCAAGTTCTTCGGCTCGAGTTTGGTGGGCCAGACGCATCGCCGGCTGTTCTTCCGGGCGCTCGTGGTGTCGAGGGTGCTGCGCAACATGAGCATTTTCGTGCTCTCCCCTCGAGCTGTTCGGAAGCTGAATGGAGTATGGATGCGAGGCCTGCGTCGCATCGCTGGCCAGATGCGTTTCTCGAGCGATGTGGAGGCATCTGATCTCAGCGTCCGCCTCTCCCTCGCCATGCCGTCGATTGACTGCCTCTTGACCGTAGCTCGACTGGAATACCTTGGCCGCGTTGAGCGAGAGCGCCCCCGTTCCTTAATCGCTGCTTTGCACGCTCGCCCGCGCGGCCAGCCTACGCCATGGGCGGCGGCCGTGCGGCGCGACGTCACCATGCTCCAGACCCCAGGTTTTCTCTCCGACCTCCCTGACCTCGACGCTGGGGCGGAGGAGTGGGTCGCCAGGATGGCCCACAAGCCAGCTTGGAAGCGAGAAGTAGACCGAGTCTTTTTTCCGGAGTCGTCGTGCGACCGCGCCCCCGCCTCCGCTGAGGGAGCGGCGTCTCGAGCTCTGTCCTTTCACTGTCCGTCTTGCCCGTGCGCCTTTGCCTCGCAGAGAGCGCTGGACTCGCACGCGCGCGCGAAGCACGGCATCCGATCTCCCTGCAGGGAGCGGGTGCGATCGTCTGCCTGCCCGTGTTGCTGCGTCGACTTTCGCACAAGAGTGCGGCTGCTCAACCACCTCGGCGACAAACGTCGGCCGAGGTATGGGGAATTCGCATTGAAGCACTGCCCTCGCTTGCCCCCCGCCACCGTGGCCGAGCTAGACGCCCAGGACACAGCTGAGAGGAGGTCTGCACAGCGTGCAGGCCGCACGCAGGTGCTAGCCGCTGAGCCCGCCCTCCGCGCTGACGGAAGACCCGTCGGCGCGCCGCCGAGCTAAGCTGCTGTGCCGTGGCGTGTAAAGTCGAATTTGAGTCTGCCCATCCGGTCGGTACCCCCTCCAGCGACCCCCCAGAGCGCCCAAAGCACGAAACCGCGGTAAACACTGCCGTCCTCCTTTTCATTTTCCGTCTGCTCTCCTTCTCCTTTCCTCCTTCTCCTCCTCTTCCGCTTTCGCAATTTCCCTCATCCGTATCCGTCTTCTGCGTTTCCCCCCCTTCCCCATTCTCTTTCCCCCTCGTGGCAAAGCAAAGAAACAAGCAATCGCAGAGTTAGGCGCCCTCGGTGCCACGCATGTATATATATATATATATATATATATGTATATATATATATATATATATATATATATATATATATTATATATTTATATATATATCATATCGTATCATATCAAATCATACCATATGTGTATATAGGTGTATGTGAGTGTGTGTGTCTGGGTAAGGCTGCAGCGAGCCCAACACCTTGCCCCTGGCTCCTTCATGGGGGTGCCGGCCCTACTTTCGCGTCCGACATCGTTTTTCATTGCGGCCCAAGAGAGCCCCAAGAACGCTCAAGAGTCCCCCAAGACGGCCCAAGAGGCACTCAAAATTGCCTTGGCTGTTTCCAAGACGCTCAAGGGAGGCCCAAGAGGGGCCCGAGAGCGCCCGAGAGGACCCGAGACGGCCCACGGCCGCTCTGAGACAGCCCAATACGGCTTCAAGACATCTCACAAGAGGCCAAACAAATCGCACCAAGACGGGCCAAGAGGCCATACAAATTGCCCCAAGACGGTTCGCAGGCCCAGAAAAGGGGCCCTAGACGGCCCAAGAGGGTCACCAGACGTCCCAAGAGGCCCCAAGACTGCCCACGAGGGCCCCAGCACTGCCAGAGAGAGCCCCAAGAGACTCCCAAGAGAGGCCCAGCAAGACGGCCCAGAAGGACCCCTGGACGGCCCAAGAGAGCCCACACCAACGCAACTCCGGCAGTAGCCAGACCCCCCAGGAGGCATCCAATCATCCAATGCTCTCTTCGAGGCGTGGGAGACCTTCAGGAAAGCTGCATGGAGACTCAGAGTTCCCACCCCTACACCAGGGCCGTAAGCTCTCCGAGACGGACCCTGCAGGCTCTCACGACGCCCCCACGAGCGGCACACCCAACTTGCCACGATTGGACCCAAGACGGTTTGAAGTGTGCCCCCAGAGGGCCCCAGGCCGATACAAATCCGACACAACTCCCACAGTACATTGTGTTCGATGTGTGTCGTCTTCGTGTTTGTGTTGTGCCCATCGTTGGCTCAGGCGTTCCTGGTGCTACCTTGCGGGCACCCCCTGGAGGCGTCCGATGCTCTCCTCGGAACCTGGGAGGGCTTGCGGGAAGCGCCTAGGAGCCTAGGAAAATGCCGAGGAGCGTCAGAGCAGCCACCCCCGGGCTCCCCAAGATGAGCAGATTGGCCCCAATACGGTTTCAAGTGCGCCCCCTGAGGGCCCCAAATCGACACAACTCCAGTACGAGACCAACACAACTCCGCCCCGAGGGGGAGGAGGAGGATGAGGTGGAGGATCGAGGGTTGACGTTCGAGGATCCAGGTTGAGGATCCAGGTTTTCGGGTTTCTTGATGTTTCTGGATCCCATATCAGATAGTGACGGATCCCAGATCAGTTCCGTTGGTTACGCATCACCACGCAGCAACGCGCGTAATTAACGCACTCACCAGCGTGGGCAAGCCCGCTTGGCTTCTTATCCCGGTTGATGTTTACGATCTCGCAATGGACTCCCCGACGTCCCAGTCGTCCCAGACGTCACACTTGATGATGCTAGACTGACTGGCACACTAGAACCTAAGCGCGCGAAGCGCGCGCGTGGTTCGAGTATATTCATGTGTGGATATATATATATATATATATATATATATATATATCGGAGGTGAGGGGGTGAGTTCGAAGTGGAACGGAGAGTCCCCCTACCGGGAAATCGATTTCGGTTTCGTGTTCGTGCGTGCCGTGCGTGCGGGCGAGGCGAAGCTGCGTGGGCGGGCGAGAGGAAAATCTCCTGTGGCTGAGGCGCGGCCGGACCAAATGACTCCCTTCCGGGGGCCGGTGCCGCGCGGTGTCCCGCCGGTGACCCGCCTCCGGCTGAGGCGCGACCGGACCAAATGACTTCCTTCCGGCGTCCAGTGCCGCGCCGTGTCCCGCCGATGTCCCGCTGGTGTCCCATCGGTGTCCCGATGATGATGATGATGATGATGATTATGATGATGATGATGATGATGATGATGATGATGATGATTGTGATGGTGATGGTGATGGTGATGGTGATGGTGATGGTGATGGTGATGGTGATGGTGATGGTGATGATGATGATGATGGTGGTGGTGATGATGATGATGGTGATGGTGATGGTGATGGTGATGGTGATGGTGATGGTGATGGTGATGGTGATGATGTTGCTGATGATGATGATGCTGTTGATGATGATGGTGATGGTGGTGATGATGGTGTCCCGATGATGATGATGACGATGTTGATAATGATGATGGTGATGATGATGATGATGATTGCTATGGTGCTGATGATGATGGTGTCCGGATGATGATGATCCTGATAATGTTGATGGCGCTGATGTTGCTGATGATGATGAGGGTGTCGCGATGATGATGATGTTGATGATCCTGATGATGTTGATGATGGCGAGATAATGAGGCGATGATGATGAAGATGAGGATAATGACGATAATGATGATGATGATGTTGGTGTCCCGATGATGGTGGTGATGAGATTGATGATGATGCTGCTGATGATGATGCTGGTGATGATGATGATGGTGTCCCGATGATGAAGACGATGATGGTGTCCCTATGATGATGATGTTGATGATGAGGGTGATGATGAGGTGATGATGATTTCGATGATGGTGGCCCGATGATGATGTTGATGTTGATGATGATGGTGTCCCGATGATGATGATGATGATGATGATGATGATGATGATGATGGTGATGATGATGATGATGGTGTCCCGATGATGATGATGATGGTGATGATGATGGTGATGTTGAGGGTGATGATGTTGCTGATGATGATGGTGTCCCGATGATGATGATGATGATGATGATGATGATGATGATGATGATGATGATGATGATGATGATGATGATGATGATGATGATGATGTTGTTCATGATGGTGATATGATGATGATGGTGGTGGTGGTGGTGATGAGGTGATGATGATGATGGTGTCCCTATGATGATGATGATGCTGATGATGATGATGATGATGATGATGATGATGATGATGATGCTGATGATGATGATGATGATGATGATGATGATGATGATGATGATGATGATGATGATGATGTTGATGACGTTGATGACGATGATGTTGATGATGATGACGTTGATAGTGATATCGATTGTGATTTCGATAGTGAGATCGATTGCGAGACCGAATGTCAGATCGATTGTGAGATCTATAGTGAGATCGATTGTGAGATCGATAGTCAGATCGATTGTGAGATCGATCGAATGAAATAGATCGAGTGAGATCGATTGTGAGAACGATCGAGTGAGATCGAGCGAACGAGACCGATAGTGAGATCGATAGTGAGCTCGATAGTGAGACCGATCGAGTGAGACGCTGGTTCCTCCCCCCCCGAACCTCCTTATCACCCGAAGGGCGGTCGTATAGGTGTATATATGTGGCGTTCATTAAGGAACGTGCCCAGGAGGCTTCAGACCCTGGAGTGTTCCTTATCTGATGAGGGCGGCGGTGATATCCACGGCCAAGCGTCGATTGGAGTGCCACGGGCCTCTAGACCCTGGGTTCCTTATCAAAGGGTTCTTTATCCAATGTCTTCACCGCAGCGGGCGGCGGCTGCGCGCGGGGACAGCGGGCCCCAGGACGTCGAGCCCTAGTATATATATATATATAGCCCGCACGCTTGCAAGCAACACTCATCATCATATTAACTTCATCAGTTAACGCTGTCTCTTCTCACAGCAACCTCTGTTCTTCCCTCTCACGGCATGCCTCTCACTCGTTCGATCGCCAGGCTACGCCTCCAGAGCTCCTGGCTTGAACTTCCCGTTCTTGGCCAGCTCCTTCACGCGTGCCTCCCAGCGCTCTCGAGCCACACGCCTCGATGTTTTCACCATCTCGGCCCTGAACTCGATACTCCAGGTGCCGCGCTGCAGCACCTCCCGCAGATGGTCTGCGGGCATCTCCTTGGTCAACATGTCACTCAGCATGTTGCTTCCTTATGTCCACCTTACCATGGTCTGAGGCCTGTCCAGAATCTCACGGACACTCGCCAACTCCAAGTTCACCGACTTTTGATCTGAATTGCCAACACCCGCATCTGAGTTGAGCCTGTCATTCCCGCCTTTGGAGTCCGTCACCACCGTCATTGGGATCTGCCAACCGGACAGCCTCATATTTGCGCCCCTTGCCACGGGGCCATAGATCATCCCCGCCGTCTGGTCACGTAATCCTTGAGCCACGTCCACTGCATCTCCAATTGCAATCATCTCCGCCGCGTAGGAGCTTCTCGCCGCTCTCTTCAGCTTGTGGCTCTTGCCCTCTAGCAACGAGAACCGTCCGACGCCTCCGTTCACGAGCTCCTTGTCCGCACACAAGATCAGGTAGCCGCCCTGGGTCCCGATCTTCTCCGTCGCAGGGTCCGGTTGCAGTGCCGTCCCGTCCTTCATCGCGTTGCCCAAAGAGCTGTCCGAGACCACCACGAGGCCAAACCTCTTGATGTCGATCGGCCGCAGCACGATCTTGAACGTTGCGTCGCGCTTCAGCTTCCTCAGCACTTGGTTCGCCTTGATGAGCGCCGAGACTCTCAGCCCCTTCTTGCGGCCCTTCTCGCGCTGCAACACCGCTAGGTCGGACGAGTAGTCCACGCGCAGCTTGGTCACGACCCAGCTGGTCTTGCCGACCACCTGCTGGTACTGCTTCCACTCCATCGCGTTCATCGGCAAGTGTATACTCCATCATGTCGATGTTGATGGCTCCGTCTGGCTGTCGCTCGAAACGCCGGCCGCAGAACACGAAATCGTCGTACTCTTCACTTCCGAACCCGAACTGCTTGCCCAACGCGTCCATCACCTTCGCCATCTTATCGTTTCCCGTCCAGAGGAAGTCGTCCATGTGAATGCAGACGCATCCCCACAGGCTGTCAGGCCCTCGCTTCTTCGCCATCGGGTCGTGCAACACCAAGAAGGCGGGGTCCGAACGAGAGGCCTCCAGTCCCAGCTTGCGAGCCATTGAAAGCACCTTCAGATACCACGGCCTCGGTGCCGTCGGGAGTCCGAGCACGCCCTTCCGCACTCTCGCAAGCCGACCTCGTGGGAAATCAGCGAGCGTGGGTCCATGCAGCGAGGCACGCATCACCAGGCCACGCTCGTGCACCTCGCCCTTCAGGAAAGCACCGCTCACATCCTTGGATCCGAACTTCCATCTCGGATGTGACGCAGCCGCTTGCGGCAACATCATCTCTGACTGCGTCGTGGCGCATGGGGCATCCACCCGCGCGTTCGACTTCTCGTCAGATATGCCTGGGTCGCCGCTGTTGACCGCGAGCCTCGCGTTAGCCTTCAGCGGCAAGTCGTTCGCCTCTTTCCTCAGCGGGTCATTCTTGTCCGTCAGCGCCCACCGCGTGCTCATGATGTAGTCGCCCTTGCCCTCGCGCTTCATCGACTCCTCGAGCTCGGCGGGCTCCTTCTCCAGCAGCACCTCCACGGACTCGGTGTCGATCCACTTCGCCCACTGCGACGCTGCTGCTTCCTTGTATTTTCACGTGTCCCACGGGCCCTCCCCGGAATTCAGGCACCGCGACTCGGGCGTGGTAATCCGGACGCTTTTCGGCTCCCCCCTTTCGCGCGGTCCATCAGCAAGGAACAGTAAATAGCAAGCAGCAGAACTGTAACAGTGGAAACTGGAAACTGGAATTGGTGCAGGGAACAGCAAGCCCTAGCCCTACAGCCTGGTGGCCCTACAAGGGGGCCGGCGGATTGCCACCGTGCTGTCTCTCGCACAGCTTCCACGCCCCGCAATTATGCTTCCTCCTCCTCCTCCTTCTCCCCAGCCTCCTCCAACGTCAAATCCTCTTCCTCATAGTCTTTCCCCCTGGGGGAGATCGTCGTGGAGCTAAAAACAAATCCTCCTCCTCCTCCTCGTCCTCCTCGTCCTCTTTCTCCTCCTCCTCTTTCTCCTCCTTCTCCTCCTCCTCCTTTTCCTTCTCCTCCCTCCGCTCTCTCCCCCAGATCAGGGGTGTTCGCTTCTCTTCTCTGCTCTGCTCTGCTCTGCTCTGCTCTGCTCTTCTCTTCTCTTCTCTTCTCTCTTCTCTCTCCTCTCCTCTCCTCTCTCCTCTCCTTTCCTGCTTCTCCTCCCCCCTCCCCCCTCCTCCTCCCTCCTCCTCCTCCTCCTCCTTCTCCCCCTCTTCCTCCTAGTCCTCTTCCAAATCCTCCCGCTCCTCCTCTTCCTCCTCCTCATCCTTCTCCTCCTCCTCTTCCTCTTTTTCCCGTTCCCCCTCTCCCTTTCGGGCTCCGGCCCGCCCGCGCCGCCCCTAAGGGGCCTGCCGGCCCGCCGGCCGGCGGACTCGCGCGTCTCGTCTCGTCTCGTCTCGTCTCGTCTCGTCTCGTCTCGTCTCGTCTCGTCTCGTCTCGTCTCGTCTCGTCTCGTCTCGTCTCGTCTCGTCTCCCCCTCCTCCTCCGCTTTCTCCTCCTCCTCCTCCTCCTTCTCGTTTTCCTCCTCCTCCTCCTCCTCCTCCTCCTTCTCCTCGTTTTCCTCCTCCCCCCCGCGCCCTCCCCTCCCCCGCGGCAAAGGCGCACTTTGCCGACAGGGGCGTCGTGCAGGCGGTGTTTGGGCCGCCAGGAATCGGGGGTGGGCGCGCCAGCTCAAGAGCGAAACGAAGACGTGCGCGTGCATTCGGGACGCGGCCCAAAGGGGGGCGATGGCTAGGCGGGGTGGATATCGCGGCCATGGCCACGGCCATGGTATCCCACAGATGTCATGACTTCGGCGCCTTGCATTCCAGCCCCCCTGCTTGAACTACGTGTTCTGAGCGGCCCCCGCCTTGTGCTTTCCCTCCTCCACTTCTCCCCCCGCCGCGCCTCGCTTCGTTGTCGGCTCGTCCCGCCTGTGGCCCGATTGGCGCCTGACCGCTTTCACACTCTTGCGCCCGCTGACTCAAATGACATGTTCGTGTTGTCGCACGTCCTCTGGTCCTCCTTTTGCCCGCGCACGTGCCTCGGGCCATGAATTGAGACCCCCCCTGCTGAACGCCCCCAAATGGCCCAAGGTGGTTCAAAAGTGACCCAAGAGAGCTTAACATCCAAGATGCTTCACGATATCTAAAGACGGCTCCAGATGGCACCCAGAATGCATCCAATAAATAGGCCCCAAGATGACTGCAAGACGGCTCCGAGTGGTCACGAAGCCCCAAGGCAGATGATCACATAACCCCCAAGGATTATCTTGTGAGGCCAACATATCTCCAAAACGTAAGGGCAGTCACTGGCTCTTGATTTTCACGTCTAAGCAGGTAGCCTAATCGATGCCGCCCTCTTGTTTGCCCGATGGTCTACAAGATGGTGCAAGAGAGCCCCCCCAGGCGCCCCAATTACGCCCTACGAGAGCCTCAAAGACCTCCGAATGGTCCCACGAGGGTTCAATATGAGTCCGAAAGGCCTCCAAATGGCTCCAGAGTGAAATCTCAAAAAATGCGTTTTGGTTGAATCGTGGTCGTCGTCGTCGCCGTCGCCTTTTTCCCCCCCAGCCTTCCCCTTATCTCAGCCTTTTTCTTTCCACTTCTTCATTACCATCATTCCCGTCTCCCGCTGCGTCCTCATCTTTCTTCTCCGCTTTCTTCCACAGGGTGTTCACCAGAAGTTAAGTTGGAATTGGCCCTTCAGGCCTTGCAATAGTTTGTGGTCCCTTCCGGGTGGCCGGCGGGACGGGCCGAAGCCCCAGGTGGAAAAGAACCAAAACCAAAACCGAAAGGGTCCAGCACGCCGGGCACCCCTGTGGCAAGCCAACAAGGGGCGGCGGATCGAAGATGCCTACGGCGAATCACCGCCGCCCCCTGCTTTCTAGAATGGCCCATGTGGCCGAGCGTTGTGGCAAGAGCTCTGTCAAGCTATCGGACCATGTGTTCCCCCAACCGTTGTGGGAACCATTCGGGGAACACTTGCGGGAGGATGGCGGGGAAGATCAGAAGCAGGCGGAGGAGGAGGAGTAGGAGGAGGAGGGGGCATCTTGGGAGCCCCTGGGGACACTCTTTGGGCCTCCTGTGAGCTTCCAGGTAGCCTCTTGGCGGCATCTTAAAGGCCTCCTTGGGTCTCTTGGGAGCCTTTGGAGGCTTCTCGGGGGCCTCTTTGGGCGTCTTGGTGGGCTCCTGGCCCGTTTGACGCCGTCGGAAGCGGTCTTGGGTGCCTCTCTGGGCCGACTGAGGGCCCTCGTGGGGTGCTCCAGGGCCGTCTTGGAGGCCATCTTGGTCGTCTTGGAGGCTTCTTTGGGGCCCTCTTGGGGCCGTCTTGGGGGCCTCTTGGGCAGTTCTGGGGCCATCCTGGAGGCCTCTTGGGCGATCTTGGGGCGACCTTTGGGGGCTCTTGGGCCGTCTCGAGCCGTCGGTAGGCAGAAAAGAAGCAAATGCGAAACTCCTTCAAGCACCCAAGGAAAATCAATGATTTTGGCCTTTTCGGGCCTTCCTGGAGAACCCTCATGGAGGCCTCTTGGACCGTCTTGGGCCATCTTAGGGCCATCTTCGGCCGTCTTGGTGGGCTCCTGGCCCGTCTGACGCCGTCGGAAACTGTTTTGGGGGCCTCTCTGGGACGACTTGGCCCACTTGGAATGCTCCAGGGCCGTCTTGGAGGCTTTCTTGGGCGTGTTAGAGGCCTCTTGGGTCGTCGTTGAGCCCTTTTGGTGCCGTCTTGGGGGCCTCTTGGGCCGTTCTTGGGCCATCTTGGAGCTTTCCTGGGCGTTCTGGGGGCGATCTTGGCAGCCTCTAGGGCAGTATTGGGCCGTCGGATGGCTGAAAATGGATCATTTTACATAGGGAAGCATGTGTAGCAGCATAGAGGGGCCGCACCTGTGTCGGCTCAAGTTCTCATCTCGCCAGATGCACGGCATCTGGTACGAGGGGCTGAGGGATTCAATTGTCGTTGGGCTCCGCTATTACACCGCCCAACTCGCCGCAGTCTGCCCTGCATCCCCTCCCTGTCCAGAGCTGGTCTGCCCAGAGATCCCAGGCTGCCCAGCTCTCGCCTGCGGGAACTGTAGCTGCCCGCCGGTGCCGTCGGCGACGCAGGCCGTGCTCACCGGCGCGGCGCTGGCGGCGGGGTGCCTCGCCGCCGGGGTCGTGGGCGGGGGCGCCGCAGGATTCCTCGCGGGCCGGCTGCTGCCGGCAGTTCGGTGCCCACGACAGGCTCCGAGCGAGAGCGCGGGGGAGGCCCCGGGCGCAGGCGGCGCGCCCAAGCCCCCGCTCGCCGAGCCGCTGGCGCTGGTGGGACCGCCGTACCTCCCACCCCCTTCCTCCGAGGCGGACTTCGAACAAGAGGCCCGCGCCCAGGCGGCAGCCGTGCGCGTGAGGCGCGTCGCGGCGGCGGCGGCTGCGGCTGGCGCTGGCCGTGCCTGATGGCGGCCCTCGCGGCCCTCGGAGCGGCTGACGGTGGCCATGTCCTCTCGAACGCTGGCGTCACCGAGGGCGACTTCATCGCTGTCAGGTACCAGGCCCGCGGGGCCCCACTGAGGCATGAGCGCCTGGTTCTGCTGCTCCTGCCGAACCACTCGTTCACTGGCGTCACGCCGGACGGGGACTGCTATGAGAAGGACCTGCTGCCGGAAGACGACACCTTTGGGGAGCCTCTTGGACTGTTTTCGGCGCCTCGTGGGAACCTCATAATGGTCTCCACGGGGTCCTCCTGGCCGTTTTGGAGACATCCTGGGGCCAAGTTGCGCTCTCTGGGGGTTGGCCGTCGTGGAGGCCATCTTTGGCGCCTTCGAGGCCTCTTCGGCCGTCTTGGAGCCCTCTTGGGACAGTCTCGGGGGCGTCTTTGGCCGTTATGGAGCGATCTTTGAAACCATATCAACCGTCTTGGAGGCTGGGGGCCTTTGGGCTTCTTGGAGGTTTGGGGGGGCTTCTTGAGGCCCTTTGGCCGTCTCAGGGCGAGGTGGAGCCTCCACCTGTTCCCGAGTGGGACCTCGGTGGCTCGGAGCAGACTGGCGAGGCCGACGATGCCGTCGTGCTGGACTCGCCCCGAACGCCCTGAGTGGATCACGCGCTGTCATGCCTCAGTCAGGGGCCGCCCGAGGATCGCATGTGCCCGCGGGAGCACAGCTACGGGGCGTGAAAACGACCACAGCCATTGCTTTGCCGCCTTGCAGCCCGCAGAAACAAAGCAGTGGTTGTGGTCATTTTCGTTGAGCTTGGCACCAGGGAAATGACCACAACCACTGCTTCTTTTTCGGCCGGCGGGAAGGCGGCGCAAACAAGAAGCAGTGGTTGTGGTCATTTTCCCGTCCCGCAACAGCCAGTTCCATCAGATGTTCGCACAGGCCGCTGCCGCCCTGGAGTTCAGGATGGCGCCCTACCCGGGGGCGCCGCAGCGGGATCTCCGTCGACCGCGCTCCCATCGGGGGCGCGGCCTCGACGAGCGCACGAAGCGGGGCCGGTGGCAGGCGGCCAAGGGCGCGACGAGGCGCGAGAAAAAACGGGCCGCGGGCCGACGGCGTCGCGAGCGGGCGCGCGCCCTCGATTGCGAGCGCCTGCTCGAGGAGCGCCTCGTGCGTGGACGCTCCCTGCTTGGCATCGCTCGGACGTGTGCATTTTTCCTTCGGCGAGGACCATCGAGGAGCATCCTTGACCATTTGGCGAAAAAACCACGCACGAAACCGAAAAACACACGGAATGGACGTCCGAGCGATGGCGAGCCTGCCGACGATGCCGCTGAAGCCGCAACCCCGTCCGTCGCCGAACTGTTCGGTGGCGCGGGCGGGGCGGCAGCGGCGGCGCGTCGCTGCGGGCGCCATTCGAGGGGGTGGGAGGTGAGGGGCGGCCCCGCTGGAGATCCGTTGCGCCCTTGCGCGATGGCCGGCCTCCGAGCAAACGTCTTGCGAGGCCAAGTCCAGGCCGCGATGCTGGGCCTTCCCTGCGCCGTTCTCCGCGGCTCGGAATGTCAACGTGCCGTTGAGAAGCGGGGAGAGACTTCGCGGCTTGCCCAATCTGCCGCCTCCTCAGAAGTCCAAGGTACACCTAGGCAGCATATTTTTGGACCTCGCGATTCAGGTCACAAGAATGCGCACGCGCAAGGGAGCCCCGTTTTGCCTCGAGCATCCCCGCTGCAGTTGTACGCGGCACGATTCCCGCCTGTTCGCTGTCTTTCCACAGGCACGGAACCGCGCAGTTATGGTGAATCATTGCAGTTTCAGCAGCCGCCATCGCAAGGCCACGAGGCTGGCCTTCGGAGGGGGCAGTGGTCTAGACTTGGGGGTCCTGGGCCAGCCAGGATCCGTCCAGTGCTCGGGTCGTCAGGGGTCTTGTTCTTCCACAGGAAAGAAGCAAATCGTTTTGGAGGGTCGTGGCGCATGGGGGCCGCTGCGTACCTTCCCAGACTTGCCTCAGCCCTCGCCCGGGCTTCGCCGTCGCCAATCTGGAGCGAGAGACATTCGGTATGACTCGTCGTGCAGCCTGCCGGCTCCCCGCGCCTGAGGGCTGAGAACTTCGGCCTGGGCCCTGAACGGTTGGGGTTGTTGCGCAGACGTCCGTCAATGCGAATTGTTCCTCGAGCTCAGCCCAGCAGTTGGGCGGGTTCGATTATCTCGCTACAGTGGCCAATATCAGGGCATCGTTCGCAACAGAATGCGCTCACCGCCAAGGGGAAAAGAGAGCATGGTTGCGGGATCCACTAGTACTGCTCTCGAAAACCTCGGACTGGCGTTACCAATGCTACGCGTGACATGCGTACCCATTTTGGCTCTCCGGTTTCCCCCCCCCACGGCCACCCTCACTCTGGGGTTGTTGCGCAGACGTGTGACAATTAGAATTGTACCTCGAGCTCAGCCCCACAGTTGGGCCCGCTCGATTATCTCGCTTCAATGGTCAACATCAGGGCATCGCTCGCAACACAACGCACTCAACGCCAAGATTGAAACAGAACACCCGATTATCAGGGCCATCTTGGAGTCACCTTGAGCTTCTTCGACCGATCGCAAGCTTAGAGGGGTCTCTTGGCCCATGTTGGGCCCCTCTAGGCCCCAAGCAAGTCATGCGACAAGAACCACGGAACCCCCAGGGGAGAGGCGATAAGCTCCGAGAGATTCGGCAATTTCGGGTCCTCGTTGCAACCGCTTTGGATCAAGATTGCCACGCGCCCAGATAAAGAACAAACATGAACTCATCCGATGGTCTACCCTTCATCCCAATGTCTTCGTCTTGTTCGTCTCAAGCTATTTTGCCAGCGGTCATAATCTACTGGGGGACGCGGGGGAACCTCCGACCACGCTCGCTCCGTACGGCCCAGTACCGGGCCAGGGGTTTTCAGCAGCACCCACCTTCGGCAACGAGTCTTGCCCTGCGCACCTCCGTGTCTGCCTCCTCCTTCCGTCCTGCCTCTTTCCGCTCCCGCAGGATTGTTGCTGTACGGGGTGCAAGGCGCGCGCGCCTCGATGTTGAGTATTACGGTGGGGGTGAAGACGACGTGAGCATGACGATGGCGACGACAACGCCAACGACGATGATGATGATGTTGATGCTGATGCTGATGTTGATCATACTTTTGCTGCTGCTGATGATGCTTATGCTGCCGATGATGAAGAAACTGATGATGGTGGTGATGGTGATGATGAGATGCTGAGTATGATGAGGATGATGATGATGATGATGACGACGCCGATGACCATGATCATGGCGTTGATGGTGGCAGTGGTAGCGATGACGAAGGGCGATCATTCTGATTGTTCTGACGGCTTGCTCAGCGATGACCCGATGCCGCGGCACCAAGCCGTACCTCGACATCCTCATTCAAGGTGCCGCCGTGCCCCCCACGTCGCCGACGTCCAGCATGAGGCGCCACAGAGCAGGAGGGATAGTCGTGGCCCGCTCCTGACAAGGGACGCAGCTTGAGCCGAAGTGGCCCAGCATGGCTATGGTTGACGACGGTGGTGACGATGATGATGGGGGCGAGGACGAGAATGGGGATGATGATGATGATGATGATGATGATGATGATGATGATGATGATGATGATGATGATGATTCTCATGATGTCCATGGTGATAGTGATGGTGGTGATGATGAGGATGATGGTGATGATGGTTATGATGATGGTGATGCTGATGATAATGGTGATGGTGATGGTGATGATGATGGGGGTGGGTCGGTGGATGTCGATGGTGAGGATGATTATACTGATGATGCTGATTAGGATGACGATGATGAGGATGAGGATGAGGATGATGGGGATGATGAAGCTGAAAATGATGATGCTGATGATGAGGATGATGATGAGGATGAGGATGATGGAGGTGATGATGCTGAAGATGATGATGATGATGATGCTGATGATGATGATGATGCTGATGATGATGATGATGATGATGATGATGATGATGATGATGATGATGATGATGATGATGATGATGATGATGATGATGATGATGATGATGATGATGATGATGATGATGATGATGATGATGATGATGATGATGATGATGATGAGGAGGAGGAGGAGGAGGAGGAGGAGAGAAACATTGAGGACAAAGGAGGATCTAACGAGGGAGGAAGAAGATACGCACGAGGGTAATCGTTAGAAGAAGGAGGGGAGGAGAAGGAAGTGGAGGAAGATGAGGATGAAGAAGAGGCAGAGGAGGTGAACGATGCGGAGGAGGATGACGAGGAGGTCATCCGTTGCTCTTCCGCTCTGTCCCCCCTCTCCTCTCGCCTGCCTCCGCGCCGCCCTGCCCCTGCCCCCCCCCCCCCCTCTCGTGACCCTCCCGGCTGCGGCCCGCTGACCCTTCCTCCCCTGCCGCTGCCGAGTGACGCGTCACCGTATCACTCCCGCTGCCCCCCCCCCCCTCTCGTGACCCTCCCGGCTGCGGCCCGCTGACCCTTCCTCCCTGCCGCTGCCGAATGACGCGTCACCGTATCACTCCCGCTGCCCCATTGCAGCCTGATCTCTCTGGTATACTACATGGCACTGCTCGAACGGGGCCTCCAGAGCCTTCCCGAACGCTCTCAGAGCGTGCCGGGGCGCTCTGAGAAGACCGCGGCGCCCGAGTCGTCCTCCAGAACCGCGGGTTCCCAGATATTCTCGATTTATCCTCACGTGATTTTACCTTCGTGCTGGTTTCGACTTAGTTTCACTGTTCCGCCGCTCCAGCGTACGATGTACTTCTGGTTTAGGGTTTAGGGTTTAGGGTTTAGGGTTGAGGGTTTCCTCCCCGTGCGCGTCGCGCCCCGTCGGACGGACGATTGACCGCCCCGCCCCGCTCCGCTCCGCTTCCCTGCTGCCGCAGCGCAGGTGTTATCATACACTTGAATTTCCAGCAGCACACCTTCGACTGGGTCGACCTCAACAAGGTGCCCCTCCTCCTGCCCCCCCTACTCCTACCCTTCCCCCTCCTCCCCCTCCTCCCACCCCAACCCCTACCCCTCCTCCTCCCTCCTCCTCCTCCTCCTCCTCCTCCTCCTCCTCCTCCCTCCTCCTCCTCCTCCTCCTCCTCCTCCTCCTCCTCCTCCTCCTCCTTCTCCTCCTCCCCCTCCCCCCCCTCCTCCCCCCTGTACTCCTCACCATTCCTGCCCCGCCGCCAGGGCGCGAGCGCACGGAGGGGGAGGGGGATCGGAGGTGACCGCCGGAGGGAGCGAGAGCTGCGTGCAGGGGGCGGGGCAGGGCGCGGCGAACCTCTCGCGCGGGAGGCATCTGCGTCGCAGCTGGGTGTGGACGGGCTCGGGGCTTGGCATCGCTCGGACGTGTGCAGTGTTCCTTCGGCGAGGACCATCGAGGAGCATCCTTGATCATTTGGCGAAGAAACCACGCACGAAAGCGAACAAAAACACAGGGAATTGACGTCCGAGCGATGCCCAGGGGGGGGGAGGAGAGGCGGCCTCCTGCGCGCTGCCTCCAGGATGGGGTCAGGATCGCTCACCTCCTCGGGTGTCGAAACGGGCAGGGAGGGAGAAGAGAGAGAGAGAAAGAAGCAACACACTACGCTACAGAGTAACCCCACACATTTGTCATGTGTCCTGCGTGATGGTAGCTGACGTGGAACTTGCGAGCATGTTGCTCGTGGCCGTTGCTTCGCCGACATCGAAGGCGGCGCGGTTCAAACCTTGGGGGCCTGACATGCCGTGCCAAAAGAGTCGACTACAACGCCAAAGGGAAACTTAATTTTTCAAGCATCGCACAGGAAACGGTTCGCACGCCGCCGCTTCATCAAAGAGTCTCTGGGGGCAAGCGCTGCTTATGCGGCCGCCCAAACAATGCGGCTCTGGGATCCACGCGCGAGGCGAAGCCTGTCGACTGAAAGTCTCGGTACTGTCGGACCGAGATGTAAGATCGAGGTCGGTTCGTGGAGGGTACCCTAGTGTTCTTCGTGCTCGTTGGACGTTATGATGCATCCTGGTGATGGTACCCTTGGATGTTCTGTGCGTTTTGGCCGACTGAGGGTCCCATGTTCTTGAGGAGTGTTCTTGTGGCCTAGGTCTGGCTGTATCGCACGCGCGCGAAGTGACGGGGAGGGGTGGCGGGCGCGTTCGGCACAAGGCCCCCGCGAGCCCCGGCGAGGAGGCAGGTGCCGCGCCCCAGCGCATGCTCCTTGGAGGATAGGTCGGCGCGGGCGCGTGCTGTCATGGACTGATCGTGCGCGGGTGTATCAGTTTCCCTGTGCTCCTCCTCCTCTTCCTCCTCCTCCTCCTCCTCCTCCTCCTCCTCCTCCTCCCCCTCCTCCTCCTCCTCCTCCTCCTCCTCCTCCTCCTCCTCCTCCGCCCTCCTCCTCCTCCCGCGCAGGTCCAGGTCTTCGCTCTGGAGTCCCTGATGCTACCCGGGTCTCTTCGACCCACGCTTGCATCAGAGTCTCCCACGTGCGTTTGCTGTCCAGGGCCTGGACCGAGGCCTTCGGGTCGGGACTCGCAGGCCAGTCGTGATCGGGTGACGCCGCTCTCTTCTCCGCCATCCGCTTGTAGTTTGTGTTCTTCCTGGCGGCATTCATTCCTTTCGTTTTTTTCCGCTGGAGAATGCTCGTCGCTTATGCGCTCAGCACGCTCGTGCACTTGCGGCATCGGAGGGCGCGAGCGGCGTCTCTGAAGCTGGGTCGCGGGGCCCCCGGGGAAGATGTCATGCGCCGACTGTCCTGGAGAGGTGCGCGCGGGCAACGCGCGAAACAATCTGGCGGTGTAGAGTCCGCCGAAACGAGCATCGTAACTCCGACATCATGACGAGTACTGGGCACCCGCCACAGTGGACCTCCCCTGATTCGAATTCAAGAGACCCCCATTCATTGCGAACGTCAGACTGAACGCTCGCGCCCGTTCCGGCGCGGGCACGCGGACTAACGCTACCGGGTCGTCGCCCGAGGAACCTTGCGCGGGCGCGGTCTTCATTCTCCCTGGGCAATTCGAAAACGACATCTCTCGGAGGCCCGCCCGAAGAAGGGTTCAGTAAGTGCCTCGCCAAGAACTGTGTCCTTGCATCGTCAGCGCCTCGTTGACGCGGGAACTCTTCGCACTTGATCAATAGCGTCTCAGGCCGCCAGTTCATCGGCTGTGGGTGGTAGGCATGAAATGCGCGTTGCACAGAGACGCCCCCGTGCCTGGCGACATATCCGCGCAAACCATCCAGGGCCACCTCGGCGCCTATCTCTAGCATTGATTCCTTGAGCTGCTCGCGCGGCGGCGGCAGCGCGGGCGCGGCGCAATAATAAATTTGGGCGCCGCGACGGGGGCCGCGCCTTTGACGGAGAGTCACCGGCGGGCGCCCGCGTTCACACATAGGGCGGCTACAGTTCGCGGCGATGATGGCGATGATGATGATGCTGATCCATGAAGAGGATGCCGCGCCTGCGATGTCCGGGGCGACCTGGGCATATAGCGGCCGCGCTGAGGGGCCGCCCCATCCTACGGCGTCGAGGAAACCCTACGCGCGCGATGCCCTTGGCTTGGCGGCCGCGACGGGTAGCGGCCGCACTGAGGCCCCCCCCTCCCCTGCGCGCCCCTTCTATGGATGCCGCGCCTGCTATGCCCTGGGCGACCGCGACGGATAGCGGCCGCGCTGAGGGGCCACCCCCTGCGCACCCCCTACGGTGTCGAGAATATGCCGCGCCTGCCGCGCCCTGGGCGATTGCGACGGATAGCGGCCGCGCTGAGGGACACCCCCCTGCGCACCCCCTATGGTGTCGAGAATATGCCGCGCCCGCTGCGCCTTGGACGACCGTGACGGATAGCGGCCGCGCTGAGGGACCACATTTTGCGCACCCCCAATGGCGTCGAGAATTTGCCACGCCTGCTACGCCTTGGACGACCGTGACGGATGGCGGCCGCGCTGAGGGACCACCCCCTGCGCCCCCCTTTACGGTGTCGAGAATATGCCACGCCTGCTACGCCCTTGGGCGACAGTGACGGATAGCGGCCGCGCTGAGGGACCACCCCCTGCGCGCCCCCTACGGTGTCGAGAATATGCCGCGCCTGCCGCGCCCTGGGCGATTGCGACGGATAGCGGCCGCGCTGAGGGACAACCTCCTGCGCACCCCCTATGGTGTCGAGAATATGCCGCGCCCGCTGCGCCTTGGGCGACCGTGACGGATAGCGGCCGCGCTGAGGGACCACCTTCTGCGCACCCCCAATGGCGTCGAGAATTTGCCGCGCCTGCTACGCCTTGGACGACCGTGACGGATGGCGGCCGCGCTGAGGGACCACCCCCTGCGCGCCCCTTTACGGTGTCGAGAATATGCCACGCCTGCTACGCCCTTGGGCGACAGTGACGGATAGCGGCCGCGCTGAGGGACCACCCCCTGCGCGCCCCCTACGGTGTCGAGAATATGCCGCGCCTGCCGCGCCCTGGGCGACCGTGACGGATAGCGCCCGCGCTGAGGGGCCACCCCTTGCGCGCCCCTTGCGGCGTCGCGTCTGCTTTGCCCTGGGCGAGAAGCGCGCGTGGCGGCCGCGCTGTATCTGGGCGCGTTTATCGCGCGGCTGCTCCGCGCGCGGCGCACGCGTCGCGGGCGCGACGCAGCGAACGCGCCGGGCGCGCACTGGCGAGCGAGACGGAAAAGCAAAGGGGCGGGGAGGGAGAAGAGGAGGAGGAACGCGGGCGCGACGCGGCAGGGCAGAAAACCAGAAACCCATTACGGAATGTGGAACAACACAAAAAAGCACCGATGCTGACGCGCGCGCCCGCTGCCTGGCCCCCCCACTCGGGGCTGGGTGGGGCAGCTGAAATACATGGGGGTGGCGCGAGAACCCCCCCCCCCGGCGCGCTGGCTGACGCGACTGCGCAGGCGGGGCCCGCCAGACCCGCAGTATGAATTTGGATCCGCGTTCGGGGAGAGCGAGGGCGCGGGGGACATTGGGCGGCGTTCGCACGCTGCCCTCCCCGCGGACAGAGCGAGCCACTGGGCCCCCCCCCCCGCTGGTGCTAGGGCGCCACCCACGGCTAGCTTGCCGGGCTAGAACGCGGGGCGCGGGCGGCAGCGAATTCAGGCGGCCGCAGGTGGAGTGGAGGGCTTGCTGCGTCGCCGGGGCAGCCCGCGCCGCGGGGGGCAAGGCAGCCAGCGGGGCGCGGGCAGAGACAGCTGCCTCACGCCGCGCGGCTTCATCGCGACGGAAGCGCTCGAGAAGGGGGCAGTCGTGGACGGTTTGGAGGGTGGCGGCAAGCACGTTGGCCCGCTGTTGGGGAACTTGCGCTACCATGGCGCTGGTTGCGCTGTCAGCCGCGGTTGCTGGAGTGGGCCCGCGGTGGAGGCGCCGCGACAGGCCGGAGCGTTTGTCGCGTGGTCCTGGAGCAGCAGGGGCTCGCCGGGCGGCTCGGCGCCCCCGCCCCGGGCGAGGGGGCGGCCGCGCAGAGGGGGGCCAGTCCGTCGCCTCCTCTGGGCGGGCCTCCTCCGACGGCCCGCAGGAGACGCGCCGCGATGTTGCCGCGAACAGTGGGGAGTTCGCGGTGTGC
Source organism: Prorocentrum cordatum (assembly GCA_963575745.1). Classification (NCBI taxonomy): domain Eukaryota; class Dinophyceae; order Prorocentrales; family Prorocentraceae; genus Prorocentrum; species Prorocentrum cordatum. The sequence goes on from CAUYUJ010015466.1 coordinate 182,090, forward strand.
GTCGATCACTTCTCGAGTTCGGCGCCCGCGCGCGGGTCGCGGGGGGTCGGCTGCGGGGCGCAGCGCCGCGAGGCGTCGGTGGCGGGACAGCCCAGAACGACGCCAAACAAACGCGGCCCTGGCCGCGACCTTGCCGCGCATGAATCTCGGCACGGGGGCGCGATGTATTTCTGCACCGATGAGGGGGGGCGGCGTGCTAGCAGGCGCCGCGTCGGCTGTTGCCGCGGGCGCGCGCGCCTAGGAATGCCGCCCGCAGCAGCGAGCGATTGCGCGTCCTATGGGCCAACGATGCAGATGCAATTTTCCCGGGCGGTCGCAGACAGCGGCGGCGGGACCTGGCGCTGCCGCCGAGCAGCCGATCAGGGTCAACAGGGGTCCTTTGTTGGCGCCATTCGAGTCGCCCTCGGCCTCGACAGCCCCCTGCAGGTTAGACGCGGTGGTCGATTCGGGTTCGTCAGTGGCGTTGGCCCGCCTGCTTCTTAGGCCGCTGTAGGGGGCTGTCTTCTTTCTGGGGGTGGCTATCTGGCCCGCCTATCAGATGTCGGGGCCGTTGCCCAGGCGGGCCGTTGCCCTTGTCGCGCGGGCGCGGCGCCCGCTGCTGCCGGGGTCTTCCGCGGGGCGCCTGGGCCTTGCACGGCGGCGCCCGCTGCTGCCCCAGAGAGGAGCAGCGGCCCCCGCGGACGGCGAGAGCCCGCGTGGGGCGCCGAGTCTGAGCGTTCACCTCCAGGTGCGCTTGTCGGCGGGGAGCCCGCGTCCCAATCCGCGTCGCTATCGGGCGGTTCTTGCGCGGGCGCGCCCGGGCCCGCGTCGAGGCGAAAGGAGTTCCCGCCGTTGAAGACAGGTGGATCGGGCAAGGGGCGCCGCCACGTGGCCCAGGGCGCCCGGCAAGGCCGGCGGGGAGATCGGCAGTCGCACGCCGCAGGGCCGCGTCGATCGGGGGCCGCCGCGTCGCCCCGCCGCGCGGGCATCCCGTGGGCGGCGAGCGCGCGGCGCGGGCGTGGCGCGCGCGCCGCGGCAGGGGCCCAGCGAGTGAATGGCCCCCCGGCAGCTCGGCACCGACGCGCTGGCACGCGAAGGCCTGGCGCAGGAAGATGCCCGTGAGCGCGGCCCCTCATCGTTCGTCCAGAGCACGGCGGCCGCCTTGCCCGCGCGGCCGCGAGCGCCCCCCTGCGTCGAGGGGCGCACTTCGCTCGACATGTTTGCCTGGGGCGTCTAGAAGTCAGCGCCAAGGGGCAGTCCTGTTCTGAAGAGGGACAGGCGCCCGAGGGCTTGCAGGACGACCTCAACAAGTTATAATGCAATCGTCCATCCAGGCAAAGCTGGAAGGGTCGCCCGGTTCACCGGGCGCCGTGAGCGCGGCTAGGATCTCGCTGACATTGTGGCTTTGTTGGGCGGCATTCTTGCCAGGTGGCCGGAACGCTGGCGTCGTCGCCATCGGGGTCGACGATGGGGTCGGTCGTCTTTAGAGAGGGCGGCCCTCGTCTGGATCCGCGGTCGGCCTCGGCCCCCCGAGACTGGCGGCGCGCGGCAGGCGGCCGCGCCCCCCCCCCCGCGGCCGCCGCCTCCCGGCCCGGCGCGCCCGGGCCGCGGCGTGCGCGAGGCGATGAATTCTTAGGAGCGATATACCACGCCCCGCGTCATACGCGCACGCCGCGAGCTCGCGCCACAATTGCGCGGCGCGCCAGGCGGCGCGCGCGCGCGCCGCTCGCTCGACGCGCGCGAGCGAAGGAGGAGAGGCGGGGCGAGACCCCCTGCTTGCGTGACTTCCTCGAGGGGCCGACGGATTTCTCCTCGAGGCGCCCTCGGCGTGGGCTCGGACTGCCGGTTGCGCGCCACGTTGGGCTAAGCCTTTGCGGGCGCCCCCTTGTCAGGGGATAGGCGGGCGATGACGCTCGCCGGGCTCGCTTCCTGATCGGCCGCTTGCGGGGGCCCGCTGGCCGCGGGGCCTGCGGGCTCTGGGAAGCCTGCGGCTGCTCCTTCATTTATGGGGGGGATCGCGGGCATTGTCGCGCCATGGCTAGCCGGGGGCCGTCAGTTGGAACACGAGGCGGGCGGCTTAGCCCAGCGACGTCTGTTCGGCTTGCATGGCGGACAGCCTGGTCTCTAGTTGGACGCGCCGGTTTGATATGGTGGCTTGATTGCTGGCGACAGTGGCGACCGTGCTTCCTAGCTCATCAAGGGGGGTTTTGGGGCGATTGATGCCGGCCTCGTTGCGATGGGGGCGCGCGGCGCCCCCGTCGGGCACCCCCCTTGCAGCGCGGGTTTCAGCCGAGTCATGGGGCCCAGAGGAATCATCGGGGCCATCGTCTTCCAGCGCGCCCGCTGCCAGGCGACGTCGGCTCGCGCTCCGCTTGGGGGTGGCGCCCGTCCGGGGCGACAGTGGCGGGCGTAGTTTGTCGGGCAGCGAACGGCGCGCGCGGTCGTCCCGCCGCCGGGCGCTGTTTCTCCGCCGCCGCCCCGCGCCCCGGCGGCGCGGTTGGGGGCCGGGCCCTGGCAGCTCGCGGGCGCCTTCGGGCCAGGTGTTCGGGCCCCTAGACCCCGCGCCCAGGTCTGGTCCTGGTTTGAGTTCGGCCGCGGACATGGCGCGTTGGTCGGCAAACCCGGTCGCGATCAGGACTTGAGCGCGGTCGCCGATGCCCCGCGGCCCGCGGGCCTGCGCACTCGGGAGGGGGCCTCGCCCATGCAGGCTTCGCTCGCCCCGTCGGATGAGGAGCTGAAGGGCGCGAGGGCATGGACTTCGCGGGTGGTGGCCGGCGTTGAAGCTGCGCCCGAACGTTCTGCAGCCCCTGAACTCTCTGGCACCTCCTGTTCATCGCGGACCATCAGGGCGATGGGGCCCGCCGCTCGAGGGCGTTTTTTGGACCAGTCCTGACGCGCGGGCCGCGCTGCAGTAGTTGACAGCGTGGACTGGGTGGGCGCCGGTGTAGACTCGGCCGGGCGACCGCGCGCCGGCGGCGCCCCTGTGCGGGCCAGCGCAGAGAGCGTCGTCGCTTTGGTAGATGCGTTTGGGGTGTTCCATTCTCGCGGCGCGCTGATACATGAGGTCGGTTTTTCGGCGATGTCTCTGGTTGCCAAGGAGAAGATGGAGTGCCTCAGCGTGGCGGCATTCCCTTACCCGCGTGATCCCGTCTACTGGCCGCTGAATCAGTGCATCGCACAGATCGATGATGCGGGTCGTGGGGTCTGGGTCGTTGGGCGCAACCGGGCCTCGCGCGAACGCTTTGTAGACGGCCTCTTTGCTTGTCACCGTGGTGTCTCTGGCCCAACATCAGTGGTTGCGGAGCGCGGTGGTTCCCGTCTGGGGCCCCGAATATCTTGTCGAGCGCAGGTGGGGACCCCAGATTTCAAGCCTAATACGCGAAATTAGCGCTTTTTGCTTTTAGGGGGCTTCCTCGGCGTTCTCTTGATGTTGTTTTGGGGCGTTTCGGCGATCTCTTGGGCGCGTAAGGCCACTGTGGGTTGCCATGGTTCTTCATTGGGCCATCTCTGGGCCTTCTTCGGCCGTCTTGACGCCCTCTTGGGAAGTGTTCGTGCGCTGCGGAGCAATTTCGTTTGTTTTGGGACGGTCTTCCGCTGTCCTGCGGCTTTCTGGAAACCAACGGAGCGCCAGAAAATATAACCATCGATGGCGGTGCTGTTCGAATCCCTGCAGGGCGACCGTGGAACTCTTAGCGGGGCATGGTCAATAGACAAGCAGCGAACATCGCACCAGCGCGCCGCTGGCACGGTGGTGGTGCAATATATATATATATATATATATATATATATATATATAGGTATAGGTATATATGTATAGGCTCTAGAACGAGCTCTCAAGGGCCACTTCTGTATTTCAGCTCCCGTCATCAAGTTTCATTGCGCTGCTTTCGGTTTTGGCCATGGCTTCTTCGTGTAACAGGCGCCAGGCGTGGGCGGTTTATTTCGTGCAAAGTTTCTGATCGAGGACGTTGCTTACATTCTTCTCGACGACATCGTTGGCAGCTACTCTCGCGTCGTGGAACGCTCAGAGGAGACCTCCGTCTCGCATGGAGCGCGTCTTTCGATGCATGGGGGCTCGGCGCGGGGGGCATGATTGCAGGTCGTCAGGGGGCCCCCAAATGGCCGCTCAGCGCCGGCCGCCACTCCGCGCGCCGGACACAGGTAGGCAATATATGTGCAGCCATAATGTTGGCGGCCTTGGCTCCCAAGATCAAGCGGGAGAAACGTGGCGACCACTGCAGCGCTGTCGCAGTGGAGGATTGTATCTACATCTCTCTGCATCCTAGTGATTGCCAGCGTCATTCGACAGTGGGCAGGGCGACTCTCAATCACCTCGCCTGCGATCTTACGCGCGCTGCTTCCGCCGTGGCCAGTTCAGGGAAAAGTTCGAAGAAGTTTGGCGGCTTCCTTGGCAGCGTCTGACATTGCATTCGACAGCGCATTTTTGGAAGTAGGCGCCCCCTCCCTCTTCATCACGAGGCCAAGCCCGAATCGGACCGCAACGACCAATACTCAAATATTCTATTAGATTGCGCGTCCAATTTGGGGAACATAATGTCGGCTTGCGCTGCTCAGGCTGTCGATGCCGACCCTCGCTGCGAACTCCGACTTTCCGATCGTTGCCCTGTTGTTGCCATGCGGGCCCAGGACGTCGTCGAGTGCGTAGCTTGCCGTCGGCCAGAGCTTTCGGCACGAATCAAAACACAGCGGCGTTGGGACACTGCAGACATGGGGATCCGGATTAGTTATTGGCGATATCTGGCATCTTCAGCTGCGTCTTGCGATTGCCTTGACGGGTGCCTTCGGGCCATGCAGAGTGCTATCGACGATGTGGCAGATCTCCTCGAGTCTCCTTCCCTCCTGCCCGACTGCCCCCACAGTCTGGCTCAGGAGCAGTTTGTAGAAATTGTTCGGGAGAGGAAAAGCCGGCCACCTGCGGGCCCGAATCGTCGACCCCAGCATTCAGAAGTTCTTCACAGGAAAGACACCCAAAACAAGAGCACATAGCTGAACATGATCGCCAGACCCGCATGGGGCTCTATTGCGAAGGATTTACGGCCGATGCCGCCGACCCTGTAGGCAGCGACGACGAAGACAATGGAGGTAGAGCAGTCCAAGATGCCCTCAGATGGCTCGAAGACGGCGCCAGATGCCTGCAAGGTCGTCCGAAGACAGCCCAAGAGGCCTCCTCTAGGGTTCGGGAACGGCTCCAGAGAGTGCCAAGATAGGCAAAGAACGCCATCAAGTGGCCCGAGAGGGTTCCAAGACGGCGTCAAGCGAGGTCCAAAAGCGCCCGCAGAGGCTGTCAATAGTGCCGCCAGAGGCAGTCAAGAGGGTTTCAAAATGGCGAAAGGTCTCCAAAAGAGCCTTAAGATAGGCTGAAAGGGCCCGCAGATGGCCCCCGAGGGCCCGCAGATGGCCCCCGAGGGCCAACGGAGCCCCAGGACGCAGGAGGATGAGAGGCGGGGGGCTGCGTATCCGAGGGGGGACCCCCCCCCGGGAGTTGGCCCGGGACCCCCCCCCTCCCTGGCGGGGAAGGGATCAAGGGAAGGGGCTGTGCTTCCCTTCGACTGAAGGACGACGTTGTTCCATTTTCGCGTGAACGTGTGTAGGGGGCCCTCGGAAAGCAGAAGAGGCGACGACGCTGTGGGGCAGATGGAGAAGCCTCTCCCACACGCCGACAGGGTCGGCGGATTCCAGTTGAATTCAGCATTGGAGGTGTTGTTTCCGCGGATCGGACTGCATGGGCGGCTGGGCTGAAACGCGCTGCGGAGGTCAAGTTTCGCGCCAGCGACCATCCCCAAAAAGGCTCTCCTTGAACACCGTTTGGCCAAGGCGGACAGAAGTTGTTGCTGACATTTGAGGTACTTCAGAGGCAAAGCGCCGGTGTCTATCAAGTTGCAGGCTCATTCATCGGCGCCCCGTTCAACCGCCACTTTCCTTCTCCTTCTCATGCCTTGGCAAGCTTACGCATGAAAAGAAAGATGCACATGGGAGAAGAAAAACTCAGGGCGCTTTCTCGCATGTGACCGAATCCCATCCAAACGAGACAAGAGGTTTGTGGCTGCGACGGTTCTCAAGCTGGGCGAGTGGCGGAAGCGTGCCAGGGTTCTGCCGATGCGCGCGTTCACGCCGAGGCGCGCCTGCGCTTCTCTGTGGCGAGAGAACTCTTCAGCTAAGTTGGCTGCGTTACAGCCGGGGCCCTGAGGAAGGAACCCTTTTCGTTGGGGAGGGGCTCGGTGTTCCTTGATTGTTCGACAGTTTGCCTTCTGTTTTCCTGAGGTTTTCCACGGGAAGTCGAAGTTCAACTTATGGGAGAAAGGGGCCCCGTTCCTTATTTAGGGTTCCTTAGGTCAACGCCCCGACTGTAGTGCGGTGCGACTGGCCCAGAGAAATGGCTCCTGCAGTCAAATGTACGAAAAGCGGTGAGGGCGCAGGTAGGAGAATGGGCGTTCCGCAGGCGGGGCCAGCAAACTGACATGCACGGCGAGATCTTCTGGGCCGCCTGGCGCGACGAGTGGAGGCTTCGCCTTGACAGTTGCAGTTCTCGCCGGGATTGGTGGCGAGGGGTGCCGACTCTGTGGACCGGGCATGCGTTGCCCTCGTGTATCGGTGCTTTGTCGTTCTCACGGGCTCGCGAGCTTGAGCCGCAGCACGACGAATTGACCTTGAGGGGTCTCCCCCTGCTCGTGGTCTTGCAGCGAGACACGTTTTGAAGTTAAAACCCTGCCTGGATAGAGCTTGAGTTCGCGATGGATTCCCGTGCGTTGGTCGAACTACTCAATATGGATGTGACCTGCGACAACTCGCTCATCCAGACAATCGTCTCCAGAGTGCATGGGACGCTTGCATCTTTGTACGGCGAGGTCTTTGCATATAAAGGACAACATCTGGCTTCCCGCGTTTGGAGGCCACGCATCGTGAAACGCTGCCATCAGAGCTCGAAGAGACATTTATTTTGATAGGGGCCCGGGTCTGGCCACGGAGTTGCTCGGCACCGCAGTTTTGCAGATCTTTTCCTACTTTGGGCTGCAAGACGGTATGGGCGCTGCTGCCTGAGTTGCTTTCGCCATCCGTCCGCGCGCCAGGGTACCCCCCAAACATCTTAGCAGCCGACGTTGCGCTTTTGCCTGATCAGGACTCTGCTTTTGTCTGTGAAGCGATCGCAGCGGACAGAGCAGTCCGGGTAGCCACTTTCGTGTCTTCGACGGCGAGGCCCCGATCACGCAAGCGAGTTGCGCTTTTGCCTGATCAGGACTCTGCTTTTGTCTGTGAAGCGATCGCAGCGGACAGAGCAGTCCGGGTAGCCACTTTCGTGTCTTCGACGGCGAGGCCCCGATCACGCAAGCGAGTTAGATTTGAAGAGTAGCCTCAATTGTATTTTCCTGAGCTCTTCCAGCTTAGTCTTCTGGTATGTTTCTCACGTCCGAATTGACAAATTCAGTGCGAGATTTGCCTTAGCGCATTGCGGTCTTGTTTTGTCCACGCCTCAAGTTTTCGATGTCTTGTTGTGAGTATTTTCGCTGTACTTGCGTACTCGCTGACACATGTTGTGCTTTATGTTGGTTGTCATAGTTCGTGCATGGAGGACCCGATCAGGGAACCGTCAGAGGGAGAATACACACATATGTTTGTATGTCTATATATAGAGAGAGATATAAACAGGTTCCCCAATCAAAGCTTGCCTCTGTAGGGGTCCTAGCGGACTCATGGTTAGGTTAGCTGCGGCGCCGATTTCGGCGGCACGCCCGGGTGCCCAGGTGCCCGGGTGCCCAGGTGCCCGGTAGCGTTATAGCGCTATAGCCCTATAGCCTTACGGCCTTATAGCCCTATAACCCTACAGCCCCGTAGCCCTAAGAGCCCTATAGCCCTAGAACCCTATAGCCCAATCGCCCTAATAGCCCTATGGCCCTACAGCCCTATAGTCCTATAGCCCTGTAGCCCCATAGCCCTCTAACCCTGTAACACTATAGCCCAATCGAGCTATAGCCCTATAACCCTATAACCCTATAGCCCGTATAGCCCTATAGCCCTATAGCCTTATAGCCCTACAGCCCTATAACCCCATACTTCTGTATGTCTATAGCCCTATAGCTCTATAGCCTTCTAGACCTATAGCCCTATGGTCCTAAAGCCCTATATCCCCATAGCCCTATAGCCTTTACAAATACGTAGCACCCCGCAATTGCGGATAAGAGTGAGGGGGCGGGCGCGGGCGACGCGGGCGTCGAGCCAGCGGACCTCGTGGCCCTCATCGTCCTTGTCGATGGCGCCCTCCTCCTCCTCCTCCTCCTCTTCCTCGTCCGTGTCCTCGTCCTCATCGTCGTCGTCGTCGTCGTCCGCCTCCTCCTCCTTTTCCTCCTCCTCCTTTTCCTTCTCCTCCTCCTCCCTTTCCTCCTCCTCCTCCTCCTCCTCCTCCTCCTCCTCCTCTTCCTCCCACATCCCGATCCTCCCCCCGCCTCCTTTCCGTCGTCGTCGTCCTCCTCCTCCTCCTCCTCCCCTTCTTCCTCCCTCCTTTCTCGTCGTCCCCCTCCGTCCCCCCCTCCTTTTCCTCCTCGCCCTCGTCGTCGGCCTCCTCTTCGTCCTCGTACTCGTCGTCGTCGTCGCCGTCGTCGTCGTCGTCGTCGTCGTCTTCCTCCTCCTGCTCATCGCCCTGCTCCTCCCCTCCTCCGCGGAGCGCGCGCGCGCGCCGGGGGGGTGGGGCGGGGCGGCGTCGGCGACGGCGACGGCGACGGCGACGGCGACGGCGATGGCGGCGGCGGCGATGGCGACGGCGATGGCGGCGGCCGCGGCGGCGGCGGCGGCGGTGACGGCTGGGTCGCGGGCTCTCCACCTCCACCTGGAAGGAATTCAAAAACAGCCCGCCGCAGGCGGCGAAAATTTTGATTTGTACATTGAACGTGGTTTGGGTCGCAGGTTCTCCACCTGGAACGAATGCAAAAGAAACTCGCCGCAGGCGCCGAAGTTTTGGCTTGTTCAGTGAACGTAGTTTGGGTCGCGGGTGTGTCGCGGGCTCTCCACCTCCACCTGGAAGGAATTTAAAAACAGCCCGCCGCAGGCGCCGAAACTTTTGATTTGTACACTGAACGCGTTCTGGGTCGCGGGTGGGTTGCAGGTTCTCCACCTGGAACGAATGCAAAAGAAGCCCGCCGCATGCGCCAAAAATTGTGGGTGGGTCGCGGGGTGGGTCGCGGGTGGATCGCGGGTGGGTCGCGGTGGGTCGCGGGTGCGGGCGCGGTTTGGGTCGCGGGTGGGGCGCGGGTTCTCCACCTGGAACGAATGCAAAAGAAGCCCGCCGCAGGCGCCGAAAATTTTGGGTGGGTCGCGGGGTGGGTCGCGGGTGGGTCGCGGGTGGGTCTCGGTGGGTCGCGGGTGGGTCTCGGGTGGGTCGCGGGTGGGTCGCGGGTGGGTCTCGGTGGGTCGCGGGTGGGTCGCGGGTGGTTCGCGGGTGGGTCGCGGGTGGGTCGCGGGGTAGGTCGCGGGTGGGTCGCGGGGTGGGTCGCGGTTGGGTCGCGGGTGGGTCGCGGGGTGGGTCGCGGTTGGGTCGCGGGCGGGTCGCGGGTGGGTCGACGACAACATTAAACAACAAACAACAAACAACAAATTATCCCGGCAAAGCAACCTAACAGCGATGTGTAGCAGCATATCTGGAAGCATTCCCCTTAAGATTCAGATGAGAATCCAGTTGTAGAATTTTGCTGTTCTCGCAGTCGTAGTCGCATTCGCGATGACAGTCGCAGTGGCAACGGCAGTCGCAGTCACAGCCTCAGCCTCAGCCTGCCTCAGCCTCAGCCCACCTGCTCACCCAGCCTTGAAGTCACATTTCTTCAAGCCGCAGCCCTCATCTGGCTTCCACCTCCGCCTTCAGCTCGGCTTACCTCAGCCTCCTCAGCCTCAGCCTGCATAGCCAGCCTCAGCCTCAGCCTGCCTCAGCCTCAGCCTCAGCCTGCTTCAGCCTCAGCCTCAGTCTGCCTTCAGCCTCGGCCTCAGCCTCGGCCTGCCGCAGCCTCAGCCTGCATCAGCCTCAGCCTCAGCCTCAGCCTGCCTCAGCATCAGCCTGCCTCAGCCTCAGCCTCAGCCTCATCCTGCCTCAGCCTCAGCCTGCCTCAGCCTCAGCCTGCCTCAGCCTCAGCCTCAGCCTGCTTCAGCCTCAGCCTCAGTCTGCCTTCAGCCTCGGCCTCAGCCTCAGCCTGCCTCAGCCTCAGCCTGCATCAGCCTCAGCCTCAGCCTCAACCTGCCTCAGCATCAGCCTGCCTCAGCCTCAGCCTCAGCCTGCCTCAGCCTCAGCCTCAGCCTGCTTCAGCCTCAGCCTCAGTCTGCCCGCAGCCTCGGCCTCAGCCTCAGCCTGCCTCAGCCTGAGCGTGCCTCAGCCTCAGCCTCAGCCTCAGCCTACCTCAGCCTCAGCCTGCCTCAGCCTCAGCCTCAGCCTGCTTCAGCCTCAGCCTCAGTCTGCCTTCAGCCTCGGCCTCAGCCTCAGCCTGCCTCAGCCTCAGCCTGCATCAGCCTCAGCCTCAGCCTCAGCCTGCCTCAGCCTCAGCCTGCCTCAGCCTCAGCCTCAGCCTGCCTCAGCCTCAGCCTCAGCCTGCTTCAGCCTCAGCCTCACTCTGCCTTCAGCCTCGGCCTCAGCCTCAGCCTGCCTCAGCCTCAGCCTGCATCACCTCAGCCTCAGCCTCAGCCTGCCTCAGCATCAGCCTGCCTCAGCCTCAGCCTCAGCCTGCCTCAGCCTCCCCAGTCTGCCTTCAAGGAGGTAGGATGAGAACAGCTGCCTCACCTCACCTGTCCCAAGACATCAGCCTCAGCCTCCGCCTGCCTCAGCCTCAGCCTCAGCCTGCTTCAGCCTCAGCCTCAGTCTGCCTTCAGCCTCGCCTCAGCCTCAGGCTGCCTCAGCCTCGGCCTGCATCAGCCTCAGCCTCAGCCTCAGCCTGCCTCAGCATCAGCCTGCCTCAGCCTCAGCCTCAGCCTGCCTCAGCCTCAGCCTCAGCCTGCTTCAGCCTCAGCCTCAGTCTGCCTTCAGCCTCGGCCTCAGCCTCAGCCTGCCTCAGCCTCAGCCTGCCTCAGCCTCAGCATCAGCCTGCCTCAGCATTCAAAATGTGGCCCGGGAATGGAGTTCTGGGAACTCGAAGAACACGAAGTGGCCTACAGTTGGCTCCGGGCATTCAAAATCATGCCCAGGAATGGAGTTCTGGGAACTCGAAGACCACGAAGTGGCCTACAGTTGGCTCCGGGCATTCAAAATCATGCCCAGGAATGGAGTTCTGGGAACTCGAAGAACACGAAGTGGCCTACAGTTGGCTCCGGGCATTCAAAATCATGCCCAGGAATGGAGCTCTGGGAACTCGAAGACCACGAAGTGCGTTACTGTTAGCTACAAGAGGAGTCCCCGGCACCCGTCCGGATCCCGCCCAGACCCCCCTGGGGAGTCAAGATGCTCTTTTTGACCTCACTAGAAGCCTATCAGTCTTCGCTGTTAGGTAACAACAAACAACAAACAGCAGCAGCAGCAACAACAACAATAACAACAACAACAACAACAACAACAACAACAACAACAACAACAACAACAACAACAACACCAACACCAACAACAACCACAACACCAACAACAACAACAACAGCAACAGCAACAACAACAGCAACAACAACAACAACACCAACAGCAACACCAACAGCAGCAATAACAACAACAGCAACAACAACAGCAGCAGCAACAACAATAATAATATACATCGCGGAATTCCACTTCAGCAACGCACCCAGGGACAGTGAATGCCCAAATATTGTCCCGGCAAAGCAACCTAACAGCGATGTGTATAAGCATATCTGGAAGCATTCCCCTTAAGATTCAGGTGAGAATCCAGTTGTAGAATTCTGCTGTCCTCGCAGTCGTAGTCGCATTCGCAATGACAGTCGCAGTGGCAACGGCCTTAGGATCCAATGGAATCCTAAGGATTCCTAGGGACTCCTAAGGTATCCTTAGGCATCCTTAGGAATCCATTGGAATCCTTAGGAAACCTTGGGAATCATTAGGAATCCTGATTCCTAGGGATTCCTAGGGATTCCTAAGGATTCCTAGGGAATCCTTCAGGATTCCTAAATATTCCTGAGGATGCTTAACTATGCCTACGGATTCCTAAGGATGCCTACGGATTCCTAAGGATTCCTCGGGATTCCTAAGGATTCATATGGATTCCTACGGATGCCTCAGCCTGCCTCAGTTTCAGCCTCAGCCTCAGCCTGCCTCGGCTTGCCTCAGCGTCAGCCTCAGCCTGCCTCGGCCTCAGCCTCAGCCTGCCTCAGCCTCAGCCTCAGCCTGCCTCGGCCTCAGCCTGCGTCAGCCTCAGCCTCAGCCTAGCCTCCTCAAGCCTCAGCCTCAGCCTCAGGCCACAGCCTCAGCCTCAGCCTCAGCCTCAGCCTGCCTCGCTTGGCCTCACCTCAGCCTCAGCTTGCTCGGCCTCACCTGCCTCGGCCTCAGCCTCCCTCAACAATTACTCAATATGAAAATACTCTCCCTCTTCCCCTGATGGCGTCCGGGTGATGGCCGCGCACCCTCCGCGTACTGTTTTTTTTACACACAGGATTCCCCGGAAATCACGGGAAACGACTCTCGCTGAGGCCCCGGCGTCATTTTTTCCCCAAAATGCTGCTCTTGTTGAGGCGCCGGCTTCATTTCTGCTCCCGAATCGTTCCGAATCGTGCTCCCGCTGCAGCGTGGGCCTCATTTTCGGATCGGTGTTTGGCCTCCTCGTTCAGGATGGCGTTCTCGCCCCAGTGCGGGCCTTTTTCTCGGCGCGCCCATCCGCCCGCCACCCCATCGCCGCACCGCCACCACCACCACCACCACACCCCAACAACCACCACCAGCACACCACACCACACCAACACCACCACCACCACCACCCACCACACCACCACCACCACCACCACCACCACCACCACCACCACCACCACCACCACCACCACCACCACCAGCACCACCACCACCACCACCACCACCACCACCACCACCACCACCACCACCACCACCACCACCACCACGACAACCACGCACACACGCACGCACGCACGCACGTGAACCACCACCCCACTACGCACGCGCGCGCGGAGCCACAGGTCCGCTACGACACGCGTCCGCGGATAGAGAAAATCAGCGCCATGGTAAGGGATGGGAGGGAGGGGTAGGACGTCAGATATGACGCGAGCGCACCTAGCTTGGCCTCCCCTCCTCCCCCCCCCTCATTCAGCCTCACCTTGTTTCAGCTTCGGCCTGCCTCGGCCTCATCCTCAGCCTCAGCCTCAGTCTCAGCCTCAGCCTGTCTCGGCCTGAGCCTGCCTCGGCCTCAGCCTCAGCCTGCCTCAGCCTCAGCCTGCCTCAGCCTCAGCCTCAGCCTGTCTCAGCCTCAGCCTGCCTCAGCATCAGCCTCAGCCTCAGCCTCAGCCTGCCTCGGCTTGCCTCGGCCTCAGCCTCAGCCTGCCTCGGCCTCAGCAGCCTCAGCCTCAGCCTGCCTCAGCCTCAGCCTCAGCCTGCCTCAGCCTCAGCCTGCATCAGCCTCAGCCTCAGCCTGCCTCATCCGCAGCTTGCCTCAGCCTCAGCCACAGCCTCAGCCACAGCCTCAGCCTCAGCCTCAGCCTGCCTCAGCTTCAGCCTCAGCCTCAGCCTGCCTCGGCTTGCCTTAGCCTCAGCCTCAGCCTATCTCGGCCTCAGCCTCAGCCTCAGCCTGCCTCAGCATCAGCGTCAGCCTCGCAGCCTCAGCCTGCGTCAGCCTCAGCCTCAGCCTCAGCCTGCCTCAGCCTCAGCCTAGCCTGCCTCAGCCTCAGCCTGCCTCAGCCTCAGCCTCAGCCTGCCTCGGCCTCAGCCTGCGTCAGCCTCAGCCTCAGCCTGCCTCAGCCTCAGCCTACCTCAGCCTCAGCCTCAGCCTCAGCCTCAGCCTGCTTCGGCGTGCCTCAGCCTCAGCCTCAGCCTGCCTCGACCTCAGCCTGCCTCGGCCTCAGCCTGCCTCAGCTCGGGCATTCAAAATATGGCACAGGAGTGGTGTTCTGGGAACACGAAGAACACGAAGTGGCCTACAGTTGGCTCCGGGCATTCAAAATATAGTACAGGAGGTGCTCTGAGAACACGAAGAATACGAAATGGCCTACAGTTGGCTCCGGGCATTCAAAATGTGGCCTGGGAATGGTGTTCTGGGAACACGAAGAACACGAAAAGGCTTACAGTTGGCTCTGGGCATTCAAAATGTGGCCTGGGAATGGTGCTCTGGGAACACGAAGAACACGAAGTGGCCTACAGTTGGCTCCGCGCATTCAAAATGTGGCCTGGGAATGGTGTTCTGGGAACACGAAGAACACGAAGTGGCCTACTACAGTTGGCTCCGGGCATTCAAAATGTGGCCTGGGAATGGTGTTCTGGGAATGGATTCCTAAGGATTCCGGCTGCCGGTCTTTTTCTGGTTTTGTCCGGATTCCGCCCAGACCCCCTTGGGGCGTCAAGATGTGCTCTCTTTTGACACTACTAGAAACCTATCAGTCTTCGCTGTTAGGTAATAAAAGTACGGGGATCGAGAGATAAGGAGAGAGAGAGATGTAGTTATGTAGCGATGGAGAGATGGAGAGAGACAGAGAGAGAGAGAGAGAGAGAGATCTAGAAAGAGAAGGGAGGAATGACGGTCAGCACCGTTTGCGAGCCTGGCATCGCAGTGGGGTCTGTGGCTGTCTTCTGGACGGTCGTACTCATCGGAGGGATCCGGCGACGGCCCGGACGGAGCGCTGTTCTGAGCGTCTGTCGACATGGAGAAGTGCACGGCGGGGCGGAGGTCGGGGGGAGGTAGATGATGGAGAGGAGGGAGTGGGGAGGGGAATGGGACGGGCGGGCAGGGAGAGCTCTCCCCCCTCATCCCGAGGGGAGGATGGCGATGGTGATGGTCAGGGTGATGGTGCTGTTGATGATTGTGATGGTGACGACGACGAGGAGGATGATGATGATGATGTTGGTGGTGGTGGTGGTGATGGTGATGATGGTGATGCTGATGCTGATGCTTATGCTGATGCTGATGCTGATGATACTGTTGCTGATCCTGGTGCTAATGCTGATGCTGATGATTCTGATGATTGTCTGTTTGATGAGGACAGGGGGACAATGAGAACGAGGCGAAGGAAGAGGAGGAAGGGCTGGATGAGCAGCAGGCGCGGGTGGAAAGGGGAGGATGTGGAGGAGCAGCGGGAGGACCCCAGACTTCGGGCGTTTTGTTTGTTTGTTTGTTTGTTTGTGTGTTTGTGTATGCATATGACTTTGTAGTTGTGTGCTCCCTCAGCGATTGTTTTTCGCCACCTCGGACGTCTTTCCTTCATCTGGACCCCTGGGGGCCGCCTTCGGTGCCCCGGTGCCGTCAGATATGGACCTGGGGCGACCTGCTGCCCCCCCCACAGGAGGTCCGGTCGAGACCCGTGGAGGCCCGCGGACCTGCAAGAAGCAGTGCTTTTTGGAGGTTTGGTGGGCCGTCGGAGGTGCTGACGAAGTGGCAGCTCACGAGGGACCAGTTCGTAGACGCCTGCATGCTGGCAGGCACCGAGTACTGCCTGACATACCCGTATCTCAACCTCAACCAATATAGCCAGGCGGCGGGGAGGGCGGTCGGGCGCTCACTGGGTCTTGCCCTCGTCCTTTGAGCGAGCAGCCGTGCATTTCCAGCTGGAGCTTCTGCTCGTCGTCGTCGTCACGTCGTCGTCACGTCGTCGTCGTCGTCGTCGTCGTCGTCGTCGTCTTTCTCCCCCCTTCTCCTTCCTCGTCCGCCCACCTTTTCGTCCTCCCTGTCCTCCGTCCTCGTCCTCCCTCCTACATCCTGCCTTTCTCCATCCTGCGTTTCTCTTCCCTCCTCCCTCTCCTGCTCGATGCCTTCTTCCCCACAGAGTGCTTGCACTTCGGGGTTCTCAACTGCGTCCTCAAGGAATTGGATGGGTGTCCCAAGGATTTGCTATGTGCCTGCTTGTTGCTGCCCCGTCCGTTTCCTCCCGTTGCCGTCTGTGGGGGTGTCCCGAGGATTCGCCACGTTCCAGGCAGTTGCCGCCCGTTGCCGCCTGTGGGCGTGTCCCGAGGATTCGCCGTGCTCTGGCCCGTGGCTGCCCGCTGCCGCCTGCAGGGGTGTCCCGAGGATTCGCCACGTTCCAGCCCGTTGCCAGCCGTTGCCACCCGTGGGGGTGTCCCGAGGATGCATACACCTTAGGCGATGCTTAAGAAAACTTAAGTTTTCGGCCAGAGTCTCGATTACTCTTAACGTTTCAATGTAAATCTTAATATTTTAACTAGACATGTTGGGTTTCTATTCAAGTTCTGAGACTATGAATTTCTTAACCCATGATTTCTAAAGCATTTCGCAAGGTGTATTTGGTCTTCGAAAGGCAACCGTTGAGACGCTTGTGCATTACATGTCTTGCACATCCTCAATGCTACACGCAACGTTCTGCAGTGGCCTCCGGCCAGTGCCACCGATCCGGGGGAGCTGGACGTTTGCGCGACAAAGGATAGCAGCGGGCTCTTCCTTTCTCTCCCTTCTTTCCCCGTCCCCTTTCTCCTTTGTATTCTGTTTTTCTTTAAAGAGGGGGGCAGAGCTGAGCTGGGGCCATGTTGGCATTATCGAAGACGCCTACGGCGAATCACCGCCGCCCCCTGCCCCTTTGGAAGCGTCTATGTGACCGACAGCTGGGGTGGAGCTTGGCTAAGCTATCGGGCCAGTTGTTCCCCGAGTCGGTTTGGAAAGCCTTCGGGGAGCGCGTGGGGGGGCAATAGGATAAGGATCAGAAGAGGGAGGAGGATGATGATTTGGAGGAGGATGAGGATGAGGATGAGGATGAGGACGAGGATGAGGATGATGGGGGAGGAGGAGTAGGAGGAGGAGACTTCTTGGGAACCGTCTTGAGGCCTCTGCGGAGCTTCTTTGGAGCCTTTCGGAGGGCTCTTAGGAGCCTCCCTGGGCCTCTTGGGGGCTTCTTGGGGGCCTTTGGGGGCTTCGTGGGGGCCTCTTTGGCCGTCTTAGGGCGTTCCCGACCCTTCTGACACCGTTGGAAGCCGTCTTGGCGGTCTCTCTGAACCTGCTTGGGGCTCTCTTGGGGCGCTTCAGGGCCGTTTTGGATAGTATTTTGGACGTGTTGGAAGTCGCCGTCTTGGGGGCCTCTTGGGCCGTCTTGCGGCCATCTTGGAGGCTTCTTGGGCGATCTTGGGGCGACCTTGAGGACCTCTTGGGCCGTCTTGGGCCGTCGGAAGGCCGACAAGGCGCACATGCCAAAATCTCTCGAACACCTAAGGATACTCAATGTGTTTGGCTCTTCGGGCCTTCCTGGAGGAACTCTTGGAGGCCTCTTGGGCCGTCTGGGAGGCCTCTTAGGGGCCTCTTTGGCCGTCTTGGGCCGTCTTTAGGCCATCTTATGCAGTTTTTGGTGCATCTTGGGCCGTCTAGTAGGCATCTTGTGGCCATCTTAGCCATCTTGGAGGCCATCTTGGCCGTCTCGGAGGCCTCTTGGGGCCCTCTTGGGGCCGTCTTGGGGGCCTCTTGGGCCGTCATCGGGCCATCTTGGAGGCCTCGTGGGCGATCTCGCGGCGATCTTGGGGGCCTCTTGGGCCGTCTTGAGCCGTCGGAGTGCCGAAAAAGAACAAGTGTCAACATCCTTCAAGAACCTAAGGAACATCAATGAATTTGGTCTCTTCGGGTCCTCCTGGAGGAACTCTTGGAGGCCTCTTGGGCCGTCTGGGAGGCCTCTTAGGGGCCTCTTTGGCCGTCTTGGGCCGTCTTTAGGCCATCTTATGCAGTTTTTGGTGCATCTTGGGCCGTCTAGTAGGCATCTTGGGGCCATCTTAGCCATCCTGGAGGCCATCTTGGCCGTCTCGGAGGCCTCTTGGGGCCCTCTTGGGGCCGTCTTGGGGGCCTCTTGGGCCGTCATCGGGCCATCTTGGAGACCTCGTGGGCGATCTCGGGGCGATCTTGGGGGCCTCTTGGGCCGTCTTGATCCGTCGGAGTGCCGAAAAAGAGCAAGTGCCAACATCCTTCAAGGACCTAAGGAACATCAATGAATTTGGTCTCTTCGGGTCCTCCTGGAGGAACTCTTGGAGGCCTCTTGGGCCGTCTGGGAGGCCTCTTAGGGGCCTCTTTGGCCGTCTTGGGCCGTCTTTAGGCCATCTTATGCAGTTTTTGGTGCATCTTGGGCCGTCTAGTAGGCATCTTGGGGCCATCTTAGCCATCTTGGAGGCCATCTTGGCCGTCTCGGAGGCCTCTTGGGGCCCTCTTGGGGCCGTCTTGGGGGCCTCTTGGGCCGTCATCGGGCCATCTTGGAGGCCTCGTGGGCGATCTCGCGGCGATCTTGGGGGCCTCTTGGGCCGTCTTGAGCCGTCGGAGTGCCGAAAAAGAGCAAGTGCCAACATCCTTCAAGGACCTAAGGAACATCAATGAATTTGGTCTCTTCGGGTCCGGGTCCTCCTGGAGGAACTCTTGGATGCCTCTTGTGCCGTCTGCGGGGCCTCTTGGGGGCCTCTTGGGCCGTCTCGGGCCATCTTTAGGCCATCTTAGGCCGTTTTTGGTGCATCTTGGGCCGTCTTGGAGACATATTGGGGCCATCTGAGCCGTTTTGGAGGCCATCTTTGCTGTCTCGGAGGCCTCTTGGGGCCGTCTTGGGGGCCTCGTGGGCCGTCATGGGGCCATCTTGGAGGCCTCTGTGTGGGTGATCATGACGCCTGTGGGGACTCTTCAGAAGTCGAACATGCTAGAAGTACTGGTTTTCCGAAGAGTAATAGAATCGTGTTTGCCTTCTTGCGCCCTCTTGGGGGTGCTCTTTGGAGCCTCTTGGAAGGTCTTGAGCGCTTTTGCGGCCGACTGGAGGATATCCAGAGCGTCTGGTCCCAATCGTTCAGCGATTATGTGGGGCCTAAGAGGTCAAGATCTGTTTTTTTTTACATGTCCAAGGCCCCCCAAGAAAGCGGTGCAAAGCGGAGCACAGGCGCACCAGTGGGGTCCCCCCCCTTCCCTGGCAGAGTCCCCCCAGCACCCCCCCCAGCAGAGCTGAAGCTCAGGCTCTAGGCTGTAGCTTAGTTGTCTTTGACCTCACCCGCCGGATCGGCGGATATTCCGCGACGTAAGGAGGTCTGGTTCCTCCTCCTCCTCCTCCTCATCCCTCTGCTCATTTGCTTCATCGTCTGTCACCTTTCCTCTTCCCGTGTTTGATCGATGGCGTGTGTGTGTGTGTGTTTGTGTGTGTGTGTGTGTGTGTGTGCGTTTGTGTGTTTGTTTGTTTGTTTGTTTGTTTGTTTGTTTGTTTGTTTGTTTGTTTGTTTGTGTGTATGTGTTTGTATGTGCTTGTGTGTAAATCACGTCTCCATTCGTGGACCGCGCCTGAGGTTCCTCTGCGCCGCTGAAAGTGCGCGTGCACGTTTTTGAAATTGGAGAGCTGCGCTGGGGCTCTGTGGGCATTGGCGAATGGCCTGCGGCCCAGTCCGCCAGGATTCCGCCACTGTGCCTGGGTCTTGGGTGATAATGAAGCCTTCGGAATGTTCGTGGGGTGTCGTGGGAGGGCTCCCGTTTTTTGGGGGGGAGGCAGTTTTGAAGCCTATTGGGCGCTGTTTGGAGGCCTTTTGGGGCGTCTTCGGGGCCTCATGGGGGACTCTTGGGGGCTCTGGGGGGCCTCTTAGGACCTCGAGGGGGTGCCCAGGGGCAGACGGCAGGAATTATCGGTGCAGGCTTCCCTTCTGGGGCCTATCTTGGCGCTGTCTTGGGGCTTTATTGGGTCGTTTTGGGCGCTGGCCGGGCGGTTTCGAGACTCTCGGAGCGTCTTGTGCCGGTGCTCGGGGGTCTTCGGGACCGTCTCGGGGACTTTTAAGCAAGGCGGGCACGCGGACCGTTTGCACCGCGGGAGAAATCGCGCCGAGGGGAGGGAGCAGATGGCGGTGTTAGCGCTTTAGGCAGTGTGTCGTTGAACGCATTTGCTCTCCTCCGTGTGTGTGTGTGTGTGTGTGTGTGTGTGTGGCGCCGAGGGCCGCTGCGGGGAGTTGCGCGCGCAGGTCGCCCTGCCGACGCGGCGCCGCGCGCGAGCGGCGTTGTGCGCAAGTACAAATCGAAGGTGCACGCATAGTTCGCCCTACCGACGCGGCGCCTCGCGCGAGCGGCGCCGCGCGCAGGAACAAATCATTACGAGATTGGCGCAGGAGAGTGCGGCGACCCAGCGGGGTTGGCGCTGCGTTCGCGGCCATGTTCCGCGTTTGGGCTTCTGCTTCCCCGCCTGTCCTGGCGTGCGGGTCGCGGGGTGGGGTGGGGTGGGGGCTTGATGTTTTTTCGCCTGGGGCGGTTTGGGGGTGGGTGGTTTGCGTTTTTTTTTTGGGGGGGGGAGGGGCTTGGGCGTTTCTGAGGGGAGGCCGCGCCTGTGGGGGTGGGGGGGCATTGGGGGGGCTTGGCCCGTGGGGTGGGGGGTGGGGTTTGTTGGGGTGCTCGGGCGTGGGCGGGGTTTGCGGGCGGGCGCGGGCGCGTGGGGGGGGAGGTTGGGCGGGTGCTTGTCTCGTGGGTCGGGCGGGGCTCGAGGCCCAGGCGGCGGAGGCCCCCGGCGCGCCCGGCGAGGAGGCGAACTCGGGCTGCGGACGGAGCGGCCCCCGCAGCTTGTGATTGCGGTGAGCTTCGAGGAGATCGCGCCACAAAGTGCGCGCATCCTTCGCAGTCTGTCTACATCCGTCGCCTTCTCCCATCTACCGGGTCAAGGCGTCCGCGCACCTCCGCCGCGCCCTCCATGTCACCCTGGGCCACCATTCCGCTTCAGTCTTCGGGCAGCTGTTCAGACATCGCGTCTGCTGACCGAGGTCACCAACATACGCAGATGCGGCCAAGGCCAAGGCCACGGCCACGGCAACGGCGGCCACAGCCACGGCCAATGCCACGGCCGCGGCCACGGCCACGGCCAAGGCCACGGCCACGGCCGAGGCCACGGCAGCGGCCACGGCCAGGGAGGACTCACGCCCCCATCGCTCGCTCGCGCGAGCTCCCCCCTGTGCCGCTCCTGAGAACACGAGCGAGCGACCCGCCAAAGAGGGCGGGCCCGCGCCCCGCCGCGCCGCGCGCCCCCAGGTCAGACAGCGAGGGGGTATCCCTCTCCTCCTCCTCCTCCTCCTCCTCCTCCTCCTCCTCCTCCTCCTCCTCCTCTGTTGTCATTGTTCTCCGCCAGAGCTGTTCGACTGCCCGCGCAAGTCCGGAGTCACATGGGATGTTTTGCCGCCGAATGGTTTCAGCGCAAGCGCGTGCCTGTGTAGCGCACGGAAGAGCTGAAAGCTGCAATCGTCATGTTCTTGCCGCCGTGCTTTCTCTCGTACAGCTTCCACCCCCCGCAATTAAAGTTTCCCCTCCCCCTCCCCCTCGCTTTTTTTCCCGATCCTGCTCCTCCGCCTTCCCCTTCCGCGTGTCTCCCCCTATTCGTCGTCCGCTGCTGTTGACTCGCTCGCCCTCCTCCTCCCGCTCCTCCTCTTCCTCTTTTCCTCCTCCGTCTCTTATATTTCAATTCTTGCGCAGTCCCGTAGCTTGGTCCACCCGTGTTTGGTTTGTTTGATTCGGCTATTCCTCCTCCACCTCCTCATTTTTCTTTCTGCGGCGCAAACCACGGGGAGGTCGCCCAGCAGGGGCGTTTCAACTTCGACGCCGCGGTGGGCATCATACGGTCGGCGCCCCTGATAAATTGGATGGAGAACTTCCCCACCGAGGACAGGTCGTTCGGGGGATCCTTACTGGAAGCTAACGGAGGGGGAGGGGGAGGTGGGAACGGACAGGGTGGGAGGGGAGGGGAGAAAGGGGGGAGGGATGAGGATAGGGCAAGGAAGAGGGAGGGAAGGAGGGATAGTGGGATAGGGGGGGGGTATGGGGAGGGGGGTGTAGGAGAGGGTCGGGGGCGGGAGGGGACACAAAGGACGGGAAGGGGAGGGGGCAACAGGGGAGGATAAGGGGGGAAGGGGATATGAGGGGTGGATCGTGGACGGGAGGGGAGGAGAGGATGTGGGGATGGGCGAGGGGAGTGGGGAAGCAGAGGGCCCCGTCTTCCTGCTCGGAATGGCGCAGTGTGTTGTTTCTACGTGTGTTGATCCCCCGCCTTCCTCATCCCCCTTCCCCCATCCCCCCCTCCTCCATCCCTTCCCGTTCCCCCCCCCCCTCTCCCCTCGCCCTCCCCCCCATCCCCCCTCTCCCCACCAGCTTCCCTACTCCGTTTTCGTTCCCCTCCTACTAGTTGGCCGGAGATGGCCGGGGAGTGGCCCGCCCCTCTCTGCGCACGTTTGTTGTACACAGGCTTTCATTATTCGATGTTCCTGCGGGTCTTTCAACTCGGAACGCCTTCGCTGTTTCAAGATGGTGCTCTCGCTGCAGCTTGGGTCCCCTTTTAGGATGGGCACTTTGCTCCCATCGTTCAGAATTTCGCTATCGCCCCAGCACGGGCCACTTTTCTGGATCTGAGAGTTACCTCCTCGTTGTCGCCCTGCTCCTTTCCCCTCCGCCTTCCACTGGGTCCTCTTGCTCCTCCCGCTCCTTCACCCCAGTTCCCGCCGCTGCTGCTATTCGTCCTCGTCCTCCTTCCTCCTTCTCCTACACTTCCTCCTGCTCATCCTCCACCTCCTCCTCCTCTTCCGTCTCCTCTTTTTCCCATGCGCGCAGCTCCCATTCCCCTTTCGCGCACAACACGACGAAGGAGTCTTTGGGGGACTGCCAGGTCGGCTGTGACACGCGCCCGCGGATCGAGACAAGTCAGCTCAGTGGAAAGGGATGGGTTGGACGAGTGGGTTGTCGGACCTTGCGCGAGCGCTCCCGGCCTGTCCCTCCCCACTCTTCCTTCCCCTACCACCCCAACCTTCTTTTTCCCCTCCCACTGCTTCCTTCACGCTCCCTCTTTCCACCTCTTTGCTCCTCGAGTCAGTCGTCGACGCCCCTGCCAAACTACTCTACTTTGCACGTCGCATTTTTGCGTGCACAGCTGAAGCCAGGATATGAAGAATGACCACATCGAGGGATATTGTATATGCAAGGCCATCCTTTCGCTGCGCTTCCCGTCCCAGTCCCTCGTTTAACGCCTTTGCTCCTTTGTCATGATGCGGACCGACAGCGGATGAATGAGATGTGCAATCAGGAGGGGATGAAAGCTAAGGATGTTGACGATGATGCTGTTGGCGTTGATGATGTTGTTGTTGAGAATGGCGAGGAGGAAGCAGTGGAGGAGGGGGAAGAGGGGGGCGCACTACGAAGCAGCGCCCCAGGACCGCCAAGAGCGACTCGGGCGAAAAGCGAGAAGCTTCATCTTGGGGGAAGCCCCTGTCGGGCGACGAAGTCTGCACACATCCACTGCTCCCTGGCCAGACCCACCCTGAGCCCAGGAGCTGTGTTTGCGCCCTCCTTCCGCTGCTTGTGTACACCGCTGCTGGTTTCAGGATGGGCCCGGCCAGGGAGCAGTGGATCACCACCCACAAGACCACCCCAACCCAACCCGAAGGCCTCAGTTTGCCGTCCACTTCCAGTGGTGGGGGGTCGGGGAGCGTTGAAGGAACACATGGAACCCGTACCCCCCCCCAACCCGAAATTCGGATCAAGTTCGGGTCTTCGGGTTGAATCGGGGTGGTCTGGTAGGTAGTCAGTGGATATGTATAGATTTCGTCGCCCTACCCTGGGGTCCAGGACCCGTTTCCCTCAGGACGCGTTTGCTCATGCCAAAAAACGGTAACAGTTGGCTCTCTTTGATCGCCCCCATGTCCACCGACATTGGTGACCGTGAGGGCTTCGCCCCTTGCCGCCGGCTCCCTCTCTCGGAGAATCAGGTCTGCGAAGGCTGTGTTGTGAGGCCTGGGCGCCGTCGTGAAGGCGCGTCAGAACTCCGAACGGGGGCCACTTGAGATATCCAGGTGACTTGCAGGGCTCCGCGTGGGGCACGCGTTAACACATTGCCAATATACGCTTCGAGCTGATGGTTGCGTAAGGCTTGCATGGTTGCCTTGCGTTCTTCCTTTTAGGCCTTCCCCGGGATAGCGATTGGAAAGTGCC
This sequence comes from Prorocentrum cordatum, assembly GCA_963575745.1. Classification (NCBI taxonomy): domain Eukaryota; class Dinophyceae; order Prorocentrales; family Prorocentraceae; genus Prorocentrum; species Prorocentrum cordatum. The sequence continues at coordinate 206,092 of CAUYUJ010015466.1, forward strand.
TCGGATGTTGTCGGGAAAGGTTCAGCGCACTTATTATCGTTCATCTTCGGGTTCAGTCTATTTTCGTGTGATGTGTTCTGTGTGATTTTGAAATTTGGTGAGTTTCTTGCGCTCTGGGGGCCTTCAAAACGGATCCTCAGTGGAAACTTCGTGGCGTTTCGATGATCCTCAGAATCTTCTCGGGGCGCTCTTGCAAGCCTCTTGGGCGGTCTTGGGGCGGTCTTGGGGGGCCTGTTGGGCCGTCTTGGAGCGTCGGAAGCCCGGAAAAGCGAGCGTGCCAAAATCTATCAATAAACCAAGGGCAACGCGAATATTGCATAAGCAACCAGGGATTATGGCTTCAGGGGGCGCGAATCTAACTTTTTCCCTACACAGGCTCTGCCTAGAAGGGTTCTTACTCTCTTAGCTTAAAGGGCCGGGCAGTGCACAGCGCCCCGGGCGGTTCCCCCAGTCCCCGCCCCGCGGTTCCCCCAGTCCCCTGAGAGCTTTCGCTTTAGCTTTAGCTTTAGCTTAGCTGTAGCTTAGCTTCAGCTTAGCTTTAGCTTAGCTTCAGCTTAGCTTCAGCTTAGCTTTAGCTTAGCTTTAGCTTAGCTTTAGCTTGGCTTTAGCTTAGCGGCACCTTAGCGTTAACTTAGCTTTAGCTTCGCTTTAGCTTTAGCTTTAGCTTAGCTTTAGCTTAGCTTTAGCTTAGCTTCAGCTTAGCTTTAGCTTAGCTTCAGCTTAGCTTTAGCTTAATTTAGCTTAGCTTTAGCTTAGCTTTAGCTTAGCTTTAGTTTAGCTGTACCTTAGCTGCATATTAGCTTTAGCTTGGCTTTAGCTGAGCTGCACCTTAGCTTTAGCTTAGCTTTAGCTTAGCTTTAGCTTAGTTTTAGCTTAGCTTTAGCTTAGCCTTTTACCGTAGCTTTAGCTGAGCTTTAGCTTAGGTATAGCTTAGCCTTTACCGTAGCTTTAGCTTAGCTGTAGCTTAGCTTTAGCTTATCTGCACCTTAGCTTTAGCTCAGGTTTAGCTTAGCGGTAGCTTAGCCTTAGCTTAGCCGTAGTTCAGCTTTAGGCTTTAGCTAAGCTTTAGTTTAGCTTCATCCTAGCTTTAGCTTACCTTGAGCTTAGCTTAGCTTAGCTTTAGCTTAGCTTTAGGTTAGTTTTAACTTAGCTTTAGCTCAGCTTTAGCTTTACTGTTCGTACTAATGCTGCTTTCCTAGGGGCTCCAACTCCTATGTAGGGTCGCACTGGGATAATTTTTGCGTGTCCCAGGACCCCGATAAATTCTGAGACCCCCCCCTCAGGTGAAGGTAACCAGAGCCCGTTTTGGCTCCCCCCATCGCGCTGAATTCAACAACAATTCACAGTAGGAAGCAGAAGACAGAGTTGTAACATCAGAGACTGGGAACTGGAACAGGAGCAGGGAGCAGCACGCGTCATCCGCGGAGCCTGCTTGCCCCGCAAGGGGGCCGGCTGATAATTGTAATAATCAGAAGAGATTTTTCCGTATCCGTTTTGGCTCAAGAGCGAGGTACGAGCTCAAGATCCAAAACATTGTTCACGTCCCTCTATCTTCATGACAGTGAGGACCTCTCTGACAGGAACCTCGCAATCCTATCAGCAGTCGGATCTCGGCACAGCGAGTTTGCTGGCCCACATTGCATCGGAGGAGATTTCAACATGACGCTTGAAGTTGTGGCCGATTCGGCAGTGCCAGGCTGGTTGAAGTCTAACATCACTTTCACTAAGGAGGGGACTTGTACTAGCACGGGAGGACTTCGCACGTTAGACTTCTTCATCTTGTCTGCAGGCCTCAGCCGCTGCTTGCAGTCTGTCGAGACGGTGCTCGGCACCGACATCAAGACGCACACCCCAGTGCGCATCCTCTTCCACCCGCAGTTGGCTGAGCTCAAGGCCCTCCAGTTCCTGAAGCCCCCGAAGCTTCCAGCAGAGAGGCCAGTCGGCCCGAAGCCCCGCCCTCCTGACCTTTCGGAGCTCTTGGACTGCGCCAATCATGGTATGGATCTTGTCGCTCGGAAGGCCCCCAGAGGCCAAGTGCAGCGGCACCTCGACGCGCTGTATCGCCTATGGGCGGATACCGCTGAGTGGGAATTGTCTCAAGTCCTCCAGACGGACCTGCCTATTTGGGGTACTAGGGGCAGGCGGCCTCGGCTGGCCTGGGTCTCGGCGCTCGACAGGGACTCCATGGCCTCCTACAAGGACCCCATGCTTTTCGCTGGCAGATGGCTATACCGATCCATTCGGTTTCTGTTGGGCGCCATGACCGACGGTCACGTTTTGACCTTCAACAAATACGAACATCACATCCTGGAGGCGCCCCAAGATATTATCAGTGCTTTGGGAGATTTCCTGGAGCTATATCGTGAGTGCTCGGTTCTTGTCCTGGGGCTTGAGGGTGTTCACGCTGATTCGGGAGGCCTTCTTGAATGTCAAGCTCTTCTTGAACCCAGATTCGAAGAGTATGCTAGGGCTTCCTCGCAGCGATATTTGAAGGCGTGGCGTAGCTGGCTTCTAGACGGCATCGACATGGGAGGTCGCAGTGCCCATCGTTGGACCAATGAGTTGAAGCCGTGGGTCGCGACCACCACGCTCTCGGCCGAGGGGCTCGCCCTCTCGGGTCCTCTTTCGCTCCTCCAGGCGGAGGGGGCTAGGTTCGGTGAGCTTTGGAACTCGAAACCCCACCCTCCTTAGGCCTCCAAGGAGCCCATCGAGTACTTGGAAGGCCTAAGCCCCCTCGCGCCAGAAGATCTGATCACTGCGAGTAAGTCCTGCGCAACAGGTACTGCCACAAGTGTGGATGGCTTCCACATGCGCAATTTTTCTTTGTTGCAACCAGGCCCCTTGTCAGTTCTGTCCACGCTCTACTACACGATCGAGTGTGCTGGGCCCATGGCCCGCCAGACGCAGGTATTGATCACTCTCCTTCTTGCCAAACCAGCAGGAGGTTATCGGCCGATCGGCCTCGATTCAGTTTATTATCGCTAGTGGGCGAGAGTTCGCCGCCCATGCGCCGATGGGAAGCCGATCATAAGCGGGTATGCTTAGCTGCTGGCTCCTTTAACTCTGCGCTCGACGTTGTCTACAGGCAAGCCATCAGAAACGAACACGCGGTGGGAAAAGGAAAGGCGGTAACTAAGATCCTCTGGGACCTCTACATGTTCTATGAATCGATTCGGCTTCCTAAGCTCGTGGCACGGTGTGAGGCCCAAGGTTCCCCCGAGCAGATTTACAGGGTCTCCATGAAGGCCTACGGTGGTGCTCGGTTTATTTCTTTGGAGGGCCTGTTGCATGGCCCTCATGAGCATGGAAGTGTTGCAGGTTGCAGTTTCGCTACTACGTACATTAGGGCCTACGTTATCCCCACCATGGACCTCCTGAGGCCCCCCTGCCAGGTTCAGCTCGACATCTACATAGACGATTACGGTATTTCCAGCAGTGGGTCTGGGAAGTCTGTAGTGTCTTCGCTGAAGATGGCCTCTACCGAGCTGCTGATTGCCCTCGAGGAGGACATGGAGTCGCGTATTTCTGACGAGAAGGCAGCAGTGGTATCCTCAGTCAAATGGGTCGGTCAGGCAGTCAAGTCTTTCTTGGGGAGGTACGGAGGACCTTCCGCCGATTGCCACACTGCGGTCAACCTTGGTATTGACGACGGCGCTGGGCAGGCGCGTCGTGCCAGAGGTCGTGGCCGCAAAGCTGCTGCTCGATCTCGTGTTTTTCGTCAGAGAGTCAAAAGGGCTTTCAAATGTCGACAGGCGCTTGGACGCCATTCCCGTAACATATTCGTGTCTGGGCCCGTTGCCTCGGTGACGTATGGGGCGGCTGTCTTCGGGGCGTCTGATCAGGAAATGAGGCTCTTGAGGACTGGTTTTGGAAAGGCTGATCAACCATCGGCTGGTACGAGGTCCCTTACGGCCCTGTGTATTCTCGAGAACGGCCCGTTATACCGCGCTTCCATCGCACCTATCATTCGGTGCTCCAGGGAGATTTTGGGCGCCCAGGTTCAGCAGACGCCTTTCGCTTTAGGATTTCGTGAGCTTCGCGCAGCCTGGACAGATGCCTGGGCTAGCCCACCTACCTCGTGGCGCAGAGTGCGCGGCCCGATGGGCGCCATGTTTCTTTCGCTCAGCCGTATAGGCTGGTCCATGACATCCTTTGCGCAGCTGAAGAACGACCTTGGTATCGAGTATTCCCTGACCATGGATTCCCCCCGGCTTATAAGGCAGCTGCTGCACGAAGGAGTGGTCAGAATGCTATGTCGTGTTTCTGGTCAGAAGCTCGGTCTTCAAGGCCGTGCATGCTACGACGCTGTGATCAGAGACTTGCGCAGCTCGAAATACTCCTATTTCGAAAAGGGATGCACCCGTGCCAATGCCTGCGGGGCCTGTTGGACCCAGGAGAAAGCCGTGTCCCTCGGATATCAAATCCCTGAGGTCCGTTGTTCTCTGTGTGGCGGCCCTTCGGATTCAATTTGGCACAGGTTATGGGTGTGTCCTGCGGTCGACGATCTCAGGGAGGAGATTTGTGATCCCGAAGTTTTGCAGGCGGCGTCCGAGGTGGGCGTAGCCACCGTCACGAACGACCAGTTCGCGCTGTTCACGAAAGGCATCTTCACCCACCCCAGCGAGCACCTTCCGAAGCCCTCCGAAGAATGCCCCCCCTATGGTCCATTGGGAAGCTCCTCGGCGCGATGATTCGGATGAACAATTATTATCTGGGGATGTGTTCTTCGACGGATCATGTAGGAAGCACGCAATTAAGGAGCTAAGCAGGGCAGGATGGGGGTTAGCTGTATATGATAATCATAGGAATTTGCAGTGTGTCATGTGGGCCACCTGTGGGGCAGGTTCCCCCAGACCTCCCGAGCGGCGGAGTTCGGGGGCCTGGCCTACGGGTCTTTGTGTCTCCTTGGGCCCTCAGAAGGTTTCAGCGATTGCCTTAATGTTTGCAGGGCTTTTCTTCTGGAGAGGCCCAAGCGTCTCTCCTACAAGCGGCCTTATGCAGGGCTGATGATTAATACTCTTCAGTCTAAATTGACCAGCCTTCACAGGGTGAAGACCCACGTTGCGGATTCCCCAGGTTTAACGGCCGATCAGCGGTATTTCAAAATTGGTAACGACGAGGCCGACAGAGCGGCCAAGCCAGGAGTAGACATGCGCGCCACAGGATCTCAGGCTGAAATGGATTTTGTTGACTGGCAACTCAAGGTTGCCAAGAACGTCGGCCTGCTGGCAGCCCGTCTCCTCCCGTCGTGGCCAAGACTCAACCTCGACGGAGTTGATTTTATCGCCCCTGCCCGCGTGGTGGAGCCGCCCCCCCCCCCCCCTGTGGAGCAGCATCATCATGATTGGGTGTGGTGTGCCACCTTCTGGCGCTGCAGTATCTGTCTCCGCGGCCGCCGCCTGTCTGTGAAGCCCGATCTTTCAGGGTGCTCGGGCCAGCTCCCTGGCGTGGCCCTTTCCATGCGGGATAAGGGCCACGCCATCACGGCCCTTCTTTGTTCGAATCAAAGCATGTTATATTTTTGTCATCTCTGCTGCGGGTACAGCTGCGGTGGAAGATTCAAGAAGCTTAGTGAGTCTTGCACCCCAGAGCCCGAGGGGCCCAGGAAGTCAAAGTACGCGTCCTCGGCCTTGAGGGCGCTGCGGAGGGGGAGGCATCCCAGGCTGGCTGGCGTGACTTGTGAAGTGTTCGACCCTGCCGCTGAAGCGAGTGATTCTGAGGCTGGCGATCGGGCCGAGCATATCGTGTCTGATCAGGCCCGCAGACCGCTTCGGGAGGAGGGTGAGCACGCCCCAGACCAGCCACCCCTTTCAGACAGCTCGGACTGACCTGCACCTGGCGGGTTAGCTTGTCCGAGTTTTTTCTTTACTCAATCCGGGCTGGCTCGGGTTCAGGGCGCTTGTCAAACAAATCAAGATCCAAAACGTAAGCCTACGCCCCCACACCCACCTCCACACAGCACATCATATCGATGGCGACGTGGCAGTGGCAGACAGGCTGCGAGTTCTGGTGGTGCCAATGTGGACCATGGCAGTGGGCGCAGAAGAAAAACTACCAGCGCTGCGGAGTCAAGAAGTCGCGGGGCCAGGTATCAGAGCCCCCGCGGCAGGAGCGCACCACGATGTGGCAGCAGTCCGACTGGGACTCGTGGGGCATCGACGACGCGAGCCAGGCGCCTAAGGACAGTGTCGCCCCCCCCCCCCCCCCCGGGCACCTGGAGGCGGCGCTGCTGGCGCTACCCGATGAGCCACAGTATCAAGATGCTCGTGGCGGACTCGCGATGCAGATCGTTGAGAAGAAGAAGCAGATCACAATGTCAAAGCCTGTGGCGTCCCAGCTGGCTAGTGCGTCGGCAGCGTGGGAGCGGTCAAAGACGAGAGTGCTCAAAGCTGAGTCAGCCTTGCAGGCTGCCACCAAGGACCTCGAAGAGGCCAGGGCGGCAGAGAACAAGTTGGCTGTGGAGGTGGCCGAGCTCCAATCCAAGGTCAGCTCGGCGGCGTCGCAGGACAACAGCATCCAGCACATGATGAAGGGCATGCAGACGGTTCTCGATGGCATGAAGACGTCTGACAGAGTGTCCAGCGAAGTCATGACTGGAGCCGAGGCCGCCATGGCCAAGTTGGTCAGCGACGTCCAGGCTGTGGCGGCGAGGGCGTCGGCGAGCAGAGGCCAGCTACCTGACTCCCACATGAACGTAACAGGGATGAGGCGATCCAGGTCTCCAGCGGAGATGGGTTCGCCGTCAAAGGGCGGTGGGGCAGGCGGGGGGCACGTCCACGTTCCCGATAGCCCCGTCGTAGCCCCGCTCAAGAAACCATTATGCGGTAAGACCCCGTGCGCCAACACTGTGCACGGGGCTGGCGGAACGACTGGCCAGTGACGGGAACAGGGTGCAGCGCAAGAGACATGTGGCGACGTTGCCTGGGTACCTTCACTACGGATAGCCACGGCGAACGTCCAGACGCTGCACCCTAAGCACGAGCAGTTCAGTAGTACTCAAGTGAGTGGCGAGGCGTTGGTGGGAAAAGTCCAACTCCTCGAACATCGATATCGTAGGTCTCCAAGAGGGGCGTGCCATCAGTGACCACGCCAGGACTGGAACATTCTAGGATCAATACATCACCCGAGGCACTGGGCAAGGTGCCCCAGGCGTTCAGATATGGATGCATCGTGAGCTACGCTTCCAAGCAGCATGCGTAAGTCGACGGTCTCCCCGACTTATGTGTGCGGTTGGACGTGCATGGGGCGCTGAAGTTCCTATTGCCGTCGTCGCCGCCCGCTCTCCGATTCTGAGCTCCCCACAGCAAGTCAGAGATTCCTTCTGGGACTCCTTGGAATCGCTACATGTGTGGGTAAACCAGAAGTACCCTAACGCAGCAATCGTGAACATGAGGAGGAGGAGGAGGATGAGGAGCAGGAGGAGGAGGAGGATGAGGAGGAGGAGGAGGAGCAGGAGGAGGAGGAGGAGGAGGGGGAGGAGGGGAAGAGGCGGGAGGAGGATGAGGAGAAGGAGGAGGAATGGAGGAACGTGAGCCCACGCGCACGCGCACGCACGCGCGCACACACGCACGCGCGCGCACGCGCACGCTCACGCACACACGCGCACACGCGCGCACGCGCGCACGCGCACGCACAAACACACTCACGCACACGCACGCACAGGGCGCGCACAGGCACACACGCACGCGCGCACGCACGCACGCTCAGCATGCTCAGCAGCGCACGGCGGGCACACGCACACGCCGCACACGCCGCACACGCCGCACACGCCGCACACGCCGCACACGCACACGCACACGCACACGCACACGCACACGCACACGCACACGCACACGCACAC